>CM075853.1:122142738-122249190 GCA_037975125.1 Latrodectus hesperus | reverse complement strand
TATTTGAACTGATAAAAATTATTATTTTATTTTCAAATCAAATAATGCACTGATTTAAGAATCATTTTTACGTTTTAATTAATTAAAGCACAGAACAGTTTATTTAAGATTTCGCATGTTGTGTAAATAGAAAACCATTAATGAGAATAGCCTATTTCATCTGAATATATTTGTCATAATGGCAATTTGTTGATGCTATATGACAATGATTCTATTTGAATGACACTATTCGACAAGATGTTCAAATGAATAATTGATTTTAAATCTGTGATAATTTTGAAATGATAGTTAAGACGACGTTACAGTTCCTACATTACAAATATAATAAAAAAATAGTTGAATTTGAAATTTTTGTGATTCTTAATTTAAGAAGGTTACCATGATTCTCTCAGTTATTGGAGCATGGGACGTTCGTTCTTACAAATACTCCCTTTCTGTGTAATTACTTTCCAATGAATTTCGGACATTAAATTGTGTGAAAACAGCTTTGTTCCAATGTCCAAAATTGGTCTGGAGGTAATTAGAAAATTTTAAAAGATGGGTAAGTTTGCTGTGAAATTCATCTGAGTGCATTGGACGTTTTCACAGAACCTAGTCCTGAGATAGGCTTTAGGAATTGAAAAGTAGAGAAAAAGCAATCTTTACCACGTCAATATAGGACGTGGTACAGCCTTATAAGAATATTTAAGCAATCCTTTGATTACTTACAGCACCCAAGTAATCTCTTGAACTTTGGTTTTACATTTGAACCCATTCATCCAAATGAAGCATAAAGTCATTCAGATTGATGGTATCTTTCTTGCAGTCTTTTGGAAATTAGTTTTCATTTATATATATAATTTGTACATTGCATAAAATCTTCTGAGTTCACAGACTTACAATGGACTTAGATTCTTACCATAGAGACGTATGCTTGGTATTTGGTTCCGCCCTTCAAGACGAATCCTTCTGTGTAGGGGTTGATGAGCCGGCGACGATCGTGTACTGCGGCATAGATCTGGATTGGATCCGAGTACACAGTGTACTCTTCCGGTTGGGTGAGCAGAGTGATCTCATAATCTAAGAAACCGGAGAAATGGCATATAATGACCTACGAAAACTGAGTAGGAGAGAACTCAACATTACAAAAAATTAATTTTTTATACTAATTATTATAAAGTTTTGATGAAAAAGTATCATTTGAAATGTAACAATGTTATTCTATCCGGAATTCCGGATCTTATTTGAGATAACAACTGAATCAATAATTTCGTTATAAAGTGAAAATTAGTGGTATAGAAGACTAACATATATTTCGATTAACTCTAATCTCATTTGCTTTTTTACCACCATCGCAAACATATGCCTTAAATTTTCACGTCACATCTAAAAGAGTCCTTTTGAATATATAAATAAAATTAGTTGTTTGTTTATTTTTAAGCAAATCCACATGATTTTAAAGTATAACCTTAGTTCATTGTGAAGACTACAGCTTTGGTTGGTTGTTGAACTTCCCCTTTATAAACAATAGCTCATCAACCAGACCTTCAAAGAGATTCCAAATTATTGCAAACATGTATGTCGCAGAAGAAAAAGAAGCAACAAACAACTAAACTGAAGGTACTAGCGATTCTGCTATCAGTATTGTGTAAATAACAGTTAGAGAATATCCAGTAAGCTACAGTGTTCTTTGTGGTTGAAAAACGTTATAGAGCTGCAGTTCAATAGCAAGTGTCATTTATGCTGAAGTCAATGACTTTCTTTAAACTATGTGGAAGTCAATGACTATCTTTAAATTATGTAGAAGTCAATGACTATCTTTAAATTGTACGGAAGTAAGTTTTTCATGCAGAGAAATTAAACCTTCCTTTACCAGAGTGCGGCAGGGAAGACAACCTTAAGGCATGCCAACTGAGTAGCTAAGATCACATTTTCTCAAAATATCGCAATCGTATCAAACGTATTCAAACTTTCCTTAAATTAATGCAATATTTAATATATTTCATGGTTGCATTTTTTAATCAAAAAGTTTTCCATAAATCTTATTCTCCTTACTAGATTCGAAACTTTCTTCTCATTTTAAATCGTTAATAAATAAAATTAAAATTTTTTTAAAAATAAATCGACAGAGTTTTAAAACTTTGTTAGTGAAGCTTTTTTTTTTACATCATCAGTTTTTAAAACTCATATGTACTTTGAAGTAATCATAAAGCGTTGATTATACATAAAATGAAAGTTTTAAAGTTATTTTGCTAACAGAACAAGCAAAACCAAATCTCACAAATGTAAAAAACTTATAAAAACTAATTAAAGAGGGACTCATAAAATATATGAACTCTTGAATTTTTTGCATAGCAAAAAACTCATTTAAAATAATCATCCCAATCTTAAAAAGACCAATATGAGTACTTAAATATATATAAATATTCTACATAGAATACACAGTAAAGTCTCACCCTTTTAATTTTAAAATACGAATAATTAGGGTAAAAAAAGTGTATAAGTATGATATACCACCCAAGAGATTTCTCGCCAAATTTACCGTCCTTTGTTTTGAATATAGTATTTCTGGTTTTCATTTTGGTGTTACTGATTTGAATTTTTGTTGGTTTTTTAGATTTTTTTGTTACTTGGTCTGGTTTTTATCTCGTGTTTTCCGTCATTTTTGTGTCATATATACGGTTTTTTAGGTGACAACAACTTTAGAATTGCTTACAGACGAAAAAAAGTTGCAAATTCTGCCAAGGGGTAGCTATATCCATTAATTCCCAAAAAAGAAAACGCCGAAGGATAAAAAAAATAGCTGTACTCCACAAAAAGAAATTTTTGAAAACATTTTTAGAAGTAAAATTCATGAAACAGCGGTCCTATCTCAAAATGAAAACGAGATACTATGAAGAGAAAAAATAAAGTACTAATCAATATCACTGAGAAATTTAAAGCACTTCCCTTTTTTCTCAGAAATGCGGTCAACACGTGATGGTTTGTGTGAGAGTTCCAATACAATAATACCACTATATGCGCAAAAAAGTAATTATTGGTTTTCATGAGTCACATTTACCATGGATGTCGAGATTCATAAGTGTCACAAGCATCTCCTTTTTAATTCACTGAGGTGCATAACAGGGTTGAAATTCATGCTCAAGACAAGTACGATGTAGGCCTCATTTTTTTAATACCTGTTTAAAATGGTATATTGTATTATAACGCTGCCCTACTTTGTATTTGTCTTGTTTACTTTTTCTCTTTTACTTTTCGAATTTGGACAGTTAACTTCCAATATTTACTGCTTGGGTTGGTATTTGGGTATTTATAAATTAAGAGCCGTGACAGAGTTTTATGGAACATGACGTGAGTACATGCATGAAAACGTAAACCTTATAATATCTTTCTGATAAGAATAAGGAAAGAAAAAACATTTTCATCTTACAGAAGGTGTTGGGGTAGATGTCTTCTGTGGAGTTGGGCTGCCCCCACTGAGACTCGACAGTGTAGCAGAAATTCGGATTGGATTCAACCGTAACCGTCGGCACCCTCTGGTACGGCTTCCTGACAAGAGAAAGAAATACCACAGTGTAATTAATAAATAAAATAGGGTTACTATACATAAATATATAAAAACTCAACAACACTTGTATAAAATTATAGGTTTAGTGGAAGAATACTGAAGTAATTTTAAAACACAACCTGTGTGTGTGTGAAAACTCTTCTGCAATACATTATAAGTTTTCAATATTACATTATTTGAAAAAAGATTACTTACAAAAATGATTAGTTTTTCACCACTGTAACTGCAAATGAGCCAATAAAAGTGGTAAGTGGTGCCCCGGTATGCTCTTGTTTACCTAAAATAAACTCTATTCCAATTCTTTTTATATTTGTTATACTACAGAAAGTTTGTCTACGGCAAATTGCGATAGTAATCATTAATTTTTACTACGTATAATAGTATTCCACGTTAATAATGTACATATAAAGAGAAATTAAATATTTACATTTTTTTCTCCATGGCATGAAAGCCCATGTGGGCCAAGGCCAACTGTGCCCTTAACTGTTTTCATGATCGAGGGCCCTGGAGTGCGAAGCATATGTCCCAGTTAGGTGGTCAACCTAACGTAAGACCCCCAATGTTTAGTTCCCAAGCATGCTTGGTACTCAGTTAATCGACCCACTGAAGGTATGAAAGGCTGAGTCAACCTTGCCCAGAAATATTTATATTTAGTTTTTATTATTATTATTATGAAAATGTACCATTAGCACATTTTATAATAAAACCGTTTTTCTAACAAAAACAATTTTAAAATCCTTCTTCATATCTTTAAAAAAGATTAAGAAGCGATTTTCCAAATTTTATGAAATTAGATCTGTATTTAGGTGAAAGAAATTGAGAAAGGCACTCTGCTTCATTATGATAAATCTTTTATTTGTATTGATTTGTGCAAGATTCACATAAGCCTTTGATATTTTTAGATCATAATTTCTCCCCAAGAATTTCTTTAGATTTCATTTCATTACTCAAACTCTTGTAATGGCAGCAACTAAGAATATTATTTAGATCATGTTTGTTAGATGAGCATAAGCTATACTCAAGCATGATGAAAAATAGGATTAGTTTTCAAAGACCACATAGCAATTCCAACGCACCGAATGAAAAACATCCAAAATATTACTACATATTCTCATTCCGACGACGAATTTTTTTTAAGTTGCTCTAGGTTCAAAGTCATCACAACAGACGCATAAGGCATATTTTTTCACGCATAAGGATAGCAGATTAAAAGGGATATCAAATTCCGGCACAGCTGCCGTATAATCCATCATACCAATTTCTGAACTTTTTGGCGACAAAAAATGCTGCCAAGATGATGTAATTGCGACATAATAAATTTTTTCTGTAAAAAGTTTACGTAGCTAATAAATAAACCTAAATCTGATAAATGTTGTTGTTGTCGTGTGCCAACTTGACTGGCAATATGGGCTGCGCTGCTCCACTTCAACTGAACCATATTTTGATGTGGAGTCCGACTTCCTCAGTACACACATGTCATAGGAACCTGTTTATTGGGTAGGCTACCATTTACAACACCTTCATACACAGAAAGGACAAAAACAGGATAGATAGAGAGAGATAGTACATCCATGCCCGAATTGGGATTCGAACCCAGGACCTCCCTATCCGTAGTCAGAGACTCTGACCGCTAGACAGGGCGGGCAGCAACCTGATAAATAAAAAGCGTAAATATATATTTTTAAAATATTAGGATTTTGAAAAAGAAAGCATAAAAACATTAATCTCAGAAATGTGAGTACAAATAAGGAAAACATAAGAACAATCATTTCAAAACTGTAAATACGAATTTTACGAATAAATAACTTGAATTCTAATGTAAACATTGGAATATTGGAAAAAACAATAAATATAAATTATAAAATAATATAATTTAAATGTTACCATATAATTTTAAAAAGAAACTATAGGTGCAATATTTTTTTTCAAATGTAAATAGAAATTATAAAATATTCACTAAATTAACAGCTAATTTAAAAAAAAAGATGTTTCATTTTAATAATATAAGTGATGAAAATGCCAAACACAAAACTAAAAAAGGTTTGGTAGGCTCTATTTTAAATAATTAATACTGAATAAAGAAAATTATTTTTAAAAAATGAAATATCACAACCTGGAATTTAAGTATCGAAAACGTCAAAAAAATCTATGAAACACACTAAAAAATTCAGATATAACTATCCTCGCAAAAACTTTAAGTAAAATCTGAAAATGTAATGAAAAGTTCTAAATGCTCGAAATAATCCTCGCCATGACGTAAGTACTAGGGTTGCCAAAACAGAAATTTCTGCATAATTCTAATTATTCTCGATCTCTAAGATGCAGTAAAAATCTAGGTTTTCAGATTAATTAGGATATCCACCAGAAAAATCACAAATTCAGAAATTGGCATGATGGTTTATAAGGTGGTTTAGCCCAAATTAGTTATAAAATTTCTGTCTAAGACAGGAATTGAATACCGAATTTTGAATGGAAAATCAGTGCCATTCAATTAACTGTTTGGAAAAGTAGACTTGGAAGTGAGAATCAACTTGGGTGAAAATAACAACTAGAGAATTTCAATAATATTTTTCTATTAAACAACAGAATTAAATTTTATTGGTGCAAAATCAAAGAAAAAGACTTATATTTATTAATTTATATTCAACACTATTTTTATTGTATTGAATAATGAATTGCGCATATTTTAAGGGAAATTGCGAACTATATCGGGGAAATCAACAAAAACTTAAGACATTTCTTAGAAATATCAACCTTTCGTCTAAAACCGAGCAATATGTACCATAATTATCCTTATGCAACAAATTTAAATTCTCATTGGAAAAACTATGTAAACAAAAATATACCTACAAAATACCGTATTTACGCGAATCTAATGCGCATCGTGTTTGGCCAAATGTAGTATTCAAAATTAGGGTGCGCGTTAGATTCGAGTGCAGGGTCAGCAGTTCGTCGATGACGTCAATCAAATTTGAATCATAACAATGGATTACTGTATTTATCGACTACATTTATCGTTGACACATTATTGCATAGCAGAGTAGTATAGAGTTAGTATAAATAAACTTTTTAAGGGGTACGTTGAGGCAGAGTACGAAAAATGGTTTTGTGAGCTAAACCATGAATTGACCCCAACAGGAAAAATTAAGCGTACTGCACCGTACATTGTTGCACACTGGGTTTCTGCTGCCTGGAAAAGCATCGAAGCACCAATGATTGTGAAATCTTTCAAGAAATGATGCATTTCAAATTCATTGAATGGCAGTGAAGATGACGTGCTCTGAAACGCCTAGGATGACGATGAAGATGAGGAGGAAATAAGAAATGAATCTGCTTCTGATGAAGAGAGCTGCGAGGATACCAGTGATGAAAACATTATTGAATAAAGACGTTTACTATTAATCACTGATTGTAGAAACTCTTAGCTAGATATAAATGTTACGAGTTATTTCATGTTAACATATTTTAGGATAGGTACCGTATATACGGTACTGGTAATTAGCAATGATTGTTTTACATGACAAAACCCCACCAATAGGTTAATTCTATGTTCTGCTACTTTATGTATAAATCCACTTTTGTATAAAATATGGTATTTAAATGTAAATAAAATTATCATATCATTGATTGATAATTTTTATACGAATCCATTGTTGTATAAAATAAGATTCAATAAATTCCTCATACCACTGATGCACATTACATTCGCTGACATTTTTTTTTATTATTTAAAGTTTGAAAATGGGGATGCGCATTAGATTCGCATAAATACGGTATAGAAACAGAAATATCATGAATATTTGTTACTACAACAAAACAGTAATATTTTTAAAAGAAAAGTGAGTATGTTTACATAACTGCAGTTTTATAAGCTAAGTATATAAGTGATATATAATTCAGTGCCTTTCCCATAAATGCAACAAAGTGGAAATGATGGAAATAATCGGTATTGCGGTAAAAACACAAATAAAGAGAAATCTTAGTTGAAATAAATGGTTCAGGACTGAACTGAATGAAAGATGCTTGATATTAAAAAATTAGAATTTGATTTTTCTACAATTACTTTCATTAGAAAACTTGAAGTAGTATCGCTTTAATGAGCACAAGGATATGTCGTTCCTGTATCTATAAGATATTAACTATATATTTGATAGTGAGGAAAACCTTTATGTTGAGGTCTATTCAATATAACAGTTCCTCATGCTCCAAAATCTTATTAATAATTTGGAATGTTGAGGAAAACAGAATACTAACTCAAGCGTCAACAAGTCTCAAGAAATTGTTAAAAATTATGAAGTACATCATTCGACAAAAATATAAGCAGTAGAGACATATCACATAAACTTACTTACATAGCAGTGTCTCTAATATTTCCTATTTGTTACTATTTTATTTTAAATCTCAAGAGTTCTCCTTTCTTGAATTCTTTTTTTAATATACAAGGTGTCCCAACACGACTGCATAAGCTCTGCATACCTAGATTCCTCGTTGGCAGTGCATAAAAACTGCCCAAAGAAGCGTTCCTGTGAAATCCATAGTTTACGAGAAAAATACGAAAAACAAAGTATGACGTCACTTCCGGTGCAAGAAAAACACTTTATTGAACATATCAACAGCAATATATGCACAATTTAAAGCGGATGTTCAAAGTGTCTGCCCTGAATGTCGAGGCAGGCTTGAGCACGCCGTGGAATGGCTGTCATCACAAGTTGCAGCATCGCGGGGTCTACCGAAGTATAAGCAGCGTGCAGACGAGCAACTAAGTCCGTTGGTGTTGGCACTATGTCTCGATACACCAGTTCCTTGAAATGGCCTCATGGGAAAAAAATCCAACGGTGTAAGATCTGGAGGATGTAGAACCGGATCCTCACGTCCGATCCAGCGGAAGAGGTATTCCATATCCAGCCAACCACGTACAGGAGCACAGAAATGCGCCGGAGCCCCATCATGCTGGAACCAAACGCACTTTCATTAGATCAGCCGTACATCAAGTACATGTCGCATTAGTCACGAACGGAATACATGGTCACCATACGAAGACTACCGGTAGCTGCAAGATGCAGCCTTTTAAATACCAGTTTAAAGACGGCTTAACGTCATTCCATGGGGCGCACACATGCATGACGCAATATGCGCGGCGAACATTTTAAACATTACCGTTTGGACAGATATGCAAATACTGTTGTTGATATGTCCAATAAAGTGTATTTTTCTTACACCGGAAGTGACGTCATACTTTGTTTTTCGTATTTTTCTCGAAACTATTGATCGTACAGGAACGCTTCTTTGGGCAGTTTTTATGTACTTCTAACGAGGAATCTAGCTGTGTAGAGTTTATGCGGTCGTTTTGGGACACCCTGTATAGAAATATATCTCTCGTAATGAAAATTTTATTTATTTCATTCAAAAAATTTTTCCATTTAAAACTTAGACGTTGATTAAATTTTGGTAAGATTATATCATAAGTAATGATTTATATTTCCAGCTATAGTAATATTGATATTAATCTATAGCCATTTGCAATATACGAAATTTTTTTTAATCCTCATATTAAATCGGAAAGTGCTTTGTTTAGAAAAGCGTATGTTATATAAGTCTGAGTGTCCCTGGTATTTTAAAAATAATTCAATAAGATTATCCCTAAGTAATTGTTAAGTGAAAATTTAAAAAATTAAACGGGTCGCAGTCACTTTAAGCATTTAGAAAATCATTTTTGATGAACGAAAAAATTCAGTTTTGCCACCAGGAACAATACCAATATTTTGAAAATAAATCACAAGTGTATATTCCATATTTTCTATGGTATGTAAACACATATTTTTTATTCTCTCATTTGTTTTTATTTTTGTGCTATTCTTCTCTTTCTTTTCTTTTCTTTTTTTTTCTTTATTGTATTTTTTTATTTATTTATTTTTTTTTTTTGCCTTTTTTTCTTGTTGGCCTAAATTTTAGTTAAATTTAACTGTTATATCTTTGTTTATTCGTCTCTCTGAATGTCCTTAAAATGATTTACGATTCTTTTTATTTCATAATATTTAGTTGATTGTATGTGTAGAAGTTTTAATTATCAGATTTATTAAACCTAAGGAAAATAAATCACAAAACACAATTTTTAAAAGTAAAAATAAAAGAAACTGTAAACTTTCCCCTCATTATTTTCAATTGGAAACCTTTCATGATGCTTTCAAATAGAGTAGCGAAACTAGATGTTGGACTTAGTTTTAGGATAATTTGTTCTATTTTTAATTTATATATTGCACTAACGAAGGATAAGCATGATTGCACCAATTATGTATAACAGCGTCCTTCCCCTGGTGTGGCGTGGATGAGGAGAGGAGGTTGCCAGCTCAGGTGTGGCCTCGTCACCTGACCGTGGTTCAAAATTACGAGGCACTTTAAAAAGAGCAAAGTCGTATTTTCACCTTCGTAGTGCTCTGATCCAATGGAAAAACGCTCTCTTTCAACTTAATTCGCACAGCCAAAGACATAGCGAGCTTGATTTGTCCAAGTGTCATAAACAACAACAACATGTATAATAGCAATTCATAAAATAATCCATTAAAGAAAGTATAATAGAATAAAAACGCTTATTATTGAATTTTAAGCTGTTTATATATGTTAGATGTCTGCATACTTACGTGCAAGGTTTCGGTTTGCCTTCTATAAATTTTAGACACGTTGAAATCATCTTCTCCGTGTGAGCTTCCCTTGCTGTGCGATTCCAAAAAAATGTGTCTTCCATCAGAGAATTAAAGAAGGGAATCTAATTTAAAGCAAAATGCACATGAATATGCATACTTATGGTATCATCCAAAAACACTTTAAAAAACTTCAGAAAAGATTCGACATAAGAATCGAATTTGATGAGTAAAACCACAATATTTTCTCGCATCGTTTTGTAATAATTTTGTGCGCGTACCCATTAAGGACGAGTCAATAGACGTATGTATCCATTGTGGAAGCGTACCCATTAAGGACGAGTCAATAGACGTATGTATCCATTGTGGAAGCGTACACATTAAGGACGAGTCAATAGACGTATGTATCCATTGTGGAAGCGTACTCATTAAGGACGAGTCAATAGACGTATGTATCCATTGTGGAAGCGTACCCATAAAGGACGAGTCAATAGACGTATGTATCCATTGTGGAAGCGTACCCATTAAGGACGAGTCAATAGACGTATGTATCCATTGTGGAAGCGTACACATTAAGGACGAGTCAATAGACGTATGTATCCATTGTGGAAGCGTACACATTAAGGACGAGTCAATAGACGTATGTATCCATTGTGGAAGCGTACTCATTAAGGACGAGTCAATAGACGTATGTATCCATTGTGGAAGCGTACCCATTAAGGACGAGTCAATAGACGTATGTATCCATTGTGGAAGCGTACTCATTAAGGACGAGTAAATAGATGTATGTATCCATTGAGGAGGCGTGCCCATTAAGGATGAGTCAATAGACGTACATATCCATTGAGGAGGCGTACCCATTAACGACATGCAGCCATTAAGGGGGTATTCCGTTAAGGTATCCATTTACGCGTCCTGCACAGATGCCCTATAATCCAGGATGCCGAATTCTGAATTTTTTGGCAACGAAGGAATGTTGCCAAGATGACGTGTCGTGACGTCTCACGATAACGCAAATAATAAGGTTGCCAAAATGGAACTTTCTACATAATTCTCATATGTCTCCATCGGTAGGACGTAATAAAAACCAGGTTCCCAGATAAACAAGGAAATTCACCAAAAAATCACCAAACTCAGAATTTGGCATCCTGGCTTCTTTGCCAACTCGTCTTTAATGGTACGCGTTCTATTAAGGTACCCATCAATGACAAATCAATACACATATGCCTATGTATTATTAATAATGCCTATAATTTTAAAATCTCATCAAATTTTAAAATTTTATTAAAAACGTTTAACGTTATTTTAAACTACACATTATGCGATAAATGTTTTAGCCATTAACTTTCGGGAGAAAAATATCTTCAAGCTTATTTTGTTTTCCGAACCTCAAAAATGAAAGCGTCAAAGTAGCTTTGTATTATTTCTAGAAAGTGCGCTTAAGCGCTTATGGGAGATTTATCAATTTTCCAGTTACTTCCTTGTGAATTATTTTTCAAGTTTCAAAGCTATTTCAAGACTATTGTATCAAGTTTTGTTGAAAATAACAGTGTATACGAACTTTTATATTCTTAAATTTTACGTATCTTATAAAAAAACTATTAAAACACATGAAAGATTTATTTTATTAAATATTATATAATTAAGTCTTTAATATCTTTACTATAAATACTTAGCCCTCATAATCTATCCATTTATTTAGGACTTTTTTTTTCTTAATTATATGCGGAGACTCAGAAGACAATATTTTCTTGATCTTGACTAATCTCTGTCAACAACCATTATTTTGATTCATTAACACCTCATTAGCATCAAATTTTGGTAAATTATTTTATTGACCTAAATATACTAACTTTTTTAAGTAAATTTTATGGCAATTTATAAATTAGAGAGGATAATTTTTAACTTAAAATATATATACTTAATATTTGCAGATATCTTTTAGTCTAAAATATATTTTTCAATGTAAAATATTTGTGTGTTAATGCTTTTTTTATTAAAATAACATTTTATATAATATTTAAGAATGAAATTAAGAGATACAAAGCTAATTAATTACTTTTGTTCGTAAAGTAAAAATAATTGACTATATAATTGTGTTTAATATTAATTATATAATTATACTCTAAAATAAATTATTAATATATAATTGTGATAGTAAAAATATAATTATATTTTTGAATAACTATGAATTTTAATTTACAATTCCTTCAATATATATTAATTAAGTAGAAATATTTCATGTGTAACTCTAAAAGAACTCTTCTTCTGTATAAATTAGGGATAAACAATAAGAAAAGAAATATTTTTTATTTAAATATTTATTTTTTAAACTTATTTTCATTTATTATATAATAAACCATACATTTTGATAATAAATTTTTTGAAAATTTTTGACCTAGGTCACAATGAGTTCTCATGTCAATAGTAGAAAATTATATATATATATATATGTATATATAATCTACACAGTCACATTTTTAATACAACAGCGTATTAGATGGATAACTATATGATGAATAGATTCCGAGTTCTTATAAACATTATTTAGCAAGGTGGCACTTAAGCTCATTAATTGTGGAAACAAAAGCTAAAGTGCTAAATATGTAACTCTTAGATACAATTACTAAGAATATTTTACAAAATTTTAAATTAAAATTCTAACAAGTGACCTAATTAAAAACAAATTTTAAAAAGTAGTGAAATTTAAAATATTTCTAGATTCTAATTCTGCTGTAGATTCAGATAGTAAAATTTTTTTCCTATAAATCGTATCTCTGACTGATTCTGTTCAACGTTACAATAAAACCCACGATACAAAAATGAAAACATTGCGAAATTTTCAAAACAGAAATTTTAAAAAGAATTGTCAACACCCTTTTTTATTTTGAATAAAAATTACCACCTTTAGAAACTCTGATTCAATATTGTTTAACATTTACATCAAAAAGCCTATAGAACTGAAAACTCTATCATCTCCAATCTGCTGTCTATTAATAACTTCAGCGTTACCACCACACAAAGCCCTAGATCAGCTTTATAATTTTATTCAAGACATCTTTATATTCATTTACATCCGTAATTTCTTTCAAAAACAACTTAAAAATAATTTTAAGGATAAAAAAGTTTAATGATTGATTATTGGGACAAGCTAGATCATAAAGAACCTGGACCAAGAAGCTTTGACAATCTAACGACCTGAGACTATTTTAAAGCCTTTTTTCAATATTCTCCTCATAAAGTGCCTTCCTTTTCCATCAATAGTGAGGTCATTTTCCATCACGTGTCACAAAGGAGGATACCCGGAAAACTCGCAAGAACCTGCTTCGCAAGACGCAAATGCAAAAAGAAGAACATCCATTTCTTATTGAGTTACAATGGCTGAAATTGAAATCCAAGGTATTCTTCTTGGAAGAGAGCGTGGTTGTACCTCAGTATCACGATGAGCTTTGCCGAAATACCTTGTTGATTTTGTTATGATATTATTTTCCTGTTTAATGACGGAATTGTTCCCTGGTCTTAAGTCGATACCACAAGTCTATTTCAATCACTCATATGTAAAGTAAAGTAAACACCAGCAGAGGGCCCTGTACCTAAGCTCACTCATGTGTCTGAAATTTAACGATCTCAAGATGCAATCTCTCAGATTCTGCAAAGATACAATCTCTGCAAGACAACTAACGCCATCTATCTGCACTGTGTGTAAAAAAAATATCGTATCCACGCTTCGGGAGTTTGTGGTGATTGAGAGTCGATAAAACAATCTCTTAAAAATTACAAGATTTTTATTCTTAACAATTACAAAAATAAACGAGAAAATCCAGCTGTAGAAGTCACAATTACACAGCTCGTTTTCACACACAGAAGTCTATATCAGACAGACAACAGCTTCTATGCGCACTAGACTAACATTTAAGACTAACCGTCTTCAACTAATCCTTCTATGCCAGGTATTAGATCTGACTTGGTGAGAAAATCTGAAAGTTTTTCGACAGGTTTCTACAAGGTTGTAAGCTAACTCACTTAATTTGGGTACCAGAGCTTAGGTGATGGATCTTTCCAGTAATATCTATTTCTCGCCAGATCGCCAAGAATATCGTCAAAAGTAGGCCAGTTGCCAAGAGTCTCGCCAATTTGATAAAAATTACTAGGAATTTCAACGTATAATACGCCCAAATTTCACAATTTTTGCCCAAAATCTGAGTATTTCAGATCTGTTTAAGATATGTTCAGACAAATACAAGTAATGTTTATAACTTTATAAAAATATTCTCTTTACACAGACATAATAATTATTTTTCAAATACTGGTTTACATAGTTTTATTTTTGGATTTATTCATGTATTTAATATTTCCTTCTACTTTAAAAAAAAACTAAAAGATTGAGGCATTTATGAATCGATATGCAAAGGGAAGTATCAATTAAAAGTATTTTAAGAGTAATTAAAGTATTTTTTTGGAATGGCGACTTACTCCTCGGAAACTCTTTTTGCCAATGAAGTATCTGGGGTATTGTTCACGGAAAGCCTTTTCGGTCAGGAAGGAACACTGGCTGTCTTTCTCGGAACAGACTACAGACCGTCTTTGCCTGGAAAAAGAATACGATGAAAAAAATTGTAAATTAAGGATCTAAATATTCATTTATTAGAATCTAAATCCCGAAAATTTCTTGCATTTCAATTTCCTTTCTTAAGAGAAGAACACGAAAAATTTAAATAGAAGAAATTAAAAAATTCAAATTAAAATTCAGATTTTTCAGAGAATTTTGGGTTTGAATATTCCAAATTCCTTTTAGAATTAAGCTTTTCAGATTTTACAAAAATATTTTCAACTATCAAAGTCACAATTTCATTATTACAAAATTAGAAATTTAAATTTTACTTAAAATGCATCAAATAGGATCACTAGATTTATAAATATCAAATGTGTTAAAATCAAAGATATTGCACAAAAAATCGCTTAAAGTGAAAGAAGCATATAATTGGCAGCCAAAATAGTCAAAGCAAATTCAACCCAAATCAATCATAAAGACCTTAAATGCCAACAAAACTTTTTGCAAAGATGTAGGAATTTTTCTGCTATTATCCTTTATTTATGATTTGATTCTCTTTCAAGAGTTTGCAATTGGCAAATTCTTTTGGATATAGTATGTGAACTTTATAAATGTTGATAATTATATGAAATTATAAACTTTGATTTAACGCTTCCTAATTAAATTACCTTTTGAATGTCATGACATGTTTTCAAATCGTAGTGATACAGAGCTCACCACGATACTGTATTAGGCTCATCTTCTACATAGTGAGAGGTCCTAAGTTCGATCCTAGCTGTTACTGTTGAGCTTCTGCAGTCTGCATGCCTACACTTCAGTGAGGGCTCTTATTTCTCTCAAGAAATAAATATGTAATTATCAAAAACATAATATGTAGTTATTTAACCTACACACAAACTGACAAATCAGTTTATTCCGTGATAGTTTTTGGGCAACTTAATATAAGAAAGAAGAATCTTTGTGAATTATTTTCCCAAGATATTTGTATTAATGTTTTTCCTAATGGAAAACCCACGTTAAATATAATAATAATAATGACAATGTTTCTAAGTATTTACGAACTTGATTTTTAAGTAATTATGAATTTTTTCATTCATTCTAAATTCTCTGAAGCAATAGATTTAATAAAGGCGCATAGTCAAAGTTCACCATCCCCTTCTTATTTTTTCAGTGGGGCTATTACATTCTCAGGTATTTCTTATGTCATATTAATGATTAAAATATATAAGTCAATACTTTATTCGCAAGAAGCTTTACAAAGTTTATTTCACAAATCCTTATATTTAAGAAAGCCAAATTATAAATACTTCCACCACGTCAAAACCAAAATATGCACCTTAAATTTTCTCCAAATAGCTTTCCTTAGATTTCATATGCACTGCGCTCCAACAATTTATTTTTAAAAATAAAAAATTGGTATAGCCAGATTATATTTTAAGTGGATTGATCGACAGGTAAAACTCCATTTTTTAAACTACATCAGAATACATAACAATGTATTATCATTATTATCAACATTAGATGTCTAGTGGTCAGCGTGCCTGACTACGGATAATGAGGTCCTGGGTTTGAATCCCGGTTCGGGCATGGATGTACTTTCTCTCTCTATTTATCCTGTCTTTGATCTTTCCTTGTATGAATGAGATGTGAATGGTTGCCTACCCTATAAACGGGTGCATATAGTATGTGTGAACTGAGGAAGTCGGACTCCATACCAAAATGTGATTCAGTTGGAAAAGTGGAGCAGCGCACCCCATGTTGCCAGAGTAGCTGGCCCACGACAACGAATGAATGAATCAATCAACATTGGATTCTTTTTTATCGATTTTCTCAATATTTAAAGCTTTTCCTCATAATAATTTGGCTTTCTGTTTAACAATTTGTATGTTTGATTTCCGTTTTGCGCATAAACGTTTGTAGTGATTATTACTTAAAACCGTGCAAAAACCTGACTTTCGAGCAGCGAACAAGTCATTTGCTGAAATTGTTGAACATAAACTTATATTGAGACACTACAGTTAATAACAAAAGCATTAATAAGTGAAACTGTATCATCTAACATCAATATATATAAACATAAGCTCCAAATTTCCGGCAATTACTGTATGAACAAAATGAACTTAACAAGTATTTTTTAAAAATACTTTTAATTCATAGAGTGTTTGTACCTATTTAGTAATTTAATCGATTGTTATTTCACTATAGATAAGGAAAAAGTAGCTGATGAGCTAGCAGCTGAATATTTAGCACTCTTGCCTTCAGTTCAACAGTTTGTAGTTTCGAATCCCACTTCGCGCATGAATGTTTGTAGTGCTTCAAAATCCACTTTAAAATGTATGCTCCGATCAAATTAGCCCTCTTTTACAAAAATATTCGCTGAGCGACAAACACAAGGAAAAAGTTATTTGGGCCCAACCTGTTGGACAGGGGGCCTAAACATGTTATCAAGCATTTTTTAATATCCACTGCTCAAATTGCCATCAGAAAGGACTTTTCATAAAACGTGGGTGGTATTCTCGTAATTACGCGGAAAATTCCCAGACCTGGAAGTAGGGCAACGCTTTTCGGAGAAAAAGGTCTCATGTTCGATCCCAAGCCATATTTGAACAATGGGGGATGGATATTGCGATTTCTCTTGCTGCATGCAAGTTTTCTGAAGTGGGTGATTGGAAATTTTCCAGGTTTTCTTCTTGGTGCTAATTGAAAACGATCCCTTATCTAAGAAATATCCTTCCGGATGATAACATTTATATGCGAGGATATTAACACTCCTTTTTGTTAGGCTGTCCACTGCGTGCGAGCTCCAGAGGCTCAGTAATTTCATGCCGTTTCCCGTTATGATCAGCAAAAATGAAGCATCATTTGCTGCGGTAGGTGACTGAGAGGGTGACTACGTACCCTCCTTCACTGGGTTGCTGGAGATCCGTGGTTGGGGATGTGCCCACATTAATATGTGACGTCCAAAATATTTCCGCTGGTGTGGCATCGATGTGGAAAGAGGGTGCTAGCCAAGGTGTAACCACGTCACCAGATCGTGGTTCAAAATGACGAGGCACTTTGTGATGGGCGCGTATTTCAAACGCGTTAACGTAAAGATACTGTCCGGGTCTTGCCTGCAACGCTATGTATGCATGTCCTCTACGTATTGTCAAGCATCTATCCTGACAGATAATCTCATGGAGAAGTATAATGTTCTTCCTTCATTTTCCCACAATGAAGGGGATAAAATCCTGAATCTTTGATCTTACAGAATGCTTTCTTGAAGGAAAAAAAAACTACTCAAATGTTACATACAATCTAATTTGTACTATTGAATAAAATGTAGTCTGCAACCACCGTCACCTGTTTTTGTTGCAAAACGTGAGAGCCGGCTGCTCGATCTCGAAAGGGTTGGACACTTGGACGTTCACCGTTGTCGGGTACGAGAGGTACAGTAGCAGGAAGTTGTACGTCTGGTACACGAAGCCGAAGAGGCAGCCCAGAAAGACGCAAATCTTGATGACCTTCTGCTGCCAGGTCCTTGCCAAGGCGATCTCCGGGAGGCTGGTGATGAGGGAGTTCCGCAGGATGGACTTCATGTACCCGGCGAAGCTGCCGAACTTCGCCCTCTCTGAGCTAGCTTTCATCTTCCTCTCGACCTTTGCGGTCATCTAAAAAAGGAATCAAACATCATTTGATTTCTTAAAGATGAATCTTAGATTATTTCAGTGTTATTTACAGCAATTTTGCCGTCAACTTCACCGTAACGTTACTGGAAATGTATGAACTGCAGGAATTCTACAGAATATATATATATATATATATATATATATATACATTACAGACAAACTTCTACAGAATTGATATACATTACAGACAGACTTCCATAAAATAGATATACACTACAGACAGTCTTCTATAGAACAGATATACATTACAGACAGATTTCTATAGAATAGATAAACATTACTGGCAGACTTTTACAGAAGAGATAAACACTGTAGACAGACTTCTAAGGAAGAGATATACTCTGCAGAGAGACTTCTATAAAATAGATATACACTACAGACAGACTTCTACAGAATAGATATACATTACAGACAGATTTCTATAGAATAGATAAATATTACTGGCAGACTTCTACAGAAGAGATAAACACTGTAGACAGACTTCTACGGAACAGATATACACTACAAAGAGACTTCTATAAAATATATATACACTACAGACAGACTTCTACAGAATAGATATGCATTACAGACAGATTTCTTTAGAATAGATAAATATTACTGGCAGACTTCTACAGAAGAGATAAACACTGTAGACAGACTTCTACGGAAGAGATATACACTGCAGAGAGACTTCTATAAAATATATGTACACTACAGACAGACTCTTCTACAGAATAGATATACATTATAATATATGTAGTGTAAATCTATTCTGTAGAAACCTACAATGAATAGATATACTGTGTATATCTATAGAAAGACTAGACATAGACATAGAAACAATGACTAAAGAATAGACATATGTAGCACATTATAACCAGAGCCTAAATACATCTTTAAAGGTAAAATTTATATATTTCCGTACATATAAACTATATATAAAAATATCACTCACTTCCACTGTACCGAAAATTTTAGAGTTCTTTTTCTTCTGCTCGTCATAAAACCAATTTACATGCATTTTAGCGAGAATGAAGTTTTGGTTGTTGAATGCGGCCCCAAGTAACGTTCTTTGCACAGCTCTCGCCTGATATCAGCTAATACAAATCGTAATTTTCATAAAGCTAGATCTTTGAAATAAAAAGTAGTATAAACTTTAAAATTAAGATTTTAATTATTTAAGATTAATAAATTTAAAAATTCTATTTAAAAAATAATTCTGTTAAGATAGTTAAAATTATAATTCTTTGACTCTCTCCAGATGACAATGTTTTTGGATTTTTTGAGGGTTAATAATCTTATTCACCTTGTCTATCAGTCGCTAGACATGGAGGATATGAAACAGCAACAAGATTATAATATAAAATGTTATACAATACACATTAATTGATGTCGATTGATTTGTTTTGAGGCAAATTTTTTTAAAAATATAGTTTATAATCAACAATAAATTAAATACTAAAATCTAATTAATTTTGCATTAAAATGTGGTAAGTTTTCAACAAAACTTAAGAAAATAATTCATGACACTAAATAAAATATTTTTTATGAAACTACATTTTTAAAAAATTTTTGTTACTAATACAGTTTTTAAGAGATCTTATTATTTATTAAACTATGGTCAACTTTTGATTTCTAAAATATAAAGGATTGCTCCCGTAAACTTAATAAAATTTTTCAGTTAAAGTTTAAGATGTATATAAATTAATATCGAAAATAAAGTATTTTCTTAACAATTTTAACTTTTTTAATTAAATCGTTTTCCCTAATGACATACTTTTTATAAAAATTTCTAACCATGAGTAGCTAATGAATACTTAAATGTGATAGACTCTCTGTTTACGAGAATTTAGATCTTTTAATCCTTCCTAAAATGTCCAAATTCACATTTTTGTTTAATTTTCTTACAGCTGCAAATACAGTTTTCAATTTCCATACATGTTTGTGTATTTTGTATCAGCACATAAAACATTTTTATCAGCATATTCAGCATCATCAATTAAGCTCTGTACTTGAATATCATGTAGGAAACAAAATTGACAATAGCCATATACAAGATGCCACAAAATTCAGAGCTATCTGTCGTCGAGACAGACGTAATTGTAGAATATCATAGAAATGGCCAATCCGTAAAGGACATATTCAGTGAGTTAAACATTCCAAATTCGGCAGTACCTTTTGCGGTTAAGAAGTGGAAGGCGAGTGATAATTGTCGAAATGGATCTCAATCTGGAGGCTCATGAAATTAAGAGATATTGGCTGTCTAAAGGTATTCGGAAAAAGCTCACCAAGCCGATAGCACATACACTCCAAGAGCTTCAACAATCATCTGAAACTGTTGTTCCAGTAAATACTATTCCCCAGGAAGTACATTTGCTTGGTTTCAATGATCGTTTCATCCTTCCATACGCCTTTCATTACAAAATCCAACCGCAGTGCTTGGTTGAAGTTGTGCCACGTATTTAGAAGTTGGATAGTATGTAAGTAAAAATAGGTTCTCGGGAGGGATAAATCCAGGTTCAAGTTATACTAGTTGGATGGCAGGGTCTGGGTTTGTTGTATTACTTTAGAACCCCTTTTTTCCAAAATTGTGCGATAGTAAAGATTGGCGGAGATAGAATTATAATATGGAAATGATTTTGGGGTATGAAGTGTGATCCTTGATCCGATTCATGGTGGACTCAACGCCAACTCTTACTCTTCACTATACAGCACAACAATCTGCTTCCTAAGCTGTGGAACTTTTACGGGTTGGATCATTGTTGTATCGAAGTTGACAATGCTACTTGTGATATTGTGACGTCCACCACTCATTGGTATGTTGAAAGACCATTGTCTGCTCAGAGCCTAGAGTTGAATCTTATAGCCTCTGTATTATGCTGAATCACCTAATTAAGGGGTGCAGCAAACCATCTAAAATCGGGAAGAGAGCTTACATGCCTTCTCCAAGAAGAGTGGATTTAAATATTTCTATCCATCATCCGAACATTTGTGAAGCAATTGCTATGGAAGGTTAATTTGATAAATACCTCACGTGGAAGCTCTACCAACTATTAATTATGAATAGTGTTTCTCTTTTATAACACAGTATAAATATTATAGGTAGATAATGTATAGCAACTAACTATAGTGCAAAATCTAGAAAAATCTACTATACACATACCTTTATCCTTTGATAACATTTTCCAATAATTTCGTATTCGTAAACTGGCAAACGCAATAAAAGAATTGTTGTAGAGGATGAGAAAACTTAGACAAATTCACAAAAGGTTGTGGCGAACCAGAATTATGCAAAATAAAATGATGCGTCAAATGATTACAGCGCATTTAAAATTACCAAAAATGCCCCCAATAAAGGATCTACATGTTATTTATTTTTTAAAAAATTCCTTAGAAATTTTTATTCTGTTTAATTTTTTTAAAAAAAGGAACAAGTCAATAAAGTACAAGTCATCGATATATAGTTAGTTCATTTATTCGTTATCGTTCTTGGTATCGTTATCGCTATTTGTAATCGTATTTTAGTTAATAGACGAATAATAATAGCATTATATTTGTCCTTGACTTTTATCGACATAAACCCCATTATTTTAATATGTATGATTTCATCTAAGCAATTTTGGTACTGAATGTTATAAAGTATTTAGGATTTCTTTATCTTTGAATGGTTATGTATTGAATTTTTGTCTCTTTTTTCCCTATATTTTGCCCGAAAATATATTTTATTTAATAATTTATAGAACATTTTTTAGAATTTGGTGAAAATGAATAAGAGAAATGAAAATATATAAAGAATAAAATACATTCATTGCTTTTCAAACTGAACTTACAAAAAATATTAATTCATAATAAAGCAATTTCTTTGAAAAAATAAAGCTTTGTAACAGATAACATATTGTAGAAATATAATTTTTGAAAAAGAAATCCTAATTCATTGTCTTCGAAATAATTTTATTGAATATCAGTTTTTAGGCGATACTCAATATTGCATTTACTTTAGACAATTATCAGAAATTGGAAAAATATTCAAAATAATGCGTGCTACTGTGTGTTTAAAAATATTCAAAATAATGCGTGTTATTGTTTAAAAATATTGAAAATATTGCGTGTTATTATGGAAGAATATTTAGAATGTTGTGTATAATTAAATTCAAGCTTTTCTGCTTCATTAAAATTAAACTTGAATTTTAAATATATAAAATCCTTTCAATTTGCTTAAAATTTGCATAAGTTTTGCATTTAAAAGATTTCATTTAATTAAAAAGAAAACATATTTATTGCGTAAAATTAAAGAACGTAAACTAAAGCAATTATTTTAAATAATAATTTCTATGTAAACTTGTTATTAATGTAGTAAATTAGAATAATTTTATTGTTATTTCTAAAGAAAATTTCCTAAATTTGTAACAATCATTTCATCTTTTATTATTCAAAATTTAAATAAAAGAAATATTTAAAACGCTTTAACAAAAATTTTATAAATATTGTAGAAATATCACGTGTTTGATGTAACCTATTGTCAAAATAATGCAAACAAAATGTTCAGAAATCATTAGACATCTTGTATTTTAATGCAGCATTTTTTATTGTGAAAGAAACATTTCTTTATTTAGTCGTTTGTAGAAAAAGTTACCTAAGCTAATTTAGACATGTTATCCATTTACTTAAGAAAGGAGTCATGAAAAATATTCCTCGTGTTAAATTATACTAATTTATTTAAAAATAATTTGTTAGTACCTGATAATATACAGGACTTTGATAACTTTATTATGCCAAAAAGAATACTCAGAGCAACAGTTTATGATTTTCTACATGAAAATGTTTTCCAAGAAATTTCAAAGTAATAAACAAAGTCGTAAATGCAAAGTGATTGAAAATAATCTTGTTATGTTGGCTTAACAATAACTAAAATCTGTAAACTACTCTGAAAATAATTAAAGTTCAAAAATATTTTCTCAATTCAAATATATTTAGTACATTAATTTTGTAGAAGTTTTTTTTTCAAAGAAAAGAATCATGTTAATGATGTAGAAAATTAGAGCTTCTGATGCTTATTTACAGAATATAATAACGACAAAATCTAAAATTTCTTTTACGTATAGAAATTTGTATTAAAATATCAAAGATAAAAAGCTTTCTAATAGCTCTTATCCTTTAGAAATCAAGCCAACGGAATCTATTTGAAGGTTTCCAAACAATTTTCTGAATTAAAATTATTTAAATTTAAATCAATTTACGAAGGGATGTGACCAAAAATTATTAAAATAAATCCATTCAAAAACGTTTAACAGCATGCACCTGAAAAATACAAGATTACTAGTTCGATTCTGGTGAGAAACAAATTAACTCCTAAATTTTGAATAGTAAATAAAATTTTAAACTCTAAATCAGAATTAGATGTACAGTTATACCTATTTTTAATTGTTGTAAACACAATAATTTGTGTTTAAAATGCATAAAATAAGTTAAATATGCCGATTCACTTAATTTTTTATTACTCTTAAATTACATATTATATAAATGTGCAATACTTAAAGTAAATATTCTTAATTTATTCTTTATTATTTATTTATTTTTTGCCCTCTTAATTAAAGAACATGACCACATGATAAATATCTTTTTCATATCATATTTCTAATAGTTTTCTTTATAAAAACAAAAAATATGCTGCTCCATTTTTTTTTTTTTTTTTTTTTTTTGAAAAGAACTTTTCATCGTATAATTTTTATTGTACTTTTACTGTAATACAAGTTTTGAAAGCGATTCTAAAAAGAAAAGGCCAGAAAATACAAAATTGGAAAAATGAAAATTTTTAAATCATTTCCAAATTGAACTAAAAAATAAAACATTCAAAGTCGAAAGACAGAACTATATGTATCAACACGCGTACAAAATCAATGGTAAGTATGTGCATGTATAATTGGTAGAAATTGGCGTAAATGTAAACTTTCAATATCGAATCGCGCGCGCGATTAAATTGTTCTGGAGATTAATTAGAAGATTACATAAAATGTGTTATGTACAATAATCTTCAATTTAATTACACAATTTTAAGTTGATTTCTAAATAATTTAAATTTTTCCAAAATGAAAAATTAAAACAATCAAAAACATTAATAATTCATATTCAACATATCAAATTCTAGTGTATGCTAAGCTATTTATAAAATAATGTTTATGAGGAGCCAAAACTTTTGTAGCCATCAGGGAGAATTGAATTCACGACCCCTGGTTTACGAGACCAGTGCTCTAGCCACTGAGCTATGATGGCGGTTGCTGTGGGATTTTATAACATTTAATATTACAAATTATGAAAAAAAAATTTCTCAGTCTATGGATATTACCTGGTTGCGAATCACAGATGAAGTAAATTTTTGTTACATTTTTTTTTAATTTGAAAATTTTAAATATTTATTCAGACATGCGTGTTTCAAGAATATTGTAGAAAATGTAGAATGAGATAATTAATCTTGTAACGACAATCTGAAATCTAAAAAGCAGTTTTCAGTGATATAGAAATAGAATGATTTGTATTTGTCTTAATTTAAACATCAATTACATTCTTTTCAACGCAACCAGTTAAATAAATTTAGGAGTCACTATCTTTTCTTAAACTTTTTCTATATATTTAAATGCGTTAAATTTTCCTTTTGTTTAAACTTTCTTTTTTATTTAATTACAAACATTTTTTATTCCTTTCAATCTTACCAGTAATTTTACCAGTAAATGTTTCAACTTTACTAAATCTAAAAAAAAGCATTCATATTAAAATATTTTTATGATTTGTTGAATGCAAAATGTACTTTAAGAATAAATTATATAAATGTGTAGAGACTCAAAAATGGCTTTAAAAGCATAAAATGGTGAATTGTGTCATTTTAAGATTGATCAATTGGAAGACCCGTGTCCAAAATTACAGAGGCCTGTAGGCAGAAGCCAGAAAGACAGCGCCCACACTAGGCTGTCGTGCCACTAAGAAACGAAGGAAGAGACTCAAAAAGATTGCAGAATAGTCTATTTTGGCGTTTTACGAGGTAAACAAGAAAGTTCTTGTTGTTTTTACTAACGCAAAGAACATGATCTACAGAAAGTGTAGCCTATTGTTGTTCCTCAAAGTAACCACCATCGGCATCACAACACCTTCTGCCAACAATTATGCAACTCCCTTGCAGTTAAACTTCAGAGTTTTGGACGCAAAAAAGTCTGTGAAAACTTGGTGTAAGTCTGCTTCATTGGTGAAGGATTTTCCACTATCATGATATGGAGGAGATGATAGTCTCATGATGTAAGGTCAGGTGAGTAAGGCGGATTCCCTCAACCAAGTATTTATATGGTATTCCTGGACACCCGGGCAACATGCAATCTCGCGTTATCGGCCAAGAATAGTACACCCTTGAGATTTACCATTGCTGGCTACTTCTATTGCACTGTCTGTTGCACATTCTCCAATTGCTGAGAATATCCGCAGTGACCATTTGGCCTGTTGATAGCAGCTCATACTGAACCACCAGACATCACAGAGGGAAAAATCTCCCGACCTGAATTTGTGAAACGCGGTAGAGAGGTAATCCTGCATTATGTACGTGCTCATGCGGGTACTTTCGGCAACGAAAGAGCTGATGAACTGGCCAAGGAGGCTGCGAATTTACCAGAGCCAACGCTGGACCTGTCACGTCCACGGTCACACCTTCTTAAGGTGTTGCATAAAGAAGCACTGCGTGTATGGCAGCAGAGATGGGATAATGAGGTAGTAGGCCGCCAGACCTACAGACTCTTCCAAACAGTGACCGAAAAGAGAGTTTTCGGTAATGCCATCATAGCCCAAATAGCAACTGGACACGGACGTGTACCGGAGTATCTTCATAAACGAGGGTACCCGATTAGTAAGTTATGTCGCTCGTGCAATGTGGTGGGGGATTGCCTCCACTTCGTGCTGTCTTGTACCAGGACCTCGAAAGAAAGGAGCAAACTGTTGTACGATAGCGAAAGCTTGAGTACCATCCTGGACAGACGAAACGGGTCGTTCTTGAAAATATCATGTCCATTGTTTCGGATGACATTCCTATGATGGAATACCAGCGTGCCACCGACGATGATCCGGTTGAGAACTGGGAGATTGAGGAATAGTATAGGACTTGACGGTTAAATAGGAATTGACGGATGAAAAACAGTTCATAATGCAAGAGATTTAAAAGAGAAGGTATCGTACAAATCTTCCTAGAGTGTACTGATTGCCATGTAAAGAGAGTGGGTGCCGACGAATTTACTCGTCTCATCAAGGTATGGTTCGTGGGCTCGTCTACCAAGGCAGGTGGCGGCTGCCGGGTGGTAGACTTGAGTTCACAAACTTCGGGTGTCTTGGTACTTCGTCTGACCGGTGCCTCCACTCCGTCATACACTTATTTTCATACTTATTCCCATTTTATTCAATGGTAACGTGAAAACGGCTAAAACAGCTGTTTACCGTATACTTTGCTTTTTAAACGAAGAAATTTTTTGTACTCTGTTAACATCTGAGGAAAACAGAATTCAACTGCAGTATTAACAAAAAAAATATCTGAACAAATCATGGCTTTTTACATAAAAATTACAAAGTTTAGAGAAAATTCTATTATGGTGAATGGTTTTATATAATCATCTCACACTCCCTCTCTCTCTACATATAATGTGTGTGTGTGTGTATGTTTGGTGAACTATATTTAATAGCCGACATCACTGTTTCAAGAACCCACTCTAAAAGGGGCTCGAGAAGCGCGACAACATTTCCAGCGAGCCAGAGAGTAAGCTAAAGGACTGAAACGCTGTAAGATGTTGCATTTGATAGCAGCAAGACGACTGCTCCTTTTCCCCATAACTTTAAACTACATTTCGTGTTATTATCATTAAGACCATTAATTGTAAATACTTCAAACTTGTATATATTTGTATTTGTAAATATGTGTTAATTAAATATTAGTCTAGATGAGAATAAATTAATTTAATTACGTCTTGGTCACTCCCCATCCCTCCATATATGTAGATATATATATATGTGTTTATATATATATATATATATATATATATATATATATATATATATATATATATATATATATATATATATACATATATATATATATATATTGTCTAAAAGTGGTAACCAACCGCTTTCTGAAATGATGTGCAGTTGGTAATGAGTTTTAAAAATAACTAGTTTAAGATTGATCTAAATGTTGAAAAATAAAAAATATAGATGAATTTTTAAGGAAAACAAAGGACAGAATCCTAAAATTTCTAGTATTCACGTAATTTAGAAAAAAAGTTTAATTATAAAATTTAAGTTGTGAGATAATCGAAGCTGTGTGTGTGTGTGTGACGGGGCAAAATCGGGCTTCTATGTTTGCTAAGCTAAAATTCTGTATACATTATTCTGATTTGAAAATATTGTTTAATGATATAAAGGATGGAAAATATTGTTTTGTGTTAAAAATATTGGTTTTGCAAGTTTATGCTACTGGTGCAAAATTAGACTTGTGCAAATACTTGATTTTCTTATGAAGTTATGCAAAACATTTTTCTTTGATGCTAATGGTGACAAATATGTTTCATGAACCTCAAACATTTTGCTAAAATATATTATTTTGCATTGAAAATATTGATTTTTGTTGTAATGGTGACATATTAAGCTTTAACTAATAATTTACCAGAAGAAATTTCATTATTTTTTGAAAATAAAATTGTTTTATGGTAATAGCTCAAGAATTTTCATTATAGCCATTTCATTGTCTAAGAAATTATTAATCTGTACTGAAAATGTAGTTTTTGATGCTATTGATTGAAAATTCGAATATTATAATAAAAATTGTTTCAGAAAATTTTGTTCTTTGCTGAATATCTTGTTATTTTAGGCCAATAGAGCAAAGTTAATCTATCATTATCTTTTGATTATCTATGAGAATTTTCCTCTAAAGTGAAATTTTGGGTGGTACATTTATGGTAATTCATATATTTGTGTTCTTCTTTGCATAAAATAAGGAAAATCTTAAGTGATATTTAAAAAACTTTTAACTAGAGTTCATATTTTTAGAACTTTCTAAAAGTTTTATGCCGTACTCATAAAAAATGATTCTAAGTTATATTAAAATATGTTGCTGTCATTACTTATAACACTTGGACAAGCCACGTTCGCTATGCCGTTGGCTATGCGAATTTAAGTCAGTAGGGTGTATCTTTCATTTAACCACAGCACCACGAAGGTGAAAGTACGACTTTGCTTAAAATTCTTCCGATAGATGGCTCCACCAGAAAAACCACTTACATAATTTTGACATTCATCTGAAAAGGGAAGAAATAAGTCAAAATATATTAGAATGATAAATGAATACATTAAAAGAATAATTATATTTTTTTTAATTTTTTGAAGAATATTCCTTTTTGTTTTAAATTTATAATCAGTCATTAGATTCTCCCTATTTTCCAAAAGAAACGCCAAGACGTTAGTGTTTAAGAGAGAAAACATTTAATGTTGCGGCATTTGTACATTCCTATATTTTGCTTTCATGTATTAAAACATTAAATTAAATTTTAAAATAGATTACAAGTGGAAATGTGTGAAAATATATTGTGAGTAACACATAAATTCAAGAATACTGATATTAAACACCCATGTAAAAAGATTTATATAATAAGTAAAGGTGTATGACATTGTATTACTCAGATTCTATCTTAGTTTGAGATTTGTGAGCCTTTTCGATAGGAATCGTGAAGGATTACTGCACTAGAGGCTTCACTATTTTTAGCGTAAGTAAACTTCAATGTTTCTATTTTACTTAATTTGTTTCTATATTCTTCATAACACATTGTGATATAATACTTATCGATCTATTTTATACAAAGTAACCTTATTCTTGAAAATTATTATAATTTCAACGTCTTTTTTGAGTATGTCTTCATTTTATGCATTTTTCTTTGAGGGAATGACTTACATTATGACTATGCTAACTGAAATTTTGTGACAGTTAAACTCGTGGTGATACCAAATTTTAACCCTACGTAGTTTCAAGCCTACAAATTATTGCTTTTGTAAGATATTTTAAATGTCCATCGTGTAAATTACTTTCAGCTTAGACTTTCCATAGAGAGTGGATTGCATTCACTGTGGCAAAGGAAGACACGTATAAAATTCTGAAACATTATATCCAAAGACGATACATATCCCATTGTTCAACAAGTAGTTAGGATCGGAATTTTCTGTTCTAAAAAGCACTGCCATGGTCAGCCTAATCACTCCCTGTTTTTTTATTACCCGCATTGGACACCAAACTTTCGACGACCCTAGATGAGATTTTTGAGCATCCAACGCGTAAATTGTATTCTGGGAGGAAGTTTCATAGAAGCGGTGTTCACATGTAGTAGAGGAGGAAATCTGGAATATTCCCAAGCACCCACTTTGAACTGATGGGCATGCAAAAGATGACACCCAACATACATCTCCCATTGTTTAACAGTGGCTGGAATCGAACCCGGAACATTTTCTTTTTAAAAACCCTATACCACTTGTCTGGGTCATTCCGTGTATACCTCCATTTTAAGTAGATAGACGTTTACACAGGCGCAGAGATTCTGTGTAATTTTGAAGTTTTTTTTTTTCAAGCAGCGTTTAACGGTGGGCCATTCTTCTGGAAATGTGAGCAGTAATTAAAATTTAAATAAATTTACCAATTAATGTGAAAAAAAATGACAAATGGTTGCATTAAAATTATGAAATGGGAACTTGAAGAAAATCCCACGTTTATAAAATACTTTTTATATGTTTCAAAAGAAGATACTAAGCGATTAATTAAATTTCAAATATGAATATTAATTTAAGGAATTAAATGTTATCTTAAAATAAATTATCCTATCTGAAAAACAGTGAGTATTAAAATTTAAAGAAAGCATAAAAAGCAATAAAGAAAATATTTAATGATTATCATGGCATTATTATAAAATATAGCGATCGATAAATTTAACTAATTATTCAATTTCATTTGAAAACACTAGATTCAGTTGAAACTAAATTTAAAAATAAAATTAACATGTATTAGGTAAAGAAAATTCAAAAAGCGCTTAATAAATCAAATTATTTATAAAAAAAGCACAATTTGATTAAAAAAATAAAAATAATAATAAAATCGCTGATTTTTAAATAAATGAATTTAAATATTTCCATATATTTATACCGATGAAGAAAAAGTGCTTTAAATTACAGGAAATGCCAATTTATTTTAAAATGGTAGTCGATTTAATTTCCTACTACTTGCGATTAGTTATAATTCATTTTAAATTACTTCTTATTTCGGTCTTGAAATTCTGAAATATCATTCTCCGAATGAATCAAAAATAGAATGTGTTTTATTGCCAAACCTCTGCCCCATGGAACATTGCTTTGAAATAAACTACTAAAAGATTATTAAATTAATAGAAATGAAAATACCTTTTTGTCAGTCACAGAGTTGCTGTTCTCAAAGCCATCAAATAAGAAAATTACTTTTCTATTTTAAACTTTGATTGGAATTTGCAATTAAACTAAGTATTACGAAATATTTAGATGGTTATTTGCTATTTCTTTACAATTAACATTTTTATGCCCCCTTACTCTATTTTCCAAATTTTCATAATGAAAAAATTTTAATACTTTCCAAAATTTTAAATTTCGTTTTATTAAAGTACTATTTCAAATTACTTAGGGAAATTTTTCTAACACCCACCCTCAACCATCCACCCACACATGTGTATGTATGTGTGTCACATTTACCCTCTCAATACCTGTATGAAAAAAGATATACCTCAAAATATAATAGCTCACGGAATATATATTTTTTGACTTTGCTTTGTTTGAAAACTTTCTCGCGTAACGTATCGATATTACAGTTGCTATTATAATGCAAAATGATACTGAAACATTTGAAAAACATTTTTTCTAACGGCGGACATCGCGTGACTAACCTTTCCACGACACACCATCACAAACCAGTTAATAGGGTGGCACACATTCATAATCCCTGAAAAAAAGACAAGGGAATACATTGAAAGAATGGAGCATTCATGACCGAATCGGGATTTGAACCTGGGACCCACATCATAGAAAACGGGAGCGCAACCACTCAGCCATCAGTTGGAATGCTGTAAGAATATTATTCGCTCATTTACATTTTAGAAAACAAACATTGGTCCTGAGATTTTGTTTTTATTTTTGAACAATTTATTTTGGGTAATTAATCTATAAAACATTGACAGATACATATATTAAAATAGTGGTGGGTTTCACGTGAATTAGTACTATTCACCCTCTTTAATAACTGATTAATTTTAAAGATAAAAAGTATACGAAAAAAGGTATTTCACTGCATACAAAGCTAACATGAAAACTGTAACAAAAGTAACATTTAAGGATAAATACTTTTGAAAATTATTTATTTTGAATATTGACATTTTTCTAGATATTAAAATTTAATCAGTTTTGAGTCATTGCTTAAAAACACATTGTAATAGCTTACGCAGAAATAACGTAGCATTTTCAAAAAACGTATTAAAATAGAATATTTACATTTATACGTCATCTTGTCATTTTCTTGTTCAGAATTTAGTTTTAAATGTCATTTTGACACGAATTATGTGATAATATTTCATTGTATGGAAATATCTTATAGACAATTATATATAAAAATATAATAATCACTTTCATAACATAAATTTTAATAATTTTCATTCTTATTTACTCATTATTAATAATTTAGATAGTAGAGCGGCAATAAAAATTAGTAATTTATCCTACAAATAATCCATAGTAAAAAAACTCATTTTTTTAAAATTTTTTAAATTATTCAAGCAAAAATTTTTTTTTCAAAACCTAAAATAATTCATTAAAAAATTATGGATCGGAAGATAATTTTTCTAAAACTCTAAAGTGTGAAAGAAAGCATCATAAATGCCGGTATTCAAAAAACAAAAATAAAATACAAATATCTATCTCACGCATGTTTTTACTTAATAATTTTATTTGAAAAACAAGGAAGTTTTCAAATACAGAAGAGTCTCTCCTGTAATTTTTTTTCTTTTATTATTTTCAAACTTTTTAACTTTTTACCATCAGCACCATCAATGAGGAATCAAAGGAAATAAAATTTCATTTCAAAATGCTTGAGAGCGCATAAAAGCAAAAATATTTCTTTTAAATTTTATTTAATATGAGAAAATTAAGAAAAAATCGACATTTTCTTTTAAATTTAAATAAAACTCGAAAACCAAATAATGCTTTTAAAAACAAAGAGAAAATTAAATTCAATGTCATTATAAACCTACGGTGATTCCTTCTATTTAAAATTAATGCTCCACATGCTCAAGTATTCAATCAGCCACCAGTGAGGATTGAACTCACGACCCCTTGTTTACAAGACCAGTGCTCTAACCACTGAAGTATTGTGACACGGTCTTTTTTGTCTTCCACTGCATCTTTATCAAAATGTGAAACACAAATTATAGGAATTTATTTGACACTGATTTAGAAATTTGAAACATTATACATAATTTAAAAATGTGTTTCTTATATCATTCTAAGAAAATGTAGTTCTAACATATGCAATGTTTTTCTTCATTAACAAAATAGAAATAGAGTATTTTGTCATACTTTATATAATTAATTTTTCTGTCAACTTTATTGGTCACTATTTAAATTTTATTATTTTATGGGAATAGTAACTGAACATTTGTGCTGCTCTTATTTTATTTTTTCACTATCGATTACATTTAAAAAAAATGCACCAAATTTTACCAGGTTTGGCGTATTTTTGTGCTTGGCGAGCTGAGACCATAATTCTCAGTTTAGCCAAGATTTTAACACGTATGAAATAATATATAGTATAAATGAAATCATTTAAAAGACACTCTTTACTGTTAAGAAATGATAATAAATCATTTATACATTGACATGAAGTATTTTCTATAAAATTTAATACAAGGTAAATAAATAACAAAATGTCATTTACTTACCTTGTATGAGGAAATATCTTTGTTTTCTGTATTAATTTTATGAAATACATACAAATATTATAATAGTGATAAAAATTTCCTAGACACAAGTGTTCTAGTATATTGGAAGCACATATTCTAGATCACAATTCTGTTCTCCATTTTCGCGTGGTACATAATGCATATTTAAAAATCGTATTTATTATTGCTATCTCAGATCACAAATATATCTAAATATTCTTTTTTTTATTCCCTTCAAATGCGATATGTTTAGTTATATTTCTATTTAAATATAATATGATTTTATATTAATTATTTCCCTGATATGTATCCATTAATTTATGCTGTATCTCCAAAAATTAATCAGAATAATATAAAAAGGAAATAGTATGATTTTTTAATATTCCTGTATTAATTGATAAAAAAAAATTTTTGTATCATTTCCGCAGTATAATGTTACCACTTGGCTCAGAAATTCCCAAAGTCGTAGGATCGTTACAGGCAAAAAAATACTGTTATCCTATGTTGCAGCTTTTTAATAGGGTTGGAATTAATTTATAATTTTTTAAACAGCAAAGAAGCTTTCGATTATGTATTTAAAATTAAATATGTTCTACAATAAACTATCATTTTTTCATTTTATTTCAATGATTATTTATTATATACTATTCGAATGAAATATTATTAACTTACTTTTTTCGGGTTCATTTGATGTAATGCTGATCCAAAAGCAAGCAAGCTTTTTTGTGATCGATAAATTAGGATTTTTCTTATAAATATGTACTAATGCTTAAAATGCTTTTTCAAAAATATATTCATCATTATAAGCAAATGTGATAAGAACTAATAAGTTGTTGTTGTTGCTTATGACACTTGGACAAGCCAAGCTCACTATGCCGTTGGCTATGCAAATTTAACTCAAAGTCTTACGTTTTTGAACCAGAGCACCACGAAGGTGAAAGTACGACTTTGCTCTATTAAGGTGCCTCGTAATTTTTCGAACCACGGTCAGGTGACGAGGCCACAACTGAGCTGGCACCCTCCTCTCCACATCCACGCCACGCCAGCGGAAGGACTTTGGACGTCACAGATTAACGTGGACACGTCCCCAACCCACGGAGTTCCAGCAACCCAGTGAAGGAGAATACACTGTGGTCACCCTCCCAACCACTACCCGCGGCAAATGATGCTTCACTTTGATGTGCTTACGGGAAGCGGCATGAAGCAACTGAGCCACTGGAGCTCCAGAACTAATAAGTAAACAGCAGAGCATATACAATTTTAAAAAATTTAAAAAAGATTTTTTGACTAAAAAGAATATATATATATATATATATATATATATATATATATATATATATATATATATATATATATATATATATATATATATATATGGAAAGAAGACTATATCGACACACATATAAACATAATGACCCAATTAAATTAAGTATTTATTTATTTATATTCTGAGTATAATTTTTCAAATAATTACTTTTGCACTGTGAAACTAATTAAAAATTAAAAGCCTCGATTCGAACAATCAAAATCGATGCGACAGTGACGATCACCGGTTTCATTAACATTCGAACACCACCATAATTAATATATAATATAGCAATTTTTTTATATATTAGAACATTAAATTATAAAATTACGTATCAGAGTCTTAGTAGATATAAGGTTAATAGTTTTAAAATCATAGCTTCAAGGATGAAACTGTGAGCCTTCAGCGCGGACAGAATTCACGAATCCAGTGCTCTGAAAACTGAGTCACGATGGCTTATTCAGAGCGCATTTATTGTGCTTCTACAGATGAACAATGAAAATAACTTAAAGAACGTTGCTAATAAATTTTTCAAGGTCATGAGATACCGCAGAGTACACGTAATTTTCAGTCATTTATTTTTGGATATTTGAGTCACTTATAAATGCCAAACAATGTATTTTAATTATACAATTTATTATGAATAAATTAGTGTATAATTTTTTAACAGCAAAGAAGCTTTCGATTTTGTATTTAAAATAAAATATATACCACGATAATATATATCCTTTTAATAATTATTTACTTATTGTATGATACTCTTAAATCAAATATTATTCATTTTCTTTTCCCGGCCTCTTAAAACAATGATGACCAGAAAGTAGTAAGTTTTTTCGCGTCCAATATATAAGGTTTATTCTTATGAACATACAATGATGTTTAAATTTTTTTTAAATAAATATCCAACATTATGATAAAAACGATAGGAATAAAGAGCAAAAAGCAAAGAACATAAAATTCTAAAAGATTAAATAATGCAAGTTTTTTTTTTCGAATTAAAAATAAAACATAAATATATCACTAAAAGTTTTAAATTAGAAGCAAAGAGTATAACAACACATATGTTATAACTCAACAACAATGTACTTATTTATACTGTGAATTTCTTGCAAAATTCATTTTACCATATCAAATTAGTTAAAAATTAAAAAGATGGATTTATAACAACAAAAATCAATGTGCAAGGTGATAGTCATCGATTTTATAATTATTCGAACACTACCTTAATTATTATGCTATTATTTTTAAGAATTTATATATATATTTATACAAATTTAGAACACAATAAATTACGACAGATACATTAAGAGTCACTTCTTAAAAATATATTATTTGTATAAATACCCATAAAATCATTAAATGTATATTTATCTTATTGCAAAAATATTTAATTGAAAGAACTATGAAAATATAAAAGGAAATCCACTAATATTTTAAATCTAGTATAAATAAATATATATTAAAAATTCTGTAATTGCTATAAAAGAAATGACTTAAATTTCAGACATAGTCATGCAACAGCCACCAGTGAGGATTGAACTCACGACCCCTGGTTTACAAGACCAGTGCTCTAACCACTGAGCTATGGTGGCACACATGAAGAAAATTTATTGTGCTAATAAAATTGAACAATAAAAATGATTTCTCGAACGTTGTTAGCGCGAATATTACAAGGCCATAAGAAATCGTAGAAGCTGTTTTTAAGATTCGTTATTTTTAACTGTAATTTTTTCTATTTATTCGGATTAATTAGAATCATTTGGAATCTATTCTATACAACTCTTAAAAAAATATATAGACAAATTGTTTCTTTTATCATCTTAATATCATATTTACATGCTTTTCAGCGTAATGCGTATAATAAAGTAAAGTAATGGATAATTTTTTATATTTATAGATATATATATATTGTACACACAATTACATATGTAAGTAGAAAAGAGATGAGAAATATTTTTAAAATGCATTTAAAAATACCATGTCCTGAATTATGATAGAAATTGTCTTTTTATTTCAATTCATTTGAATATTGGAGTATTGCAATAAATTTGTAATTTAATTATTGCAGTTACATGTAGTATTCTAATATTTGTCAGTATAATTAAATCCCAAATTATCTTTCATTGTAATTTTAATGAAATCGTAATAATAAATTATTAAAATATCTATTTTTCAAAATCAATTACAAATATTTACTTTTAATAGTTAGTTTTGAATAAAGATTATTTCACAAATAAATGCTGCATTTATGGAACTTTACATACATTTTACATTTAAATAAAAATAAAAAAATGTACTGTTGGCACTTGAGCATTTACGAGACTTTGCATATTTCATTTTACACAAAGTAATTAACTAAGCAAAAATTTTGATTTGTAACGTAAAAATACATATTTTTAAAAAGAAAGTATCAAACCATTGCAAGTAATTAACGAAATTTAAAAAAAACGTTTTTTAGAATTTACATACATTTGATAAATTTCAATTATAAAAATTTTTTTCCTTACGGCAAAGTGAATCATTATTAATTTATGTATAAAAATCAGATATACACATGCGTATTTAATGAATAAGAAAAGAATTCGAAAATTAAGCGTCGGAATCCCTCATGAAAAAATTTAGGATAAAAACTTTCCAAATATATCTATATATCAGAAATGAAGATGGCAAAATCAACTTTAAAGTTCGTTTTATCACATTAACATTTTTCAAAAATTAAAATAGTTTAACTATAAATGAATTTATTATAGGATACACATGAAGCAAATTAAAAAACACAACTTTATTTTACTATTTTTTTTACTAATTAGGTGTTAAGTCTGTTGAAAACTCCTTCTACAAACTTTTTTTACTGTACTTTAAACAATAAATTTATAATGCAAAACAGAATCCGATATAAATTTTTATAAAAGAATGACACTAATTACTTAAATAACAACTATTCTTTATCCGAGAATAGCAAACAAAGTTCAAATGATAGAATATTTTATTATTAAAATTGAAGTTTATTAAAATAAAATTAATCCAGAAGCTTTAACTATTACCTTCTTTTTCTTTTATGACCTGAAAACTAGTTTGAATTAAATATGGAAAATGATAATTGGATATGCTTATTGTAGCCAAGGAAATTGAGTCGGAAGGAAATAGAAATGTTGAAAATTGAATGCCATTTCCACCATACATCATTTATCAACTGCCTCTGCGAATCACAAGATCTCTAGATGGATACTGTCGCAGACGTTGTATTATGCATTTGGGACTAATCACAGAGACAAAATTAGCTTATTATTTTTGAATAGAAAAGAAGCTTTTGATTCTTCTTTTAACACTGAATAAGCAGTTTTCCATTTTTTCATTATTAATAACTTTTATATTAAACTTGTAGTATTTAAATTTGCTTTTCTACACTCTTCACAACTAAAGCAAATCGTAACTCCATTCCTAACAGATATTTTCTAAAATATATATACGAAGCTTTTTCTCAAAACAGTGAAAAACATGAAGCAAATTTTTTTGAAAAAAGTGCTATTGTTTTTAATTGTACTGAAAATATAAATTGGACAAGGAATAAAATGGAGATAAATAAGAATTTCAAATTAATTAATTAAAAATTATAGAACTTTTCGAAATCTTATTAAAATGTTAAATATCTGAAATTAAACTCGACGATAAAACTTCAAACATCATGTGAAACTAGCAGCAAATATTTATTTGCAAGCTTCAAATGTTGAGACCAAACTGAATCACAATACAAACCAACTAAACAGTAAAAAGTTTAATTTTGATCATTAAATCACCAACAGATTTTTTAGAATTTAAATATACAGTTAAAATTACATAAGGGACTTAATTCAGAACAGAGCAAACACTGAAATATACAGAACTAATAATTGAATTCATAAAATGCAATTTCAAGCGCCGAGAACAATCCCAGCTAAAAGCCATAAGTGAGGTTTGAACTCACGACCCCTGGTTTACGAGACCAGTGCTCTAACCATTTTGCTATGATGGCTTTATGAGATGCGATTTATGCTGCTTATACAGGTAAACAATAAAAAAAATTTCTCGAATGTGGTTAGTAGATATTACGATGTCATCCGTTATCGTCGAAGTTGTTTTGAAGATTCGAGAGTTAAATTGTATTTTTTAACTATTTATTATCTATTTATAATAATAAATCAACTTTCATCAGGTAAATTTCAAATAATGTACTCTTAATATACACTATAGTATGAATAAATTAGCTTATAATTTCTAAAAGCAAGCAAGCTTGTAATTCAATGCTTAAAATAAAATGTTTACCACATTAATATACTAACTTTTATTATAATAATTATTTAAGTATTATATAGTATTCAAATCAAATGTTAATAAATTACCTTTATTGGTGTCTTAATTAATACAAGGAAGCACATTGTATAGTAGCAAGTTTTTTCGTGACAAATATATTAGGCTTTTTCTTATGAGCAAGAATAACCACTATGATTATTTTAATAATAATCATAATTATGATACAAATGGGAAATGAAAGAAGGGCCAAGGAGGAAAATGCAATTATATTATTAATAGGAAAAAGCAATTTTATTAAAAATTGTAATTGCTTAAGAGAAAATATTTAAGTTGCAAACATTGTCATGAGACAGCCACCAGTGAGGATTGAACTCATGACCCCTGGTTTACAAGACCAGTGCTCTAACCACTGAGCTATGGTGGCTCACACGAAGAGATTTTATTGTGCGTATAAAACTGAACAATAAAAATGACTTTTCGAACGCTATTAGCGAATATTACAAGGTCATAAGATATCGTAAACGTTGTTTTTAAGATTCGAGATTTTCAATTGTAATTTTTAGCTATGTGTTTGGAAATATTAGTATCATTTGGAATCTGTTTAATACAATTCCTAAACCAAATATTTTAAGACAACTTATTTATTTTTTGATCTTAATATCACACTTATATACTTTTTCAACGAAATGCGTAAAATAACGTAAATAAAGTCGAGTAATAGATATTTCTTTATATTTAGATATTATATATATTATATACACATTTAGATATTATATATATTATATACACATTTAGATATTATATATATTATATATGTAAGTAGAAAAGAAGAGAGAAATATTTTAAAAATACCAAATCCTGAATTATGATCCAAATTGTCTTTTCAAATTAATATTTTAATTGTTTTGAGTATTGGAATATTACAATAAATATGTAATTTAATTACATGTGCAATTTTCTAATATCTGTCACTATAATTACATATTAAATTATCTTTCATTGTAATTTTAATAAAATCGTAATAATAAATTCTTGAAATATCCATTATTCAAAATTAATTACGAATACTTTTCATAGTTAATTTTGAATAAAGAATATTTCCAGATTAAATATTTTATTTATGAAGCCTTACATATATTTTAAACGTCTAGCTCTAAATTCGTATTTCTCTTTAGCAGTTTTACTTGCTTTCTAAAAGAAAATAATAAATGCACTTGAGAATTCACAGGATTTTGCATATTTCATTTTACACAAAGAAATCAAATAAGCAACAAATTCGATTTGTAACGTAAATATATCTATTTTTTAAAAACAAAGTATCAAACCATTTCAAGTGACTAACGTAAGTTTAAAAAAGTTTTTTAGAATTTACATATATTCGATAAATTTCATTTCTAAAAATTTTTTCTTTGAGGCAATGTGAATCATTATTAATTTATGTAGAAAAATTAGAGATTCTGATGCTTATTCAATGATTAAGAAAAGAATGCAAAAACTAAATGTACGAATCCCTCATGAAAAAATCTAAGATAAAAACTTTCCAAATATATTTACATATATATATATCAGAAATGAAGATGACAAATTCAGCTTTAAAATTCTTTTTTTATCACATTAACTTATTTCAAAAATTAAAATAGTTTAAATATAAAATAATTTATGAAGTGATGCTTTAAAAAATTACAAAATACAAATTTTTTCTGTATTAGAATTTTTTTTTCACTAATTAGAGATTAAATCATTATTGAAAACTCGTCGGAAGTTTTTTTTTCCTTTTCTGAAGTTAAAACTAATAATTTATAAAATTCAAAACACTACCCGGTATTTATTTTAATGAAAAAATATCTGTTTATTTAAATAACGAGTATTCTTTATTAGGAAGCAGCAAACTAAGTTCAATGGATAGAACTTTATAGGATTAGAAGTGAAGTTTATTACAATAAGATAACAAAAAAGCTTTATTTATTACCTTTTTTCCTTTATAACCTCAAAATTAGTTTGAATTAAATATGGAAATATTTAATTATATACGCTTATGGCCAATAAATCTTTTGAGACAAAAGGAAACAATAAATATTGGAATGTCATTTCCGCCATACGGCATTTCTCACAGTCGTCTGCGAAACACATGGTCACTGGTTGGATCCTGTCTGAGACATTGTGTTATGAATTTGCGATTAATTATAGAGACCAAATTATCTTATCATTTTTTAATGGAAAAGAAGAGTTCGATTCTTTATTTAAATTGAATATGTAGCTCTGAATTTTTTCTTTATTAAAAAATAACTTTTATATAAAGCTTGTAGTATTTAAATTAAGTGTGTGCTTTAAACTTACTTTTCTTCACTCTTCTCACTTAGTAACTACATTCTAAGAAAATATTTTCTAATAATACTCTTATGAAAAGAGATTTTTCTTAAAACAATGAAAAACATGCAACAAACATTTATGGAAAAAAATATTGTTTTCAATTGTACTGAAAATATAAAATGAACAAGGAATTAAGTGGAGATAAATAAGAACTGTAATTTATTAAAATTAAATCTTTTTTTAAAATATTATTAATATAATTTTTAAAAATTTTTAAAAAATAATTAATTAAATAAATAAAATTATAGAACTTTACCTAATCTTAATAAAAAGTTAAAAATATGAATTTAAATTCAATGACAAAATTACAAACATTCATGTGAAACTAGTCGCAAACATTCATATGCAACATATAAATGCTGACACAAAACTGATTTAGCAATACCAAACCAGATAAACATTAAGTAGATAAATTTGGATCATCAAATGATGTTATGGCTCTCAACTTAATTATAATTTCACGCTGATTTTGATTATTTTTACATAATCTAAATTTTTCTGAAAAAACAAATTTTGGAATTTTTTTCCACACATTTAAAAATATTTAAGGAACTTAATTCAGAATATCAAACTCTGAAATATTCTAAACTAATTATTGTATTTATAAAATATATCTAGAGCCGGAAGCAATCCCAGCAATAAGCCACCAGTGAGGATTGAACTCACGACCCCTGGTTTACGAGACCAGTGCTCTAACCACTGAGCTATGATGGCTCATCCGAGGTGTTCTTATTATGCTTGTTGAAGTAAACAATAAAAATGATCAATTAAAATAGTTACAGTCACGACATATCGCTGTGTGAAGTTGTTTCCTCAGAAAAAGATTTAGAAATGTTAACTTTTTTTAACTCTTTATTTGCGCATGAGCTCCGTTTTTGTGGTTCTCCAATGCAGTTAAGGATGGCGCTGTTTCATTAGAGAGAGTTTGAAGTTTTTCTTTTGCACAGATATTATAATACCACGTGATAAGTTTAAACTAAATTTCTCCGATTCAAAATTCTAATTCGCAACTTTTGGTGTTTATTCGGACATTTGTCATTTTTATCCCTTTATTGCAATTCTTAGTTAAAATATTAAATTGCTTTCTTCTCAAAATAAATATAATTTATATAATTTCAAACGCAATAGAACAAATTCCACACAAATGATGCTTTTTTATTTTTATATTATTTATGTTTTATTTCTATAACTTATAAAAGAGAAAGCTCTCAACGTCCATTTCAAAAATTGAAGTTATTGACAGTGAGGAAAATTCATATTTAAAATGAATGCGTTGGTTATTTCTTATATTCAACAATCTATGTAAGTTGATGATAATATTTCAATAATTTAATTTATTATTATATGGATAAAAGTGTATTTCAAAAATAGATTACATGATTGTGAGAGTTTGTACATATATTATCGTTTAACACATTCTCTTCATTCTCTTCGAATTAACTAATTTATTATATATATATATAGCTTATTATACATTTACAGATGATCCCTGATTTACTGCATGCTTATCTAATTCAGATTTTATTAGAAGGGAAATATGAAACTAGTTGTTAAGCTCTCACCTTTCAAGGGAGTATTTTTTTCAAAAAAAAATATTTTAATTAAATATAGGTGTTTTTCAACGAAAAAAAATAACTTACATTTGATTATTTTCTAGAAAGTAGAATAAAAAAACGTAAACAAAAATCCAAAGATTTAAAAATAGTCATTTATGACTTAAATACCGGTTTAAACATAAAAAAATGAAGTTCTAAGTTTCAACCCAGTGATTTGCAACAGCACTTTTGTGTACCGCCATATTTTAAAAATATATATAGTAATGCTTTATTTTATTATGAGAGTAAAGTAATATACGTACTGTCGTGTTTTTGTAGTACATATTACATTATTTAATTTTACTTTACAAACTATTATTATAATATTACACGGTAGATTTATGCAAGTAAACAACTTTTAAACTTCTCTTTTTCTTTCTATGCAGCCAAATTTTTTAACCCATTAAAAGTGAGATACAGTCAGTCACAAAAGTCTACGTACACACTCTGATTTTCGTATATTTTGCACATAAATCATAATTTCGAAAACTCAATTTTATTTTCACAATTATTTCTCATAACTCAAAATAAATAAATAAAATTATCAACATATTTGTTAAAACGTAATGAAAATAACAAAAGTTTCAAATTATGTGGTCACGAAAGTCTGCATGCAGAGACAGGAAACTCAAATTTCTGGCAATAAACAAAAATAAAAATACCATTAATATTTGGTAGGCCCTCCCTTTGAAGCAATGACTGCACGCATTCGGTTTGGCATCGAATTCACCAGGTTCTTTGTTGTTTCAGGTGAAATTTGCGACCAAGCCTGCTGCATAGCCTTCTTTAGGGTTTCGACGCTGGTAATGGGTTGTTGTCATATTTTTCTGTCGACTTCCTCCCAAATGTGTTCGATAGGGTTAAGGTCTGGAGACTGTGGAGGTGAATGCAACTGTTTGGGCAACGTCTTGTAGAGCAGCCATTCCTTCACAATCTTTGCTGTGTGCTTAGAATCAATGTCTTGTTGGAAGACAAAGTTGCTTCCAAGTCCCAATTTTCAGACTGACTCGTGTAGGTTGCCTTGCAAAATCTTCAGGTATCCAAAACGATTCATCCTCGATGAAAACCAGATTGCCAACCCCAGCTGCTGCCATGGCACTCCAAACGATCACACTGGCTCCACCGTGTTTTACGGTGGGTGTCAAATTCTTGGGGTTCATTTCTGTGTTTTTTTTCCCTCCAAACTTTTCCACGGCCATCACTTCCAAAAATGTTGAACTTGCTCTCGTCAGTGAACAAAACTGTTTTCCAAAACTCAAAATCCTTGTCAATATATGCAGAAGCAAAGGCAAATCTTTTCTTTCGGTTTACAGATGATACGAATGGTTTCCTTCTGGGAACTCTGCCATTGTAGCAGGCCAATCGAAGAATTCTACGAACATTTTCTGGGTGTACTTGCTTTCCAATTTCGGTTTCAATTTGATCCGCTAAATTTGGGGCACTAATTTTTGGATTTTCCTTCACTTTTCTTACTATGGTTCTTGCTTCTCGATCATTGAGCTTCAATGGACGACCACATCGAGATTTGCTGAGCACATGTCCGCGTTTAACAAAGTTTCTGTAGATTGTTTGCACAGTTGACCGACTTTTGTTTACAATTCCGGAGTAAGATTTCTTATCACATTTCAATTTTAGTACCAAATTTTGAAGTTCTAAGGATGTTTCCTTTCCCCGGCTCATTTTAAAGCAATTTGATATTGTAATATCATGGAAAATACTAACGATGAACTAACTACAAAAGTGCCACCTCAAACTTAAGTAACCTTCAACAAATCTTCATATGTAAATTTTCTCTTCTCAACTAATCGTGTGTATGCAGACTTTTGTGACAATCTAATTTTTACATATTCACAAAATTTCCCAGTAGATGATAGTTTGAAACTTTTTTAATTTTTTAAATCACAGTTTTTAGTGAAAAAGAAATATTTATTCGATTTTGCAAATTAAAATATAACTCAGTTTTGAAATGTGCCCTTTTTTAGGGTTGTACGTAGACTTTTGTGAATGACTGTATGCTCCAAATGAAAACAATTCGATATTCAATGAATGATTGAAAAATAATTTTGTCCAGTTTTTGTTTTTAAATTTAGAATTGGTGATTAAAATTAATAAGAAATGAAAGAATTTAAATTATTAGTACTGATTTAACAACTATTTTTGAATCATAACCTCACCAGATTAAATTGAAATTGAGAAGTACTACAAAATAGAAGATGACCCTTCTAAAGAAAAAATACCTTTTTTTAAAAATTCCTGTGATTCAAGTGACATAGAAATCAATGGAATTCCATTTCATTTCCCCTTTTTAATTATCATATTAAATAGTTTCGTATTATTAAACGAATCTGAAAAGGAAGATACTAAAGGATAGATTAATATTTTCTGATTTTGTAGTATTAAGTATTAGTAATTACTTCTATGGACTAAATTGTTAAAAACACAAATAATATTAACTTGAAAATTTTTATTTTCTTCGAATAAAAAGTGTTATATGTCAACTTTTTACAATTATTCTTAATTTTTCATACTCAAGTAGTTAAGTATGTTTTCTTTAAAAATAAACTCCCTCTTCTCTTTCTGTCTCTTCCCTTTCTCACTTCTTTCTCTCTCCTCTCTCTCTCTCTCTTTTCTCCCTCATTTTTTTCTCCTCTCTCTCTCTTCTCTTTCTTTCTTCTCTGTATCTCTTCTCTGTCTCTCTTTTCTCCCTCTCTTTCCTTATCCCATGCATTCATAGAATTGAAAATGATTGCACAAAATGGAAAGGAAATTACTACCAGGATACTATTCTTTGGCTAACTCAAACCATAGGTTATATTTCATTTTAAAAAATACAGAGTGCAGCGTTTAAATTTAATTTAAATCTTAATCTTCTCTGTTTTGAACTCAGCCTAAAGTTGCTTATAATGAGTTGCAAAATGCTCAGGCCTGAACAGGCAGCCGAACAAATGGCAATCAGGCCTTCGGATCAACAATTCATGGGTTCGAATCTCACCCTGAGTTTGGGTGATTGTAGTTGTTCAAAATCCTCTTAAAATACAGTTTGACCTAATCTAATTAGTCCTGATATGCAGAAAATGACCACTGAGCGACAAAAACTCATTGTTCAGAAATTTTGACCATTTGGAAGAATAAGTCATATGGTACTTTCAATACTTTTTAAATTGCCATCAATATGTAACAGTTGGAATTCGTCACACAATAGTCATATTTACGTACGAGGGCTAATTAGATCAGGACCTACTGTTTAAAGTGGATTCCGAATCACTTTAAACATTCATTATCAATGTGGGATTCGAACTCACGCACTGTTGAACCGAAGGCCAGAACTCTAACCGTTGGACTGCATCTCATCGTAAATGTTGGGGTAAAAGATGAACGGAATCTGATCCCATTTCATCTTTAGATTTCTACAGTATAATATTTATAAAAATAACTTTTGCCTTCTTTTTCGATTGTTTAGAAATTTCTCTCCATTTTAACGTATTACACTTTATTTAATACTCCTCTTGTCGGAAATGCATTGGAATGGGGGTGAAAAAAATACTTATTTTCATAAATAGTCGCTTTGTAACTAAAAGAAATATATGTTTTCAAGTATTAGTATTTTGAACATAGTTTTAAATAAAAATAATATCAATATTTTTCCATATCACAATTTTTACTCAAACTTTACACATTTTTCCCTGGAAACCACGGTCTACGAAAACTAATATCCGAGTGCATCATAAAAATATTTTTACGAGCAAAAGTATATCCTTATTTCTATAGTTTGTTGCTTTTATTTGTATAAATCAAATAACTTATTGGAAAAACTGAGAAAACATGTTTATTTTAATTTTATCCAAATAGTTTTCCTGTTAATTAGAATAATAAAAATATCTCTAATTTTCAATATCTGTCTTTGTATAACATTTGATGATAACAAGTTACCGGAAAAAAGTACAGAAATTATTGACAAAAATTTTCAAAAATATTTCATTTCTCTTAGAAATTTATCTGATGAATTAATTTAAAAATTTTTTACCCCTTTTTCTTCAAACAACTTTCAAATTGAAGTTTTAATACATTTTTTAACATATATGTTGAAAAATTTTACATTTGACAATTTTTAGAAATTGCCAATATTGAAACTGAGAAAAAGTATTTTTCTCTCATACCGCTCCTTTTCAATAAAAAGAATAAAAATTCTTAATTAAAAAAATATATATATACCTATTAATTGTATTAATGAAACAATTACTAGTCACTAAACGAATAACCATTTTTTTTAATTCAAAAGAAAAAAATTGAGGGCTATAAAGTAAATACTTGAGATGGAGAATGAAATTTTTATCCCAATATAAAATTACTCCAATCTATTATTTTTGGCCCTTAATTTTATTTCAAAATCTAAAAATTAATTGATAATGCGTAGTAAAGAAATGTTACACCAGCATGCTTCCCTGTACCAAGCCTTTAGTTGGGCTCTACCAGTTAGATAGAAGCAGCCAGGTAGAGTCTTCGTGATTTTGAAGCAACAACCAAGTAGAAGACTCCTAATACTTGACGTATCACCCCTAGAGGTATCATTTCACTTGGAGGACATTGCAACCACGTCCAGTTTTAACGCTCTCCAGTCGCCTTTAGTGAACACGACAGATCTTCAGTGTTCCGGGATTCGAACTCACTACTTTCTGATAAAAAAGAACGACGGCCTAACCAACCAGGCCAAAAATACCTACGAAAGTAACTCCAATACCAACAAAAATACCAACGAGAAAATAAAATGATGGTACATACTAATAATGGCATTTTAAAATCAAAGGAAAACTGCAATAGCTCATAATCAGGCCATTCGGCAGCCACCAGGGAGGGTTGAACTCACGGCCCTTGGTTTACAAGATTAGTGCTCTATCATTGAGCCTTGACGGCTTGTTGTCCTAGAATTTATTATATTCATCCATGAGAACAATAATAGAATTTATTGTATTTTATTGGTGTTATAGGATAACGATAAGGCAAAAATGAATTTTTCTGATTCAATTTTCTTTAAAAATTTCCAACTATTTAATTATAGACGTTGGTTCCATATTTAGTTTTGGCAGACATTACGGTCCACAACTCATAATGGAACGATCATTTGAACATTTTAAAATCCTGTTACTATAGTTACATAATAAAATAATATTTTTAACGATTTAAAAATATTTTTGTATCCTTTTCAGTACTTGATTAAATAAATTTAGGTGTTAATTTTTTAAAACGATTGTAACTTACGGAAGAGATTTTAAATAATTGAACGAACTTATTTTTAAAAGCATAAGAATAGTTTGTAATATGTATGATTAAAAATGGCCTTTTAAAAATGTATTTGTTGAGTAACATATATTTTTAGAGTGAATTATATGATTTAATTTGTGATTATAAAATATTTACTTTTAGCGATATTATTTGTTTCGTGTAAAAATCCTAAATATGTATTGTTGAAATTTCGTACATTTTATTATCATGAAAGAAACTTGTTGCTGTTATTAGGAGACTTGGACAAGCCAAGCTCGCCATGCCGTTAGCTATGCGAATTTAGTCATTAGGGTGCGTCTTTCAGTTAACCAGAGCAGAACGAAGGTGAAAGTACATCTTTGCTCTAAGTCTCTTCCGGTAGATGGCACCACCAGAAGATCCAGTCCCTCAATTTTGATTTTGATCAGGAGGGGGAGGGAGTTTTCTCCAGCTGCTCAGCGTCCGACCACAGTTCTTTCGATTCCATAAATTTAACGAGCATGCATATCGCATGTGTTCGGTGGGCCTTTAGCTGCCTTGGGCCAGACGAAAGGGAAGCCGATACCACTAGGCTACCAAAGCCCAATTTTTATTGTAAATAAATAATAAAGTTAGGTGGTGTAGTAGTAGCGAACCTGTAAATCATACGGAATAAGATCATACAGAATTCCTTTTTTAGAGACTTTGGGAGCATTTTTCGATTTCGTTGTTTCCTAATTGGCGATTCTTGCTGCTTGCCATTTATTTGTTGCTTTTGCCATTTCGTTTTTGTTTGGCTTGGATTTCGCTAATTGGGAATTCTCCATTGATGAGATGCCTGCAAGTAAAATGCATTCCAAATAACAAGATTAATTTAAAAGTCTTTTGAAAATCACGAAATGAAGTTTCAAGCAAAATGACGAGAAATGGCTGTTAGTATCCCAGTATGAAGGATGAAGGTTCCAAGAGGAAAATCAATTCAAAATTTCCTAAATTCTTTTCCCCATATATATATAGTTCTGTATTTCTTATTTTTTTATATTTCTTTATAAAAAAAAATTAAGAATTTTATATTTACATATTTCTATCCTCAGGGGAGATATTAGTATTAATATACAAAACGAACAAAAGTAAAATATTTACTAACTAATTTCTTATGGGAAAAGTTTATTATTTCCTTACCTATTTTTTCACTCAAGTATTTTGTAAAAGAATGTCACACACACACACAAACGGCTGGCTGAAAAAGAAACCTGGCTACTTCACTAAAAAAAGTGATTGTACAATGATGCAATTATGAATGTTGAAATAATGTAAGTTATTTCTTCACGAACAATTTAAAACTCAAATTGCGGCTAATAGAAAACAGAAAACCGGTTTAAAATTATATATATTTGATATATAGAAATATAAAGCATAAAGATGTTACTTATTGAAAAACAACTACAGATTCCTGGCAAAATTGGTCCGCTAAGTCCTTTGGATTGTTGTATAAACTGTTCGGCGTTAAAAAAAATATTGTCTTTTGTTGCTAATAAGAAAAAGTTAGACTATAATACCCCCACTTGACTATCGTAAATTATATTATTCCTGTGTTTGAAAGCTATGTTTTATAGGATGTTAATAGCAAATAATTATATAGAGTTTATACACACTTGATTGTTTTATTATTTATTGTGTGTTGAAAATATTGTTATTTGATGCTGCTGGTACAAAAACAGATTTATGACACTTTGATTGACTGAAAAAATACATTTTGAATCGAAAATATTTTTTTCCAATATTAATGGTACAAGGCTATTATAATAAATTACGTAAGAAATTTTTGTTCTGCATTGAAAATATTGTTCTTTGATGTGAATAGTGCAAATTTAATCTAGGTAAATTTCTATTTATATTTCTGGCCTTGGCAACAATTAGTCTTACTAGGTGATAGCTAAAGCTTTCAAACTATCGTTTGAAATTTTAAAGTATAGTTATTTAAAACTTTTTATCATTTTAACGTGTGTTGTACTTTTTACAGTAAATCTCAAACAAAAAATAATTTTGCATTATGAACATTTTCATGCGATCTACCTAGACAAAAGTGTTTTCCCAAACTTAATTCCTTATACAACCATAAAGCCTTATCCTACAATACAGTAACAAAAAAAATTAAGGTTGGCTGTGTGTAAGATCTGTGCTGGCGAGAAAGTATGGATATATTCATAAGAGCCAAAAACAAAATTGAGAGCTCCGGTGGCTCAGTAGCTTCACGCCGCTTCCCGTAAGCTCAGCAAAGTGAAGCATCATTTGCCGCGGACAATGGTTGGGAGGGTGACCATGGTGTACTCTCCTTCATTGGGTTGCTGGAACTCCGTGGGTTGAGGACGTGTCCACGTTAATATGTGACGTCCAAAGTCCTTCCATGGATGTGGAGAGGAGGGTGCCAGCTCAGGAGTTGCCTCGTCACCTGACCATGGTTCAAAATGACAAGGCATCTTAAAAAGAGCAAAGTCGTACTTTCACCTTAGTGGTGCTCTGATCCAAACGAAAGACGCTCTCTATGGACTTAATTCGCACAGCCAAAGGCATAGCGAGCTTGGCTGGTCCAAGTGTCATAAGCAACAACAATAAAATTGAAATCGATTATATGGATTTTCAAAGAAAAGTTAAAACCAAATCCTTCTTTAAAAGTTGTTCGTAAAAGAAGGCCAAAGAAGCAAATGTTTGCCTGTTTTGTATGCATTACCTCTTACCTGCAGACAATAAGGTTAAAGCAACGGAAGACAGTTAATCCTAAATGGTACATGACCATTTGTTTCTCAGAAGACATTTGAGAAATTCGAAAAAAGCAAGAGAAAAGTTGAATCATTTCTCCTCACGACAAAATCTCATCCTACATATGAGCTCAAATAAAGTATTTTTGATCGGCCAAAACATCTGGATTACCCATCTTATATTCTTGATTTGGAACCCAATGTTTCTTCTTCCTTTACACTCAACAAAAACAAATTACTTATTTATCAATTTTGAAACTTGAAAAACAGTTAACGCTTTCAAATCAAATGTTTTGGAAATACCTCAAATGAAATGGAACTTTGAAAACTGGAACAAATGCATGCAAAAGTGTTTTCCTCATCATTGAGAATATTTTCAAAAACAGCAAAACGAATTTCAATCATACATATTAGTTTATAGGTCAGAAATATAAATACCATTCTTCCTATTATCACTCTTAGATGATAGTAGAAAATATTGTTCTAAATTGAATATATTGTTCTTTGAAGCTAATGGTACTAAATTTAGTCATTGTATCCTCTTAACTTTCTTTAAGAAAATTCTGTATCGAAAATATTGCTTTTTATGCTAAATGTTTAAAATTCGGTTATGATGACCAATTAGTTTTAGAAAATTTCGTTTTTTGATAATAATGGTGTGAAATTATGTAAGCTATTATGATCCCACGATTGCCTGAGAAAAAAATTTCTCTGGGGTGAAACTTTGAGTTTCACAGCATTTGGTGATCCAGATGTTCATCATCTAGACGAACATCATCACCAGATGCTCAACGTTAAAGAAGAGAATAAACAAAGAAAGCCTTAAGTGATCAATGAAAATTGTGATCTGCATTTTGATGTGGAGTTACAGAATTTCAGAACTTCCTTCCAGAAAGTTGCATATTGCAAACAGAAAAGAAAAAGGTTATAAAGTATATCAAGTTAATATACTTCCTGTTCCAGCTGAATATTCGATGAGTTCATTCACGGAATGTTTTTTTGAGGAAGATTATTTATTTTAATCTCAGAATCTATCAATAGAAGCAAAAGGAAATGAGAAAGAAAGTGAACAAGAACAACTTGCACAATTATAATGGAAAACTTAAAAGATTTAACTGAAATATCAATTTGGGAAGGTGTAATGTAACTAATGTATCAGACAAAGTGGAAGCAAGTATTTAGCTGTCATTGAATGGCAATAGTTACAGAATACTGATAGTCAAACTCCAGCTGCTTGAAGTGAGCAGCGGGCGCTCCGTGGCTGAGTGGTCTAAAGCATCACCGCTAATCGCTTGAGAGCGTAGGAGTGTGGGTTCGATTCCCACCGCGGCCCTGGGTGTTTTCTTCGTTATTCTTTTGTGGTTGTACATCTGTCATTGTGCTATTTGTCCTATTATTGACGAAGACTTACAAGTGGATCTCAAGAATCAAGCATACAAGTCTGTATATATGTAATGTAATAAAATAAATAAATAAAAGTGAGCAGCTGGAATTTTGTGTTCCCCAGTTTGTTGTCAATTGTGTTTCAGAGCAAGCCGGTCTTGTTTTATTTCAAAAACTGTCAAAGGTTAAATAAAATTCAAAAAAAAAAAAAGAAAACAGCACCTTAAAAGAAAAAACACTATTGTATTAATCTTCAAAAAAATGTTAAGATGGCATAAGAATAGTTACCAGAATATTATTGGTACACAATAAAAAATTGGAATTTCTTAACTTTTTTGATTATCAATTTTCGATAATCTATATTTCGTAATAACTCAGTTACATGAATTAATGTTTTACTTTATTAAAATATTCATATAATTGAAATATCTCAAAATGAAATAATTTATAAAAAATAAAAATTTTGATAAGTTGTTAATTATTATTCATTTATTAATTATTAAATAATTAAAAGCGAAAGTAATATAAAAAAAGAATTTTAATAAAAGGTTAACTATTTTTATGTTAAATTAAAACAGTATACAACAAATATTTAAATTTACTTTTTATCAAATAGAAAAAAATTACTTTCCTTAAACTAAAGTTTTAAAAAAAAAACAAGAAAAAAGATATAGGTAAAAAAAAAAGATAAAGGTTTAGGGGTGATCTAAAAGCAAAATAAAAGTATGACCAAATATCCATTTTATGCCAAGAAATTCCACATTAATATAAAAAATTCGAAGTAGTTTTTATATTATGTGATCGAGCAATGATTAACAATGATTAACTCGATTAATTTAAAAACTTTTAATTACTTTTACCAGTGAAGATTAAACTAGCCTCCAGTGAGGATTGAACTCACGACCCCTGGTTTACAAGACCAGTGCTTTAACCACTGAGCTATGATGGCGCGGTATTTCTTGCTTTTCTTTGTATACTCTTTCAAATAATAAAAGTTTATCAGTTTCTCATTTGATATCTGTGTTGATATGTTCAATTATGAGTTCTTGTAGTTCAATTTATTTTGTTTTGAAGTTCATATATTATCACCTTTTTATATGTCCTTTCTTTCAACATTATTAGTTAATGCAGAACTTAATGTTAATTTGGAAGAGGGATTAGTAAATGTATTTTTGACACTTTTTGCTTTAAATATAAATATATATTTTTAGAGTGTATAACATTTGTAAAATACTTTTGGTAATTAGATAGAAAATAATTAATTTGCTTATTCAGTAGGTAAACCATATATTGATATTGTAATAGCTTGGGCTTGGCAATCAGTGATCGAGATTTGATAAGACTGCGAAATGTAAGGGTACTCAAAAAGGAATATTCCTTAATTATTTAAGTAGATTTAATATATCATAGAAACTTAAATAAATTCATTTTCAAAAACACCTAAAGTATTACAAAATATATGAACTAACATTAGACATAAATTAAAAAAATTTTTCTTTCTTGTGAAGGTATGTGAAATAATTGTTTGATTTGAATCTTTATCGCTGCTTGGCAATCAAGTTTGGCGAAAACTTAGCGACAAATCTCGAAATAAGAATATCCCCGGAATGGGGATTAATTTCAGGAATACATTGTTTTGAGAAAAGTATGCCCGACATTGTTTTTATATTGTTTTGGACAATTTATAATGACATATTTTCTTAAAATACAAGTAAACAAATGCATATAAAAATTTTAAATTATATTACAAGAAGTTTGAAATAATCTAACACTTTTCACTTATGGGCACATTATTCAGATATCGCCAAATTTTTTAAATATTCAGCGAAAAATTCGAAGAAAATAATCCACAATCCATTTTGATATCCGTGATAAGAAAATTAGCTGTTAAATCAAAGAAAATTAGTATGTAACTTTGGGAAAGAAAAATGGAAATCTCAGAGGGAAGTCATGATTATATATTAATCGAGCATTTGGCGTCAAACCTGATGCCAATACCAGAAACACAGAATACTTTAACTATTTAACAAACATTAGACATTAAGTTAATCAAAGCATTAAAGTATTTGATTTTTTATCGCCAAAAGCAATTTATTGCCAAATGTAGATTGATGATAAAACATTGTGTATTTTTGATTATTTTAAAACATTGAAATGTTTAATTCTAATTTGCGCAATGAACATTTTTAAATTTGAGTTTGATCAATGAAAATTTAAGTAGCGATATTCGATAAAATTGTAGTTTATTGCATTTCATTCGGAATAATATTGAAAAATTGAACGAAAGTAAGAATTTATACCTATCCGTAAAATATTGAAAAAAGGTAAAAGAACAAGCTTAAAATTATATTTATATTTATGTTTTAACTTCTCTTTTTAATGTCCTAAAAATTACCAAATTCTATTTCATTAGAGATTAAAAAGTAGAATAATCAATTATTGTTATTTATTATATTTTCTCGTAATTCTATTTTTAAATGAATTAAATGCTTTTTCATTGAGAATTCTTAATTTTTGTGTCAGTTTTTATCTGAATTTTGTTATTTAAATTGCTACTAAAATTTTATCGTAAAATTATGCTTTATTTTAAAATCGTTACCGAAAATTTGAAAAAAATATTTTTGCATCTTAGTAACTTGTATAATTTTATTTAAAATACGTTATTTTTTAAATATATATTAAAGAGAATTTTAATTAAGATAATATATTTTAAAAATTAAAATTCATTATTTTATAATTATGATTTATTTCTTAAATTGATATCATTAAATAAATTTCTAATTAATAAAATATATTCAGAAAATTTTAAAAATTATATGCAATAAAATTTTAAGCAATTCATTTTTTTTTTTTGCATTTTTTTTACATTTTTGTTGATTTTTTTAAATTAAATATTTTAAAAAAGTTTAACACACAAATTCTTAATTTACTTTTATTTTGTTCTTATATATTAATTTAATGTTAGCAATTTAAAAACATTTCTTTTTCCGTTTTCTTATGAGATAGTTATCGATTCAAAAAAAAAAAACTAATTTAAAAACACGTTAGGATATTTCTGATACCATTGTCAGCGTAAACATAACCAACATTAAATAAACTGTAATGTATATATATATATATATATATATATATATATATATATATATATATATATATATATATATATATATATATGTTATCCAGAATGTTTCGGTAAACCTGGACTAGAATATGTTTTATCACAGTATTTTTTACAAGTGGGATAAATTTTTGTACCGCGTTCAAACGATAAACATTTAAGATGTCCACTTGAGAATCTAGCCAAAGCAGTAAGAGATTTTTGGTCACATTTTGTTTCCAGAAGAGTTCCAAGAGATGTTCCAGAGTACCATTGGTGTGTTGGTGGAATTTGCCACATTGAATGAAGTCTAGATTTTTCATTAGAGTAAAATTCATGATATGTAAGTGTGGAATCAGTGGGCGTATATTCCTCACTGCCCTCTTTGGCCAGTCTATCTGCGGTCTCATTGCCACTAATATTTACATGGGATGGAATCCATTGGAGATGTACAACGTGTTCTTGGGAGATCATTTTCAATTTCAGCAGAATAGATGGACTTGTTTCATCCTTTATAGAGGACCAGCCACTGAGATGTTGCAGTGCACTGCGACTGTCTGACATAATCCAAAGTTTTCCAAAATCACAGTTGCTGGAAATGATAGCAGGAAGTCCCACCTGAATCGCTATCAACTCACTTCTGAAGACTGAACAAGTGTCAGGGTTACATTGCTTTAGCGTAATTTCAGACTGAGGGGCTCTAATATAGACTCCGCTTCCTGTACAGTCTTTTGTACGACTACCATCGGTATACATTTGCACTGCATCGCAGGGGATGCAATTAATAATTTCTAGCGCTAATTGTCTAAGAGGATCTCCGATGCGAGTTAGCTTGTTTGCAGTGGAATTCAGATCAAAATGAAAGATGACTCTTGGCATTCCCTCTGAGACATGAAAACAAGATCTTGAAGATTGAGGTTCAAGATTGCGCGAAAATAGGTTTTGAGCTTCTGCCAGGCTAAAAGGGGTGAATTTCTGTAATCTTCGATTATTGTGCCAATTGTATAAATAAAAGGATGTACGATAATGCGGGACGTAGCTAAAGATTTTGTTAAAATATTTAACAAAGTTAGCTCTTCTTCTAATGTGCAATGGTTGTAAGTTAGCCTCGTATAAAGCAATAGCAGATGGGCAGCTATTTCTGAGTCCTAAGATGATACGAGCGGCTCGTTGTACTCGTTCTGATTTCAAGAGATTCGTTTCAGATGCGCAGGAGTAAATCGGATATCCATATTCAATAGGTCTTATAAGCGAAATATAAGTGGCTCTGAGGGTGTTTGCATCAGCACCCCAATCTCTGATAGCCAGATATTTGAGAATGTTAAAGCGTTTACCAGCCTTTGAAACTAGATGGTCGACATGCTTGTAATAATTGAATTCAGGTTCGAGAATAAAACCGAGATATTTAGGATGTTTTTCATAAGTGAGAGGCTGGAAATTAAAAAACAACGTTGGTTTATAGTAATATAGGTGTTTATCAGTGGTGAAAAAAGTTGCTATTGATTTTGCTGTATAGAAAGTTATATAGTTTGTGTTCTGTTGCAAACTCACACATTGCAGCTAAAGCGCAGTTGAGTTCTGTTTCGATGTTCTTCACATTATAGCCTGACTTCCAGAGTTTAATATCGTCAGCGAAGATTGCTATGTCAACAAGTATGTATGTATATATATATATATATAAAATTTAAAAAAAATTTTTTTTTAATAACATTAAAAAAATTGACCAATTTTTCTATATTTTGCTTCCTATTATATGTTTTATATTTGCATTTAAAGTGCCATATAATTAAATGTTAACACAACAAATGATATAAATAGACTTAGTTTTGATGCATAATACTAAAAAGTGTTAATAGATACTAAAAAGAATTTAGTATTTGATCTTTTTGTCCTAATTATAATGAACTTTTTCACATGAAAATTACTTAATGACATATTTGGCAATAATCATATACTGTTACTTAAATTGATATATTCAAGGTAATATTTTTATAAAAAGAGTTATTTTTCAATGAAAAAATACAAGCAAAATCAAAACCATGCTGAAGCATCTAAAACTATTTCTAAAAGTTCACATAAATAAAAATTATTTCTAAAATCATATCCATTTTGAAAAAAAAAAACATATATTAATAATCGTTAACTACATATAATAACTCTAATTTATTCAACATATTATATGAAAGCATTTTACAATAGCAAATCTTAATGCTATAACTTTAGTTTTTTATTTTTAACTACAAGGTTTTTAATTAAATAACTTAATCCATTAAGAATTCTCAATCATAAGAAATAAATAAAACACAAGACTTTTAAACTTATAAAAATATTTATTTATAAAAAATAAAAGATTAATGCTGTAGATAATATTTACGACAAAATAATATAATTTTAAAATAAAGTCTCACTGCTCTCAAAATTGCATACGCTCATTGAATAGCTAAAGTTTTTACCTTAGCTAAAAAATCAAATAAATAGCACAACACTTCATAGTTGTCCTCAGGTAACCTGTGCAATATAAGCGATTTGGCAACTGGTAACTTCTCAATAGAAGTTAACTCTGAAACAATACATAAATTCCTCTAAATTAATATTAACAGAAAAAGTAACAAATTTAAAACACACAATATATTTAGCAATTCATAAACAACATATGAAACATCAACAGTTTTCATTACTACCCAAAGCAACTATTTTATTTAATTTAAAGAAAAGTATGTAAACATAGTAAAATAGACAATCAATATAAGAGAACTATATAATATACACTTGCTCAGTGATTATTATTTGACTCCATATAACCAAATATGTACCAAAAAAGTGTACCTGTCTCAAATCAATTAAGTTGAAATAATATATTTTTTTAACAAACATTGAATAATCGATCTACATACTAAGTATAAACTCACTAAAATACTATGAATTTATTATTAAATTATGTTGGAATCCCTTACTTAAAATAAAAATGTCTAATATGAATAGTTGAATAGTAAATCAAAGATATGAAATATTTAATTTTTATATTTATGCTAATTAATGGAATTTTTAAAATGAGTCACAGTAGCCATTTATAATATCTAAAACTAAATAAATAAAGCATGAATTCCACATTTAATAAAATGGTAAATCAAAAGGGATTTAAAATTTAATCTGATTTAAAATTTAAAATATACTGTCAAAATATGATATATGAAAAAACTTAATGATCAAGGTTCTCAGATATTTTATTATACATTGTTTTTTGATAGTAAAAATAATGCGTAAAATGCAATCCTTTAAAGAAAACTTAAAGTTTTAAAAAATAAGAATCTTATCATAATAAAAAATGGTCGCTAAAGTGAAGAGATGGGTACGGAGGGTAAAATGCGCCAAGCAGGTGATAAAGTGGTGCGATAAGTTCGTCAAACTGGTTTAACGGTTCGGATTACGTATGTATGACCTATTTTTTTTTTATTGGGTAACGTGATCGCGTGACATGCGCGTTTTGTATGTAACCCTTGAAACTATTTTAGAATAATATTTAATAATTGAGTTTCAATATTCGAATTTTGGAGTTTGTGTGTTGCTAACGATAATTAACTATGGATGAGAATGTTTTGAACTTACGTTTTTTTTTTATTTAGAGCGTGATGGTAGTAAGAAAGTAAGTATATGAATTTTTAAGTTGTGTGTATTGCATGTTAGTGTTAGAATGTGCCGCGTACTGATATTTTTTTATGTAGGTGCCATTGCTCGGTATATTAAAATTCCAGTTTAAACAAAATGTGAAATTTGTTAACGTTCGAAATTTAGTTTTACTGCCCGGTTGGCACTGCAGTAGGTAGCGCTACACTGATGTTTTTTTTAAGGTGGGCGCCATTGCTCGGTATATTTAAAATTCGAGTTTAAACAAAAAGTGAAATTTTTTAACGTTCGAAATTTAGTTTTACTGCCCGGTTGGCACTGCAGTAGGTAGCGCTACACTGATGTTTTTTTTAAGGTGGGCGCCATTGCTCGGTATATTTAAAATCAAGTGATAAAAATTTCCTTTCTATTTATTCGAATTTTAAAACTTCTACAGTATTTAATTGTAATGAAATATTCAACTTTTTAATATTTGGAATTCGAAAAAACGCGTGATTTCAAAGCTGAAGTTCGAACGCGATCGTTATTGGTTGAAATTTATCGCGCTTAGTGACGCAATTTAGGTTGGCGACAGAGCTGTAGAGCGCTTGGTGCCAAAATTTGAAATCGCGCCAATCCCGTACCCATCTGGTAACTTTTACCAAAATGGTAATCAAAAAAAGTATCAGTTCAAAAAAAATATATATATTTAAGCATTTAAGAACAATTATTCAAATTCTTACAGATAATTAAGCAAGAATAAAAAAAACTTCAACAAAATAAATATCAAATAAAAAAAACTGTTAGTAAAATAATACTATCTATTGATAAGAAAGGCAATATAAAATATAAGAATTTAACTTCTTTAATACAGAATTAACTAAAAAAAGCACTGAAGAGTAAATTAATTTTAAAAACAATAGTTTAATTTTTTGTTCTATGGTGACTTACTGCATACAGAGATTAATCCGATCATGACCTACAATTTGAAGTGGTTTTTAAGTTTAAATTACTGAAATGTTATACTTAAAAATATATATACTTAAAAACATGTATATACTTAAAAATATATATACTTAAAAACATGTATATACTTAAAAATATATATACTTAAAAACATGTATATACTTAAAAATATATATACTTAAAAACATGTATATACTTAAAAATATATATACTTAAAAACATGTATATACTTAAAAATATATATACTTAAAAACATGTATATACTTAAAAATATATATATTTAAAAACATGTATATACTTAAAAATATATATTGTAAATTTCTTCCTCGGCATATATAAAATAATTCATTTAATAATACATAATTAAAATAAAAATTACTCAAAGTAAAAATATTCCACCTCAAAGTTATATAATATCTTTATGTTCTTAAAAATTGAACAAAGAACTTCCACATTAGTTTCCACAAAATGAATTTTGTTTCACAATGCATATACATGAAATTTACAACAAAATCTAAGGAAAACAAGGAACAAGTTACTTTTTTCCCTAAATAAGTTTAAAATCTAAAATCAGTTTAAAACTCCTTAAAATTGGAAATATATAAGTAAATCGGAATTTAGTTAAGAAATGTTTTTAAATAAATTTTAAGGAAAAAACTGTATATTTGTCATGACTTAACTGAAAATGAGTTTAACAGTTAAAGTATTGAATGATTTGTGCATTATTACCTTGAAAAGTCATTATTTCATCATACAATTCAAACGTTAAAATTGGTTCTTCCAATTCCCTGAGGAAAGTCTTTAATATCACAGCAGGAACATGGATATCTCCATAATCATCGAAGCAAACAGGTTTACCTAGTAATAATAAAATCAAATGAAATTAAAGGTATAAATATCAAATTAGAATTCATTTAAGTAATCATACAAAAATAATTATAAATAAAACTTCATCACTACCTTCGTCAAACAAATGCTGAACATCTTGAACGATTTTGGTGTTTGCAGACCGCCTAAAAATTCCTTCAGTTTCAAGAGCTGCCACAAAGTATGAAAACAAATTATAATAAAGTAAACACTTAATCAACAAGATTGCAAAGGTAAAAATTTTGTTTATTATTGTCATTATCTAAATATGTAATGCATTCTCTCATAACACGTGGAATAACATCTTCTTTATTGTGTTCTTTTATGCTGAAACACACAAAATAAGACATCTCAATTTTCTAAATACTAAGGAATTAAAAAAGTTAATAAAAATTACTTTTTATCAGCATTGAAATATACATACAGTGAAACTTCTTTATAAAATCTCACCCATTATGCAACCATCTCACTTAGTTGTTTCCTTTCTTTGAATAAAGCTGCCTACTTTTACAAACTATGTTTGCAGACATTTATTTTTGCAACTAAATATCTTTTTACCTTCTAAAGAACCATAATATTGAAACGGGAAAAATTAGTCATGTAATTTTATTTCATTGTAGTGAAAAATGCCTACATAGTATCTTTATCAAAATATGTTCTTATTGTAATAACATAAAAAATGCTTATAAATATACCAAAATTAAATAAACTAAATACATAAGGCAAAAATGTAGCCATCAATTTCTGTGTGAGGTTAGTTATTGTGAGTAAAGAAAGCAATCAGGAATTGCAAGAAAAAAATCCAGAAATATGTAAATTAGCAGAATAAATTCCTTTTGTTATTTTAAAAAATGAAAAGTACAAATAACCCATGTATGACGTTTAAAAAAAATATGCATTACTAAACAAACACCTATGCAAATATTACAGAATTATAGCTTATCAGATGTATTACGGGCATATAAGAGAACTGAATATGTGTCAGAAAATTAGGATATAACAAATTCTGAATACTTAAATAAGAAATCAGTAAATTCTGCAAAATAAAAATTATATAATCAAATAATAATTAAAAAACATTAGTTAATGAAAAATACTAGAAAAAATAATTTATAAAACCTAAAAAGTTTCTAACATTTTTAAAATTAAATGAAACCATCAAATAAGTATGAAAAAGTGGTACTCCCTAAAAATACTTTAATGTTTAGTTTTACGTGTAATTGAATAATAAGATTTTTTCTAAACTTTCCTCAAAAGATCATATCCTAGGCAGATTTTTTTCATAGCAATTTCAGATGGTTATTTTAGAAAGATTTCACACTTACAAATATATATATATATATATATATATATATATATATATATATATATATATATATATATTATGAAACAATATTTTACTCACTATGATAGTGGCACTCTAAATTGTTGAGTTTCAAAGGATGGTAAATTTGTGTGGAAAGAGCTTGAAGAAGATAGTCTGGAATTTTTCGTGGCTGCTACAAGTTTTTTATCATGCCTAAATTATAAAAAAATGCATGAATTATGATAATGAAATATTTCATTCATAAATAAGTTTATTTCCTATCGTGCAATTTTTTTTTTCAAATTAAATTTAACCCTTTAAAGCGTTTGTTCATGTTTGACACAGGCAAAAGTTACCGGTAAATTTGTAAATGTCTCACATGGGCGCTCTTATATGTCATTATATTTTATTTCTAATGCCCATCTGAGTTCTATTCTGGTAAAAATAGATAGGCTAGATTATAATTAAACTTTTTCAACATAGATGGCAAACCCAATCACTTATTATCAGTTTTTCTGCAAAAAACTTGTTTAAGGGATTAATAAAGAAATTTGAAAAAAGCATTTTTTGTAGATTTTAAGTAAGAGTGTATTGAAAAAAGATTGCCTACAAGAAAGATTTTTGCTGACAAGCAGAGTATTTATTCAAGGTAAACCAGGGTTTATACTGACTTTCAATTCAAATTCTTTTGAAAGAATTTTTCAGAGTCACACTAACTTTTTGTAAGTTGAATATTGAATAAACATATACCTGCTCTTGGGACACAATATATATTTTTCAATCATACAGTTAAATAATTAAATATTTCCAAAGATAAGAATATTTAAACTTGAAATTAATATTTCAAAAAGGATGAATGAGTATTATTATATTAAAAACAATTTCACTTTTTAAATATTCAAAACATGTAATTTGCTATATTTAAATGAAATTTAAATACTGTATATAATGATAGATATTTTTAAAGTTTCTAAATTTGTTTACAGGTTTATTTATTAATTTATTGCACATTTAAAAGATGTATAAAAACAATTTCTGCTAAAATAAGAACATTTAACACTTCAAATTTTGTGTAAATTATAAGTATTTAAAATTTTTGTAAACATATATAATGTTCAACCCATACACCAATTTACTGTCAAGAATACATTTTTTGTCGTACTTTTAAAAAGTAGAATATATGTTTACTTAATGTCAAGTTGAGATATTGTTTCATTAATATTCATTTATAAATAGAATACTTAATGCACAATATATATATTCACTATAATATTAAAATATTTCAACTATCAATATATCAACATAAAAGTTTAATTTAAAAAAAAGGCACAAATTAATTTTTTTATATAACTATAATATTTTTTAATAATATTAATAAAAATTAAAGCTAAACTTGTATAGATACATTTCAAATGTGTGTGTAGAGAATATTAAAGAAATCACAGGCACCATAAAAGAAAACAGTGTAATTTTGTATTGGTAATCATATTAATTATTCAAAAGAAGTATTTAAAATACAAATATTCTTACAAAGTATTTGTGGTAAAAGATCATGAAACTGTACAGGGTTGGCGCGATTTCCAATTTTCGCGCCAAGCACTGCACAGCTATCTCGCCAACCTAAATTATGTCACCAAGCGCATACTAAATACAGATCGTGCTCGAACTTATACTTTGAAATCGCACACTATTTTGAATTCCAAATATCAAAATTTTTAATACTTCTAATGTTAAAAAATAGCATTTTTATTAAAACTTGAGCTTTAATACACTGAGCAGTGGCACCCACCTTAAAAAAACTTTAGTGTAGTGCTACCTACTACAATGACAACCAGGCAATAAAGCTAAACTTCAGACGTTAACAAATTGCATTTTTTATTCAAACTCAAATTTTAATTAACCAGACATGTGATGCCCACCTTTAAAAAATTTCAGTAAGGTAGAATCTAACACTAATGTGAAACATGCAATTAAACTTACTTAAAGATGTATTAACTTATGTAAACATACAATTTTATAAAAACTAGATTTTCTAATAATCCCTCTGAATGAAATTTTAATGAAAAATAAAATAACTCACCCAGCCAAGAAAGAATGGTTTTAAGGGTTTTGATGAAATTTTCTACTGTATTTTCGTTATGGTTTCTCCGCCATACATACTCTATGGTGTAGGAATAAAATTGACCAGTACCCCGTATAAATGATGTCCATGATAATTACCCTGTACAGATTTTTTATTTGCCAACCCAATTCGAAATAACTTTAAAAAAAATTCAAAACAAAGTTTTCAAAGGTTTGAAAAAATATTTAAAAAATTATAAACAATATATCTTCAAAAAATTCTAAATAATATAACTTAAAAAAAATTGAAGTCCAATAATGGGAACCTTAACGTAACAAATTCTTAAATTGCAAACAAATAAAATTATTCATTAAATGCTACAAGGGTAGCACATAAAATAAATTACACGCATGTCATACGATCACCTTACGTCATAAAACGAAAATCTCTTCACGCAAACGCATCCCAAACTGTTAAGCCAGTTTGGCACATTTTAATGCAAGCTTGGCACTTTTAACTTCTGTATAGTTCTCTATTCTTAAGCGAACTGGTAGCTCGCCTAAACACAGAGAAGATTAAAAACAAGATTAGAACCCACTGTGAAAATCGAAATTTTCTAGATATAAGACAGAAATTTAAAATGCTTAACCCAAAATTAGTATAAAAAATAAAACATATTTAAAACATTTAATATTTATGAATTACAGGATAAATACATAGAATTGAAAATCAGGAATTACATAAGTGTGGAAATGAAAAACATATACATTTACAAGGCATTATTTATATTTCAAATTAATAATATTACAAAATGTTCAATATGTAGACATTTCATTATTAAGAATAAATATGCTATTTATAGTATAGTTTTAGATAAAAATTAAATTAAAATAATTTGAAATTTATCTATTTATAAAGAACTAATTTGTTTAGCAGGAACTTACTCTAACACAGGCTTTGGAATGGCAAGTTGATCAAAATGTAAATGTTGTTTCAATTCATGAAGGTAATTAACATACATAACTTTTTTCCCAAATTTAGCGCTGTGGATAATACAAATATATTAACAGAAAATTAGAAAATAAAATTTTATCAATTATAAAATATTTATATTATTAATTTAATAACATGTCTCATTCAAATTTAATATAAAAAGACTGCATCATTTCAAAATATGAATACATGACAAGTGAAAACCACAATTTTAAATACAAATAACATTAAGCAAGGAAATTGTAATGAAACCAAAATTTATAATTATTTTATATCTAATGAAAACTTTGTTTAAGCTCTGAAATGAGCAATCTGAATGAATCATTTTAACTTTATTGAATGGAAAATATACAATTGCAGAATTTAATATCCACTTATTAAACTTTTAAAGAAATAAAAGTATTCAATAAATTGGTGATTGTTTCATGAATGTTCAAAATTGTATAACTGTTTGGTAACAATAACAAAAGTAATTTACTGGGAAATTGCACAGAAATTTTAAAAGAAATCCAAAAACTGAAAAAAATTTCATTGAAAAAATGACTTTTAACTTAAATGTTAAAATTTTTTGTTCTTTAATTGAATGATTAAAATCTTTCTTTGCAACTATATTTCGTTGACTTGGCAATTTAACTATACTTCAAATTTTCATCTTTGAATACGTATTCATTTGAAACTCTTTCTTTTACCATTATTTCTCTTTATAATTTTTATGTAAATGAATCAAAAATTGCCATTAAGAAATTCATAAGTTATTTCATGATTTAATTTATAATTCAATTCAATGATTGAAACAAAAAATAACATTTTCGATTTGCCATAATAGAACTAGTACACCTATTATAATTAAAATAAATTAAATGAATTTATAATGTCAAAATACAAATTATATGAAATATAAAATGGCTAAATTATGGCAACACAGTTTTTATTTGAAGTAAAATTTAGAAAGACTTCTCTGGAAAATAATTAACTCACAACTTCATTAAAATTATAAAAAAATTTATTAGAGAAAAAATTGATATTTTTTTTAAAAAAAATGACAAGAGATTTAATTAAATTTTATAGAGATTAATTTTAAGATCAGAGCTCAAGTCTACTTTTAAAAATCTGGTCTGATTTGGTTTAAGAAATAAATGAAATTATTAAAAAAAATTAAAATAGAACAAAAGAACAACATATTTTAAGTTTCTTACTTAAGAATATTTATCCAAACATATATAAAAGTAAATAATATTACCTAAGTTAAATCTTTTTTAAAGAGTATTCATATTTAAAATAAATTAATAATTATTTTTATCTTACACTTACATAATTCACAAATGAAATGATTGTGTATCATATTTAAATTAATTACAAAGAGCATAATTTCCTTTTATAAAAATTTGTTAGTTTTGAAATGCAATATTGAATAAAAATAATATTAAATAAACAAAGCATTAAATTATTTAAAAAAAAACAAGATTGAGCTTGTTCTCTTGTATTTTTAATGAAAATTCCAAATCTTCAATTTTTGTACAATTGAATATAGAATCTTTAACACTAGTTCTGATATTTACATCATATTTAAGATTTTTCAGCCATTGTACTTTGCTGAATAAAGAATAATCATATTTATCTATATTAATGTTATGTATGCTAAATTTACTATCGATCATATTGTGTTTTTTTAGATATTATGTAATCAAAACTTATAATTTTAAATGTTCCTCAATACATACAACTTTAGAAACTAAATATTTTTAAGATTTTATTAAGATAAAGTACTAATAAGATACAAATAGAATTTCCAAATATTTGTTGAATTTACATAAATTAAATATAATAAACAATGTTTATAAGATTTAATGGTATACATGCATATTTTATAGTTGTACTCATCATTTTAAAATAAATTAATGTTCATTAGATTCAAATTTAAAAAGCCAAGATTGTGTATATAATTATTCATATGAACTTTAAGAAAAAGTAATCAGTTTGCCTTTCTAAATTTAACACATTCAGGAAGTTTAAATACATGATATTTAAAAATACATTAAAAATAAATTTATTGCTTACATCAGGGTTCGTATAAGTTTCCAAGAATCAAATTCCAGGAGTTTAAGGAGTTTTCCAGTAATCAAATTAAAAATTTCGAGGAGGCATCAAATTTCATGTTAAAATATTTTTTTTTATTTCAAAAACTGTTCTAAATTGAATATGCATATACTTATGTATATGCAACATTTTTCAATTATATTTGTAAATTATAGATATAATTATTGCAAAAATTAATAATTTTCATTTGAATTAGAATATTTAATTATTTCAAAAGTCTTCAGTGAATTTATAGCTACAACAAAAAAAATTTGCCATTTAAATAATTGATATTCTTTACACATTACTGAATTATAACAGAAATAAATTGTATAAAATAATAGGTATAATTTTAGCGTTTTTAAACATCTTATTACACATTTCTATCTATTAATTTATTGAGTATCTCCAAGCTATGTATAATCTCTTTTTAAATAAGCATTCTTTTTCAAAACGAATATAACTATTAGATAAAGTTTTCAGGATATTTTTTATAATTATTATTCAAGCAATTTTAAATTTTTCTTCGATTTCTTTTCAAACTCTTAATTCTTTACAATTTCACATCCACATTCTAGACTTTTCTATTTCGCATTTCTTGATTATTTATACATACACAACATTGCAATTAGAAAATGGTAACTTTCTATCACTAAAGCTTTCGCTTTCAATTCATCATTAATACTGAGTGATAGCTGTTTCTTCTCTGAGGCAGCACAGCCACATGTGTTTGATTTTGCAATTGATATTAATTTCTAATTTCTTTCAGCTTCCTCAGCAAATTTTACTGTAAATTTTTCAAGTTCATATACATCATCCTCCAAATGATTCATTTTGATTTTTAGTTCATCAATTTTTTCAAGAACTGCTTTTTGCTTCCTTTCTGTTATCAGTATTTTCCCCCGTTTTAATTTATCTAATTTATTAAACTTTTGCTTGGCACCAGCAGCAAAAGTAAGTAGGTCCTTGCTAATTATTATATTGTTGACACCTATGTTTCGGATGTGATTATCAATGATGCACTCAGCCAGAACTGATTGGTTATTTAGATTTTCTACCATCAAATTTTTTTATTCACAGAAACCCCATCCTCAACAGATGCTTGACTATAAAAGAAAAGTAAAAGTAAAATAAAATTTTTTTATCACTTATGAAAAGTTTATCTATTTAAGAGTAAGTTAAAATAAAAAGTATCTATTCTATCTTTAATAGGATAAAATTTCTCAATGCAAATTTCATTAATAATAGAAATCTTATAGTCAGATGTAATGATTTAAACTCTTCAACAAAATTGAGAAATTCTTTTTTTCTAAGCCACACAAACATCAATTTTTGTAAGATTTTTCAAAATCCACTGGTCATTGAAAAGAAACTTTTCACCAGGCATCTTCTTCTTCTTCTTCTACAGGTTGGGTTTGTATGTCATTGGCACCTCTGCTTTAATCAGCATTTTGTACCACTCCAAATCCAATGTTTTCTAGTTCCAGTTACTCGGGTTACCCATTTTATTAATATAGTCCGATAACCCTTTAATGAAATCTAGGTGTAACTCTCTAGTATGGATGATAACTAAAGAAGTTAATCTAGGGAAGGCAAGAGCCTCGCATTCGTAAATGATATGCTTGGCCGTTTCCTCTTGCATATGACATTTCCTGCAGATAGGGTCTTGCTGAAACAGTCCCATTTTATGGAGATGTTTTCTGAAATAGTAGTGCCCAGTTATGAAGCCTACGATTAAACGTATCTTCTGCCTAGAGCATCTTAGAATTTCATAGGAAATCCTCGCTGATGATCTACAGATCATACTTTTAGCGTGGGTTTGACCAGGAGATTTGAGCCAAGCTTCATACATCTTCCGTTTTTCCCATCCAAGAACATTGGTTTTTGCGGTCTTCAAATTGATCCCACAAAAAGGTTCTGGACCAATGGGAACAAAAGACGATCCTTGTTTAGCAAGCTCATCAGCCCTTTCATTACCTTCGATACCTTTGTGCCCTGGCACCCATACAATGATCACCCTGTTTCTAGTTGCCAGTTCTGTAAGAAAGTTTCTACACTCCAAAATCATTTTAGATTTGATTTCGAAGGAATTAAGCGCTTTTAAAGCGGCTTGACTGTCACTGAAAATGAGAATCCGCTTACCGTAGTAGCCCTTCTTTATATTTAGTCGCAGACAGTGGATAATGGCCAAAACTTCTGCTTGGAAGAACGAAGCGTATCGCCCAAGGCTTACAGACAAGCTGTTTCTTGGTGGCACGCCACAAACTCCCAGACCTGAGAGATTAAACGTAAATCCTTAGAATTAGATGTAAATTTAGGAAACCCAAGCTATATAGATTAACAAATTAAACTTAACAATGAAAAACTGTGAATAAAGGACTGCATACTTTCAAAAACATATTATAAAAATTCAAGTTCCGTTTTTAACAAGAAAACTATGTACGTATTAAAACCGACGAAAATGTTCCGGGATCGAACCAGCGACCTAGCACGTGTGAGGCGCACGTGACAACCACTATAATACGGAAACAACGAAATCAGTCTGTTTATGATTTTTAAAGATGCTCAAAAAAATGAACTATCTTTATGCTGCTAGATATAGTATCTATGTAATTTTTTAAAGTAAGTTCAGAATTCAAGGTGCCATGAAAAAATATCATAATGAAAACTGATGTATTGGAAAGAATTATATAATTGTGCATCTTTAATGGATCTGTCTATAGCTATAGTGTAAAATGTATAAAACTCATAATCGATAAAATAGTAAACAATCTGACTAAACGCAAATCTTTAGAATGAGATGTAAAATATGGAAAACTCAGGTTACATTATAACAAATGAATATTAGGATGGAAAATCTATGTTCAAAGTAGAGCATAATCAAAAACATAATGTAAAAATTCAGCTACCATTTTTGACAAGAAAATTATACTTATATGATAACTAACGAAAATATTTCCGACCGGGATCGAACCGGCGACCTTGCGCATGTGACGCGCACGTGATAACCACTACACTACGGAAACTTCAAAGCATCCAATTTATGATTTTTAATGTTGTTCACAAACAAGTACTATCTATATGCGAATAGATACAGTATCTACGTAATATTTAAATTAAGTTCAGAAGAAACGCAAATCTTTAGAATAAGATGTAAAATATGGAAAACTTAGGCTACATTATAACAAATGAATATTAGGATAAAAAATCTATGTTCAAAGTAAAGCATAATCAACAACATAATGTAAAAATTCAGCTACCATTTTTGACAAGAAAATTAAACTGATATGATAACTAACGAAAATGTCTCCAGCCGGAATCGTACCGGCGACCTTGCACGTGTGAGGCGCACGTGATAACCACTACACTACGGAAACATCGAAAGCAGACACTTTATGAATTTTAATTTTGCTCACAAACAAGAACTATCTATATGCGAATAGATACAGTATCTACGTAATATTTAAATTAAGTTCAGAAGAAACGCAAATCTTAAGAATGAGATGTAAAATATGGAAAACTCAGGTTACATTATAGCAAATGAATATTAGGATGGAAAATCTATGTTCAAAGTAAAGCATAATCAACAACATAATGTAAAAATTCAGCTACCATTTTTGACAAGAAAATTAAACTGATATGATAACTAACGAAAATGTCTCCGGCCGGAATCGTACCGGCGACCTTGCACGTGTGAGGCGCACGTGATAACCACTACACTACGGAAACATCGAAAGCAGACACTTTATGAATTTTAATTTTGCTCACAAACAAGAACTATCTATTTGCGAATAGATACAGTATCTACGTAATATTTAAATTAAGTTCAGAAGAAACGCAAATCTTTAGAATGAGATGTAAAATATGGAAAACTTAGGCTACATTATAACAAATGAATATTAGGATGGAAAATCTATGTCCAAAGTAAAGCATAATCAAAAACATAATGTAAAAATTCAGCTACCATTTTTGACAAGAAAATTAAACTGATCTGATAACTAACGAAAATGTCTCCGGCCGGGATCGTACCGGCGACCTTGCACGTGTGAGGCGCACGTGATATCCACTACACTACGGAAACATCGAAAGCAGCCACTTTATGATTTTTAATTTTGCTCACAAACAAGAACTATCTATATGCGAATAGATACAGTATCTACGTAATATTTAAATTAAGTTCAGAAGAAACGCAAATCTTTAGAATGAGATGTAAAATATGGAAAACTTAGGCTACATTATAACAAATGAATATTAGGATGGAAAATCTATGTTCAAAGTAAAGCATAATCAACAACATAATGTAAAAATTGAGCTACCATTTTTGACAAGAAAATTAAACTGATCTGATAACTAACGAAAATGTCTCCGGCCGGGATCGTACCGGCGACCTTGCGCGTGTGAGGCGCACGTGATATCCACTACACTACGGAAACATCGAAAGCAGCCACTTTATGATTTTTAATTTTGCTCACAAACAAGAACTATCTATATGCGAATAGATACAGTATCTACGTAATATTTAAATTAAGTTCAGAAGAAACGCAAATCTTTAGAATGAGATGTAAAATATGGAAAACTTAGGCTACATTATAACAAATGAATATTAGGATGGAAAATCTATGTTCAAAGTAAAGCATAATCAACAACATAATGTAAAAATTGAGCTACCATTTTTGACAAGAAAATTAAACTGATCTGATAACTAACGAAAATGTCTCCGGCCGGGATCGTACCGGCGACCTTGCGCGTGTGAGGCGCACGTGATATCCACTACACTACGGAAACATCGAAAGCAGCCACTTTATGATTTTTAATTTTGCTCACAAACAAGAACTATCTATATGCGAATAGATACAGTATCTACGTTATATTTAAATTAAGTTCAGAAGAAATGCAAATCTTAAGAATGAGATGTAAAATATGGAAAACTCAGGTTACATTATAGCAAATGAATATTAGGATTGAAAATCTATGTTCAAAGTAAAGCATAATCAAAAACATAATGTAAAAATTCAGCTTTCATTTTTGACAAGAAAATAATACTGATATGATAACTAACGAAAATGTTTCCGGCCGGGATCGAACCGGCGACTTTGCGCGTGTGAGGCGCGCGTGATAACCACTACACTACAGAAACATCGAAAGCAGCTACTTTATGATTTTTAATTTTGCTCACAAACAAGAAATATCTATTTGCGAATAGATACAGTATCTACGTAATATTTAAATTAAGTTCAGAAGAAACGCAAATCTTTAGAATGAGATGTAAAATATGGAAAACTTAGGCTACATTATAACAAATGAATATTAGGATGGAAAATCTATGTTCAAAGTAAAGCATAATCAACAACATAATGTAAAAATTCAGCTACCATTTTTGACAAGAAAATTAAACTGATATGATAACTAACGAAAATGTCTCCAGCCGGAATCGTACCGGCGACCTTGCACGTGTGAGGCGCACGTGATAACCACTACACTACGGAAACATCGAAAGCAGCTGCTTTATGAATTTTAATTTTGCTCACAAACAAGAACTATCTATATGCGAATAGATACAGTATCTACGTAATATTTAAATTAAGTTCAGAAGAAACGCAAATCTTTAGAATGAGATGTAAAATATGGAAAACTTAGGCTACATTATAACAAATGAATATTAGGATGGAAAATCTATGTTCAAAGTAAAGCATAATCAACAACATAATGTAAAAATTCAGCTACCATTTTTGACAAGAAAATTAAACTGATATGATAACTAACGAAAATGTCTCCAGCCGGAATCGTACCGGCGACCTTGCACGTGTGAGGCGCACGTGATAACCACTACACTACGGAAACATCGAAAGCAGCCACTTTATGAATTTTAATTTTGCTCACAAACAAGAACTATCTATATGCGAATAGATACAGTATCTACGTAAGATTTAAAGTAAGTTCAGAAAAAACGCAAATCTTTAGAATGAGATGTAAAATATGGAAAACTCAGGTTACATTATAACAAATGAATATTAGGATGGAAAATCTATGTCCAAAGTAAAGCATAATCAAAAACATAATGTAAAAATTCAGCTACCATTTTTGACAAGAAAATTAAACTGATATGATAACTAACGAAAATGTCTCCAGCCGGAATCGTACCGGCGACCTTGCCCGTGTGAGGCGCACGTGATAACCACTACACTACGGAAACATCGAAAGCAGCCACTTTATGAATTTTAATTTTGCTCACAAACAAGAACTATCTATATGCGAATAGATACAGTATCTACGTAATATTTAAAGTAAGTTCAGAAAAAACGCAAATCTTTAGAATGAGATGTAAAATATGGAAAACTTAGGCTACATTATAACAAATGAATATTAGGATGGAAAATCTATGTCCAAAGTAAAGCATAATCAAAAACATAATGTAAAAATTCAGCTAACATTTTTGACAAGAAAATTAAACTGATCTGATAACTAACGAAAATGTTTCCGGCCGGAATCGTACCGGCGACCTTGCACGTGTGAGGCGCACGTGATATCCACTACACTACGGAAACATCGAAAGCAGCCACTTTATGATTTTTAATTTTGCTCACAAACAAGAACTATCTATATGCGAATAGATACAGTATCTACGTAATATTTAAATTAAGTTCAGAAGAAACGCAAATCTTAAGAATGAGATGTAAAATATGGAAAACTCAGGTTACATTATAGCAAATGAATATTAGGATGGAAAATCTATGTTCAAAGTAAAGCATAATCAAAAACATAATGTAAAAGTTCAGCTACCATTTTTGACAAGAAAATTAAACTGATATGATAACTAACGAAAATGTGTCCGGCCGGGATCGAACCGGCGACCTTGCACGTGGGAGGCGCACGTGATAACCACTACACTACGGAAACATCGAAAGCAGCCACTATATGATTTTTTATTTTGCTCAGAAAAAAGAACTATCTATATGCGAATAGATACAGTATCTACGTAATATTTAAAGTAAGTTCAGAAAAAACGCAAATCTTTAGAATGAGATGTAAAATATGGAAAACTCAGGTTACATTATAACAAAGGAATATTTGGATGGAAAATCTATGTCCAAAGTAAAGCATAATCAAAAACATAATGTAAAAATTCAGCTACCATTTTTGACAAGAAAATTAAACTGATATGATAACTAACGAAAATGTCTCCAGCCGGAATCGTACCGGCGACCTTGCACGTGTGAGGCGCACGTGATAACCACTACACTACGGAAACATCGAAAGCAGCCACTTTATGAATTTTAATTTTGCTCACAAACAAGAACTATCTATATGCGAATAGATACAGTATCTACGTAATATTTAAAGTAAGTTCAGAAGAAACGCAAATCTTTAGAATGAGATGTAAAATATGGAAAACTTAGGCTACATTATAACAAATGAATATTAGGATGGAAAATCTATGTTCAAAGTAAAGCATAATCAACAACATAATGTAAAAATTCAGCTACCATTTTTGACAAGAAAATTAAACTGATATGATAACTAACGAAAATGTCTCCAGCCGGAATCGTACCGGCGACCTTGCACGTGTGAGGCGCACGTGATAACCACTACACTACGGAAACATCGAAAGCAGCCACTTTATGAATTTTAATTTTGCTCACAAACAAGAACTATCTATATGCGAATAGATACAGTATCTACGTAATATTTAAAGTAAGTTCAGAAAAAACGCAAATCTTTAGAATGAGATGTAAAATATGGAAAACTCAGGTTACATTATAACAAATGAATATTAGGATGGAAAATCTATGTCCAAAGTAAAGCATAATCAAAAACATAATGTAAAAATTCAGCTACCATTTTTGACAAGAAAATTAAACTGATCTGATAACTAACGAAAATGTTTCCGGCCGGAATCGTACCGGCGACCTTGCACGTGTGAGGCGCACGTGATATCCACTACACTACGGAAACATCGAAAGCAGCCACTTTATGATTTTTAATTTTGCTCACAAACAAGAACTATCTATATGCGAATAGATACAGTATCTACGTAATATTTAAATTAAGTTCAGAAGAAACGCAAATTTTTAGAATGAGATGTAAAATATGGAAAACTCAGGTTACATTATAGCAAATGAATATTAGGATTGAAAATCTATGTTCAAAATAAAGCATAATCAAAAACATAATGTAAAAATTCAGCTACCATTTTTGACAAGAAAATTAAACTGATATGATAACTAACGAAAATGTCTCCAGCCGGAATCGTACCGGCGACCTTGCACGTGTGAGGCGCACGTGATAACCACTACACTACGGAAACGACGAAAGCAGCCCCTTTATGATTTTTAAACTTGCTCACAAATATGAACTATCTATATGCGAATAGATACAGTATCTGCGTAGTATTTAAGGTAAGTTCAGAAATCAAGGTGCCAGGAAAAAATATCATAATGAAACTGATATATTTGACAGAATTTTATAATTGTGCATCTTTAATGGATCTGTTTATAGCTATAGTGGAAAAGTATAAAACTCATAATCAATAAAATCGTAAACAATATGAAAAAACGCAAATCTTTAGAATGAGATGTATAATACGGAAAAATCAGGTTATATTATAGTAAATGAATATTACGATCGAAAAACTATGTACTAAGAAAAGTATAATCAAAAACGTAATATAAAAAATTAGCTACAATTTTTGAGGAGAAAATCATGCTGATATGAAAACCAACGACGTGTTTCCGGCCGGGATCGAACCGGCGACCTTGCGCGTGTGAGGCGCACGTGATAACCCCTACACTACGGAAACGACGAAAGCAGCCCCTTTATGATTTTTAAACTTGCTCACAAATATGAACTATCTATATGCGAATAGATACAGTATCTGCGTAGTATTTAAGGTAAGTTCAGAAATCAAGGTGCCAGGAAAAAATATCATAATGAAACTGATATATTTGACAGAATTTTATAATTGTGCATCTTTAATGGATCTGTTTATAGCTATAGTGGAAAAGTATAAAACTCATCATCAATAAAATCGTAAACAATATGAAAAAACGCAAATCTTTAGAATGAGATGTATAATGCGGAAAAATCAGGTTATATTATAGTAAATGAATATTACGATCGAAAAACTATGTACTAAGTAAAGTATAATAAAAAATGAAATATAAAAAATTAGCTACTATTTTTGACAAGAAAATTAGGCTGATATGAAAATCAACGATGTGTTTCCGGCGGGATCGAACCGTCGACCTTGCGCGTGGGAGGCGCACGTGATAACCACTACACTACGGAAACGACGAAAGCAGCCCCTTTATGATTTTTAAACTAGATCACAAATATGAACTATCTATATGCGAATAGATACAGTATCTGCGTAGTATTTAAGGTAAGTTTAGAAATCAAGGTGCCAGGAAAAAATATCATAATGAAACTGATATATTTGACAGAATTTTATAATTGTGCATCTTTAATGGATCTGTTTATAGCTATAGTGGAAAAGTATAAAACTCATCATCAATAAAATCGTAAACAATATGAAAAAACGCAAATCTTTAGAATGAGATGTATAATACGGAAAAATCAGGTTATATTATAGTAAATGAATATTACGATCGAAAATCTATGTACTTAGAAAAGTATAATCAAAAACGTAATATAATAAATTAGCTACAATTTTTGACAAGGAAATTATGCTGATATGAAAATCAACGATGTGTTTCCGCCCGGGATCGAACCGGCGACCTTGCGCGTGTGAGGCGCACGTGATAACCACTATACTACGAAAACGACGAAAGCAGCCCCTTTATGATTTTTAAACTTGCTCACAAATATGAACTATCTATATGCGAATAGATACAGTATCTGCGTAGTATTTAAGGTAAGTTCAGAAATCAAGGTGGCAGGAAAAAATATCATAATGAAACTGATATATTTGACATAATTTTATAATTGTGCATCTTTAGTGGATCTGTTTATAGCTATAGTGGAAAAGTATAAAACTCATAATCAATAAAATCGTAAACAATATGAAAAAACGCAAATCTTTAGAATGAGATGTATAATACGGAAAAATCAGGTTATATTATAGTAAAAGAATATTACGATCGAAAAACTATGTACTAAGTAAAGTATAATCAAAAACGTAACATAAAAAATTATCTACAATTTTTGACAAGAAATTTATGATGATATGAAAATCAACGATGTGTTTCCGGCCGTTATCGAACCGGCGACCTTGCGCGTGTGAGGCGCACGTGATAACCACTGCACTACGGAAACGACGAAAGCAGCCCCTTTATGATTTTTAAAGTTGCTCACAAATATGAACTATCTATATGCGAATAGATACAGTATCTGCGTAGTATTTAAGGTAAGTTCAGAAATCAAGGTGCCAGGAAAAAATATCATAATGAAACTGATATGTTTGAAGAAATTGTATAATTGCGCATCTTTAATGAATCTGCTTATAGCTCTATACTGTAAAATGTATAAAACTCATAATCAATAAAATAGTAAACAATATGAAAAAACGCAAATCTTTCGAATGAGATGTATAATACGGAAAAATCAGGTTATATTATAGTAAATGAATATTACGATCGAAAAACTATGTGCTAAGTAAAGTATAATCAAAAACGTAATATAAAAAATTAGCTACAATTTTTGAGAAGAAAATTATGCTGATATGAAAATCAACGATGTGTTTCCGTCCGGCATCGAACCGGCAACCTTGCGCGAGTGAGGCGCACGTGATAACCACTACACGACGGAAGCAGCCCATTTATGATTTTTAAACTTGCACACAAACATGAACTATCTGTATGCGAATAGATACAGTATCTGCTGATATTTAAGGTAAGCTCAGAAATCAAGGTGCCAGGAAAAAATATCATAGTGAAAACTGATATATTTGACAGAATTTTAAAATTGCTTATCTTTAATGGATCTGTTTATAGCTCTAGTGGAAAAGTATAAAACTCATAATCAATAAAATAGTAAACAATATGAAAAAACTCAAATCTTTCGAATAAGATTTATAATACGGAAAATACAGGTTATATTACAGTAAATGAACATTACGATCGGTAGGAATCGATCCGGCGACCTTGCGCGTGTGAGGCGCACGTGATAACCACAACACTACGGAAAGGACGAAAGCATCCCCTTTATGATTTTTAAACTTGCTCACAAATATGAACTATCTATACGCGAATAGATACAGTATCTGCGTAGTATTTAAGGTAAGTTCAGAAATCAAGGTGCCAGGAAAAAATATCATAATGAAACTGATATATTTGACAGAATTTTATAATTGTGCATCTTTAATGGATCTGTTTATAGCTATAGTGGAAAAGTATAAAACTCATCATCAATAAAATCGTAAACAATATGAAAAAACGCAAATCTTTAGAATGAGATGTATAATACGGAAAAATCAGGTTATAGTATAGTAAATGAATATTACGATCAAAAATCTATGTACTAAGAAAAGTATAATCAAAAACGTAATATAAAAAATTAGCTACAATTTTGGACAAGAAAATTATGCTGATATGAAAATGAACGATGTGTTTACGGCCGGGATCGATGCGGCGACTTTGCGCGTGTGAGGCGCACGTGAAAACCACAACACTACGGAAAGGACGAAAGCATCCCCTTTATGATTTTTAAACTTGCTCACAAATATGAACTATCTATATGCAAATAGAGACAGTTTCTGCGTAGTATTTAAGGTAAGTTCAGAAATCAAGGTGCCAGGAAAAAATATCATAATGAAACTGATATATTTGACATAATTTTATAATTGTGCATCTTTAATGAATCTGTTTATAGCTATAGTGGAAAAGTATAAAACTTATCATGAATAAAATCGTAAACAATATGAAAAAACGCAAATCTTTAGAATGAGATGTATAATACGGAAAAATCATGTTATATTATAGTAAATGAATATTACGATCGAAAAACTATGTACTTAGAAAAGTATAATAAAAAATGTAATATAAAAAATTAGCTACTATTTTTGACAAGAAAATTATGTTGATATGAAAATCAACGAGGTGTTTCCGGCCGGGATCGAACCGGCGACCTTGCGCGTGTGAGGCGCACGTGATAACCACTACACTACGGAAACGACGAAAGCAGCCCCTTTATGATTTTTAAACTTGCTCACAAATATGAACTATCTATATGCGAATAGATACAGTATCTTCGTAGTATTTAAGGTTAGATCAGAAATCAAGGTGCCAGGAAAAAATATCATAGTGAAAACTGATATATTTGACAGAATTTTAAAATTGCTTATCTTTAATGGATCTGTTTATAGCTCTAGTGGAAAAGTATAAAACTCATTATCAATAAAATAGTAAACAATATGAAAAAACTCAAATCTTTCGAATAAAATGTATAATACGGAGAAATCAGGTTATATTATAGTAAATGAATATTACGATCGGCCGGGATCGATCCGGCGACCTTGCGCGTGAGGCGCACGTGATAACCACAACACTACGGAAAGGACGAAAGCATCCCCTTTATGATTTTTAAACTTGCACACAAACATGAACTATCTATATGCGAATAGATACAGTATCTGCGTAGTATTTAAGGTAAGTTCAGAAATCAAGGTGCCAGGAAAAAATATCATAATGAAACTGATATATTTGACATAATTTTATAATTGTGCATCTTTAATGAATCTGTTTATAGCTATAGTGGAAAAGTATAAAACTCATCATCAATAAAATCGTAAACAATATTAAAAAACGCAAATCTTTAGAATGAGATGTATAATACGGAAAAATCAGGTTATATTATAGTAAATGAATATTACGATCGAAAAACTATGTACTTAGAAAAGTATAATAAAAAATGTAATATAAAAAATTAGCTACTATTTTTGACAAGAAAATTATGCTGATATGAAAATCAACGATGTGTTTCCGGCCGGGATCGAACCGGCGACCTTGCGCGTGTGAGGCGCACGTGATAACCACTACACTACGGAAACGACGAAAGCAGCCCCTTTATGATTTTTAAACTTGCTCACAAATATGAACTATATGTATGCGAATAGATACAGTATCTGCGTAGTATTTAAGGTAAGTTCAGAAATCAAGGTGCCAGGAAAAATATCATAATGAAACTGATATATTTGACAGAATTTTATAATTGTGCATCTTTAATGTATCTGTTTATAGCTATAGTGGAAAGGTATAAAACTAATAATCAATAAAATCGTTTAAATATGAAAAATTGCAAATCTTTAGAATGAGATGTATAATACGGAAAAATCAGGTTATATTATAGTAAATGAATATTACGATCGAAAAACTATGTACTAAGTAAAGTATATTCAAAAACGTAATATAAAAAATTAGCTACTATTTTTGACAAGAAAATTATGCTGATATGAAAATCAACGATGTGTTTCCGGCCGGGATCGAACCGGCGACCTTTCGCGTGTGAGGCGCACGTGATAACCACAACACTACGGAAACGACGAAAGCAGCCACTATATGATTTTTAATTTTTCTCAGAAACAAGAACTATCTATATGCGAATAGATACAGTATCTACGTAATATTTAAATTAAGTTCAGAAGAAACGCAAATCTTTAGAATGAGATGTAAAATATGGAAAACTTAGGCTACATTATAACAAATGAATATTAGGATGGAAAATCTATGTTCAAAGTAAAGCATAATCAACAACATAATGTAAAAATTCAGCTACCATTTTTGACAAGAAAATTAAACTGATATGATAACTAACGAAAATGTCTCCAGCCGGAATCGTACCGGCGACCTTGCACGTGTGAGGCGCACGTGATAACCACTACACTACGGAAACATCGAAAGCAGCTACTTTATGAATTTTAATTTTGCTCACAAACAAGAACTATCTATATGCGAATAGATACAGTATCTACGTAATATTTAAATTAAGTTCAGAAGAAACGCAAATCTTTAGAATGAGATGTAAAATATGGAAAACTTAGGCTACATTATAACAAATGAATATTAGGATGGAAAATCTATGTTCAAAGTAAAGCATAATCAACAACATAATGTAAAAATTCAGCTACCATTTTTGACAAGAAAATTAAACTGATATGATAACTAACGAAAATGTCTCCAGCCGGAATCGTACCGGCGACCTTGCACGTGTGAGGCGCACGTGATAACCACTACACTACGGAAACATCGAAAGCAGCCACTTTATGAATTTTAATTTTGCTCACAAACAAGAACTATCTATATGCGAATAGATACAGTATCTACGTAAGATTTAAAGTAAGTTCAGAAAAAACGCAAATCTTTAGAATGAGATGTAAAATATGGAAAACTCAGGTTACATTATAACAAATGAATATTAGGATGGAAAATCTATGTCCAAAGTAAAGCATAATCAAAAACATAATGTAAAAATTCAGCTACCATTTTTGACAAGAAAATTAAACTGATATGATAACTAACGAAAATGTCTCCAGCCGGAATCGTACCGGCGACCTTGCCCGTGTGAGGCGCACGTGATAACCACTACACTACGGAAACATCGAAAGCAGCCACTTTATGAATTTTAATTTTGCTCACAAACAAGAACTATCTATATGCGAATAGATACAGTATCTACGTAATATTTAAAGTAAGTTCAGAAGAAACGCAAATCTTTAGAATGAGATGTAAAATATGGAAAACTTAGGCTACATTATAACAAATGAATATTAGGATGGAAAATCTATGTCCAAAGTAAAGCATAATCAAAAACATAATGTAAAAATTCAGCTAACATTTTTGACAAGAAAATTAAACTGATCTGATAACTAACGAAAATGTTTCCGGCCGGAATCGTACCGGCGACCTTGCACGTGTGAGGCGCACGTGATATCCACTACACTACGGAAACATCGAAAGCAGCCACTTTATGATTTTTAATTTTGCTCACAAACAAGAACTATCTATATGCGAATAGATACAGTATCTACGTAATATTTAAATTAAGTTCAGAAGAAACGCAAATCTTAAGAATGAGATGTAAAATATGGAAAACTCAGGTTACATTATAGCAAATGAATATTAGGATGGAAAATCTATGTTCAAAGTAAAGCATAATCAAAAACATAATGTAAAAGTTCAGCTACCATTTTTGACAAGAAAATTAAACTGATATGATAACTAACGAAAATGTGTCCGGCCGGGATCGAACCGGCGACCTTGCACGTGGGAGGCGCACGTGATAACCACTACACTACGGAAACATCGAAAGCAGCCACTATATGATTTTTAATTTTGCTCAGAAACAAGAACTATCTATATGCGAATAGATACAGTATCTACGTAATATTTAAAGTAAGTTCAGAAAAAACGCAAATCTTTAGAATGAGATGTAAAATATGGAAAACTCAGGTTACATTATAACAAAGGAATATTTGGATGGAAAATCTATGTCCAAAGTAAAGCATAATCAAAAACATAATGTAAAAATTCAGCTACCATTTTTGACAAGAAAATTAAACTGATATGATAACTAACGAAAATGTCTCCAGCCGGAATCGTACCGGCGACCTTGCACGTGTGAGGCGCACGTGATAACCACTACACTACGGAAACATCGAAAGCAGCCACTTTATGAATTTTAATTTTGCTCACAAACAAGAACTATCTATATGCGAATAGATACAGTATCTACGTAATATTTAAAGTAAGTTCAGAAGAAACGCAAATCTTTAGAATGAGATGTAAAATATGGAAAACTTAGGCTACATTATAACAAATGAATATTAGGATGGAAAATCTATGTTCAAAGTAAAGCATAATCAACAACATAATGTAAAAATTCAGCTACCATTTTTGACAAGAAAATTAAACTGATATGATAACTAACGAAAATGTGTCCGGCCGGGATCGAACCGGCGACCTTGCACGTGGGAGGCGCACGTGATAACCACTACACTACGGAAACATCGAAAGCAGCCACTTTATGAATTTTAATTTTGCTCACAAACAAGAACTATCTATATGCGAATAGATACAGTATCTACGTAATATTTAAAGTAAGTTCAGAAGAAACGCAAATCTTTAGAATGAGATGTAAAATATGGAAAACTTAGGCTACATTATAACAAATGAATATTAGGATGGAAAATCTATGTTCAAAGTAAAGCATAATCAACAACATAATGTAAAAATTCAGCTACCATTTTTGACAAGAAAATTAAACTGATATGATAACTAACGAAAATGTGTCCGGCCGGGATCGAACCGGCGACCTTGCACGTGGGAGGCGCACGTGATAACCACTACACTACGGAAACATCGAAAGCAGCCACTTTATGAATTTTAATTTTGCTCACAAACAAGAACTATCTATATGCGAATAGATACAGTATCTACGTAATATTTAAAGTAAGTTCAGAAGAAACGCAAATCTTTAGAATGAGATGTAAAATATGGAAAACTTAGGCTACATTATAACAAATGAATATTAGGATGGAAAATCTATGTTCAAAGTAAAGCATAATCAACAACATAATGTAAAAATTCAGCTACCATTTTTGACAAGAAAATTAAACTGATATGATAACTAACGAAAATGTCTCCAGCCGGAATCGTACCGGCGACCTTGCACGTGTGAGGCGCACGTGATAACCACTACACTACGGAAACATCGAAAGCAGCCACTTTATGAATTTTAATTTTGCTCACAAACAAGAACTATCTATATGCGAATAGATACAGTATCTACGTAATATTTAAAGTAAGTTCAGAAGAAACGCAAATCTTTAGAATGAGATGTAAAATATGGAAAACTTAGGCTACATTATAACAAATGAATATTAGGATGGAAAATCTATGTTCAAAGTAAAGCATAATCAACAACATAATGTAAAAATTCAGCTACCATTTTTGACAAGAAAATTAAACTGATATGATAACTAACGAAAATGTGTCCGGCCGGGATCGAACCGGCGACCTTGCACGTGGGAGGCGCACGTGATAACCACTACACTACGGAAACATCGAAAGCAGCCACTATATGATTTTTTATTTTGCTCAGAAAAAAGAACTATCTATATGCGAATAGATACAGTATCTACGTAATATTTAAATTAAGTTCAGAAGAAACGCAAATTTTTAGAATGAGATGTAAAATATGGAAAACTCAGGTTACATTATAGCAAATGAATATTAGGATTGAAAATCTATGTTCAAAATAAAGCATAATCAAAAACATAATGTAAAAATTCAGCTACCATTTTTGACAAGAAAATTAAACTGATATGATAACTAACGAAAATGTCTCCAGCCGGAATCGTACCGGCGACCTTGCACGTGTGAGGCGCACGTGATAACCACTACACTCCGGAAACGACGAAAGCAGCCCCTTTATGATTTTTAAAGTTTCTCACAAACATGAACTATCTATATGCGAATAGATACAGTAGCTGCGTAATATTTAAGGTAAGTTCAGAAATCAAGGTGCCATGAAAAAATATCATAATGAAAACTGATATATTTGACAGAATTTTATAATTGTGCATCTTTAATGGATCTGCTTATAGCTATAGTGGAAAAGTATAAAACTCATAATCAATAAAATCGTAAACAATATGAAAAAACGCAAATTTTTAGAATGAGATGTATAATACGAAAAACTCAGGTTATATTACAGCATATGAATATTAGGATCGAAAAACTATGTACTAAGAAAAGTATAATCAAAAACGTAATATAAAAAATTAGCTACAATTTTTGAGGAGAAAATCATGCTGATATGAAAACCAACGACGTGTTTCCGGCCGGGATCGAACCGGCGACCTTGCGCGTGTGAGGCGCACGTGATAACCCCTACACTACGGAAACGACGAAAGCAGCCCCTTTATGATTTTTAAACTTGCTCACAAATATGAACTATCTATATGCGAATAGATACAGTATCTGCGTAGTATTTAAGGTAAGTTCAGAAATCAAGGTGCCAGGAAAAAATATCATAATGAAACTGATATATTTGACAGAATTTTATAATTGTGCATCTTTAATGGATCTGTTTATAGCTATAGTGGAAAAGTATAAAACTCATCATCAATAAAATCGTAAACAATATGAAAAAACGCAAATCTTTAGAATGAGATGTATAATGCGGAAAAATCAGGTTATATTATAGTAAATGAATATTACGATCGAAAAACTATGTACTAAGTAAAGTATAATAAAAAATGAAATATAAAAAATTAGCTACTATTTTTGACAAGAAAATTAGGCTGATATGAAAATCAACGATGTGTTTCCGGCGGGATCGAACCGTCGACCTTGCGCGTGGGAGGCGCACGTGATAACCACTACACTACGGAAACGACGAAAGCAGCCCCTTTATGATTTTTAAACTAGATCACAAATATGAACTATCTATATGCGAATAGATACAGTATCTGCGTAGTATTTAAGGTAAGTTTAGAAATCAAGGTGCCAGGAAAAAATATCATAATGAAACTGATATATTTGACAGAATTTTATAATTGTGCATCTTTAATGGATCTGTTTATAGCTATAGTGGAAAAGTATAAAACTCATCATCAATAAAATCGTAAACAATATGAAAAAACGCAAATCTTTAGAATGAGATGTATAATACGGAAAAATCAGGTTATATTATAGTAAATGAATATTACGATCGAAAATCTATGTACTTAGAAAAGTATAATCAAAAACGTAATATAATAAATTAGCTACAATTTTTGACAAGGAAATTATGCTGATATGAAAATCAACGATGTGTTTCCGCCCGGGATCGAACCGGCGACCTTGCGCGTGTGAGGCGCACGTGATAACCACTATACTACGAAAACGACGAAAGCAGCCCCTTTATGATTTTTAAACTTGCTCACAAATATGAACTATCTATATGCGAATAGATACAGTATCTGCGTAGTATTTAAGGTAAGTTCAGAAATCAAGGTGGCAGGAAAAAATATCATAATGAAACTGATATATTTGACATAATTTTATAATTGTGCATCTTTAGTGGATCTGTTTATAGCTATAGTGGAAAAGTATAAAACTCATAATCAATAAAATCGTAAACAATATGAAAAAACGCAAATCTTTAGAATGAGATGTATAATACGGAAAAATCAGGTTATATTATAGTAAAAGAATATTACGATCGAAAAACTATGTACTAAGTAAAGTATAATCAAAAACGTAACATAAAAAATTATCTACAATTTTTGACAAGAAATTTATGATGATATGAAAATCAACGATGTGTTTCCGGCCGTTATCGAACCGGCGACCTTGCGCGTGTGAGGCGCACGTGATAACCACTGCACTACGGAAACGACGAAAGCAGCCCCTTTATGATTTTTAAAGTTGCTCACAAATATGAACTATCTATATGCGAATAGATACAGTATCTGCGTAGTATTTAAGGTAAGTTCAGAAATCAAGGTGCCAGGAAAAAATATCATAATGAAACTGATATGTTTGAAGAAATTGTATAATTGCGCATCTTTAATGAATCTGCTTATAGCTCTATACTGTAAAATGTATAAAACTCATAATCAATAAAATAGTAAACAATATGAAAAAACGCAAATCTTTCGAATGAGATGTATAATACGGAAAAATCAGGTTATATTATAGTAAATGAATATTACGATCGAAAAACTATGTGCTAAGTAAAGTATAATCAAAAACGTAATATAAAAAATTAGCTACAATTTTTGAGAAGAAAATTATGCTGATATGAAAATCAACGATGTGTTTCCGTCCGGCATCGAACCGGCAACCTTGCGCGAGTGAGGCGCACGTGATAACCACTACACGACGGAAGCAGCCCATTTATGATTTTTAAACTTGCACACAAACATGAACTATCTGTATGCGAATAGATACAGTATCTGCTGATATTTAAGGTAAGCTCAGAAATCAAGGTGCCAGGAAAAAATATCATAGTGAAAACTGATATATTTGACAGAATTTTAAAATTGCTTATCTTTAATGGATCTGTTTATAGCTCTAGTGGAAAAGTATAAAACTCATAATCAATAAAATAGTAAACAATATGAAAAAACTCAAATCTTTCGAATAAGATTTATAATACGGAAAATACAGGTTATATTACAGTAAATGAACATTACGATCGGTAGGAATCGATCCGGCGACCTTGCGCGTGTGAGGCGCACGTGATAACCACAACACTACGGAAAGGACGAAAGCATCCCCTTTATGATTTTTAAACTTGCTCACAAATATGAACTATCTATACGCGAATAGATACAGTATCTGCGTAGTATTTAAGGTAAGTTCAGAAATCAAGGTGCCAGGAAAAAATATCATAATGAAACTGATATATTTGACAGAATTTTATAATTGTGCATCTTTAATGGATCTGTTTATAGCTATAGTGGAAAAGTATAAAACTCATCATCAATAAAATCGTAAACAATATGAAAAAACGCAAATCTTTAGAATGAGATGTATAATACGGAAAAATCAGGTTATAGTATAGTAAATGAATATTACGATCAAAAATCTATGTACTAAGAAAAGTATAATCAAAAACGTAATATAAAAAATTAGCTACAATTTTGGACAAGAAAATTATGCTGATATGAAAATGAACGATGTGTTTACGGCCGGGATCGATGCGGCGACTTTGCGCGTGTGAGGCGCACGTGAAAACCACAACACTACGGAAAGGACGAAAGCATCCCCTTTATGATTTTTAAACTTGCTCACAAATATGAACTATCTATATGCAAATAGAGACAGTTTCTGCGTAGTATTTAAGGTAAGTTCAGAAATCAAGGTGCCAGGAAAAAATATCATAATGAAACTGATATATTTGACATAATTTTATAATTGTGCATCTTTAATGAATCTGTTTATAGCTATAGTGGAAAAGTATAAAACTTATCATGAATAAAATCGTAAACAATATGAAAAAACGCAAATCTTTAGAATGAGATGTATAATACGGAAAAATCATGTTATATTATAGTAAATGAATATTACGATCGAAAAACTATGTACTTAGAAAAGTATAATAAAAAATGTAATATAAAAAATTAGCTACTATTTTTGACAAGAAAATTATGTTGATATGAAAATCAACGAGGTGTTTCCGGCCGGGATCGAACCGGCGACCTTGCGCGTGTGAGGCGCACGTGATAACCACTACACTACGGAAACGACGAAAGCAGCCCCTTTATGATTTTTAAACTTGCTCACAAATATGAACTATCTATATGCGAATAGATACAGTATCTTCGTAGTATTTAAGGTTAGATCAGAAATCAAGGTGCCAGGAAAAAATATCATAGTGAAAACTGATATATTTGACAGAATTTTAAAATTGCTTATCTTTAATGGATCTGTTTATAGCTCTAGTGGAAAAGTATAAAACTCATTATCAATAAAATAGTAAACAATATGAAAAAACTCAAATCTTTCGAATAAAATGTATAATACGGAGAAATCAGGTTATATTATAGTAAATGAATATTACGATCGGCCGGGATCGATCCGGCGACCTTGCGCGTGAGGCGCACGTGATAACCACAACACTACGGAAAGGACGAAAGCATCCCCTTTATGATTTTTAAACTTGCACACAAACATGAACTATCTATATGCGAATAGATACAGTATCTGCGTAGTATTTAAGGTAAGTTCAGAAATCAAGGTGCCAGGAAAAAATATCATAATGAAACTGATATATTTGACATAATTTTATAATTGTGCATCTTTAATGAATCTGTTTATAGCTATAGTGGAAAAGTATAAAACTCATCATCAATAAAATCGTAAACAATATGAAAAAACGCAAATCTTTAGAATGAGATGTATAATACGGAAAAATCAGGTTATATTATAGTAAATGAATATTACGATCGAAAAACTATGTACTTAGAAAAGTATAATAAAAAATGTAATATAAAAAATTAGCTACTATTTTTGACAAGAAAATTATGCTGATATGAAAATCAACGATGTGTTTCCGGCCGGGATCGAACCGGCGACCTTGCGCGTGTGAGGCGCACGTGATAACCACTACACTACGGAAACGACGAAAGCAGCCCCTTTATGATTTTTAAACTTGCTCACAAATATGAACTATCTATATGCGAATAGATACAGTATCTGCGTAGTATTTAAGGTAAGTTCAGAAATCAAGGTGCCAGGAAAAATATCATAATGAAACTGATATATTTGACAGAATTTTATAATTGTGCATCTTTAATGTATCTGTTTATAGCTATAGTGGAAAGGTATAAAACTAATAATCAATAAAATCGTTTAAATATGAAAAATTGCAAATCTTTAGAATGAGATGTATAATACGGAAAAATCAGGTTATATTATAGTAAATGAATATTACGATCGAAAAACTATGTACTAAGTAAAGTATATTCAAAAACGTAATATAAAAAATTAGCTACTATTTTTGACAAGAAAATTATGCTGATATGAAAATCAACGATGTGTTTCCGGCCGGGATCGAACCGGCGACCTTTCGCGTGTGAGGCGCACGTGATAACCACAACACTACGGAAACGACGAAAGCAGCCACTATATGATTTTTAATTTTTCTCAGAAACAAGAACTATCTATATGCGAATAGATACAGTATCTACGTAATATTTAAATTAAGTTCAGAAGAAACGCAAATCTTTAGAATGAGATGTAAAATATGAAAAACTCAGGTTACATTATAGCAAATGAATATTAGGATTGAAAATCTATGTTCAAAGTAAAGCATAATCAAAAACATAATGTAAAAATTCAGCTACCATTTTTGACAAGAAAATAATACTGATATGATAACTAACGAAAATGTTTCCGGCCGGGATCGAACCGGCGACTTTGCGCGTGTGAGGCGCACGTGATAACCACTACACTACAGAAACATCGAAAGCAGCTACTTTATGATTTTTAATTTTGCTCACAAACAAGAACTATCTATTTGCGAATAGATACAGTATCTACGTAATATTTAAATTAAGTTCAGAAGAAACGCAAATCTTTAGAATGAGATGTAAAATATGGAAAACTTAGGCTACATTATAACAAATGAATATTAGGATGGAAAATCTATGTTCAAAGTAAAGCATAATCAACAACATAATGTAAAAATTCAGCTACCATTTTTGACAAGAAAATTAAACTGATATGATAACTAACGAAAATGTCTCCAGCCGGAATCGTACCGGCGACCTTGCACGTGTGAGGCGCACGTGATAACCACTACACTACGGAAACATCGAAAGCAGCTACTTTATGAATTTTAATTTTGCTCACAAACAAGAACTATCTATATGCGAATAGATACAGTATCTACGTAATATTTAAATTAAGTTCAGAAGAAACGCAAATCTTTAGAATGAGATGTAAAATATGGAAAACTTAGGCTACATTATAACAAATGAATATTAGGATGGAAAATCTATGTTCAAAGTAAAGCATAATCAACAACATAATGTAAAAATTCAGCTACCATTTTTGACAAGAAAATTAAACTGATATGATAACTAACGAAAATGTCTCCAGCCGGAATCGTACCGGCGACCTTGCACGTGTGAGGCGCACGTGATAACCACTACACTACGGAAACATCGAAAGCAGCCACTTTATGAATTTTAATTTTGCTCACAAACAAGAACTATCTATATGCGAATAGATACAGTATCTACGTAAGATTTAAAGTAAGTTCAGAAAAAACGCAAATCTTTAGAATGAGATGTAAAATATGGAAAACTCAGGTTACATTATAACAAATGAATATTAGGATGGAAAATCTATGTCCAAAGTAAAGCATAATCAAAAACATAATGTAAAAATTCAGCTACCATTTTTGACAAGAAAATTAAACTGATATGATAACTAACGAAAATGTCTCCAGCCGGAATCGTACCGGCGACCTTGCCCGTGTGAGGCGCACGTGATAACCACTACACTACGGAAACATCGAAAGCAGCCACTTTATGAATTTTAATTTTGCTCACAAACAAGAACTATCTATATGCGAATAGATACAGTATCTACGTAATATTTAAAGTAAGTTCAGAAGAAACGCAAATCTTTAGAATGAGATGTAAAATATGGAAAACTTAGGCTACATTATAACAAATGAATATTAGGATGGAAAATCTATGTCCAAAGTAAAGCATAATCAAAAACATAATGTAAAAATTCAGCTAACATTTTTGACAAGAAAATTAAACTGATCTGATAACTAACGAAAATGTTTCCGGCCGGAATCGTACCGGCGACCTTGCACGTGTGAGGCGCACGTGATATCCACTACACTACGGAAACATCGAAAGCAGCCACTTTATGATTTTTAATTTTGCTCACAAACAAGAACTATCTATATGCGAATAGATACAGTATCTACGTAATATTTAAATTAAGTTCAGAAGAAACGCAAATCTTAAGAATGAGATGTAAAATATGGAAAACTCAGGTTACATTATAGCAAATGAATATTAGGATGGAAAATCTATGTTCAAAGTAAAGCATAATCAAAAACATAATGTAAAAGTTCAGCTACCATTTTTGACAAGAAAATTAAACTGATATGATAACTAACGAAAATGTGTCCGGCCGGGATCGAACCGGCGACCTTGCACGTGGGAGGCGCACGTGATAACCACTACACTACGGAAACATCGAAAGCAGCCACTATATGATTTTTTATTTTGCTCAGAAAAAAGAACTATCTATATGCGAATAGATACAGTATCTACGTAATATTTAAAGTAAGTTCAGAAAAAACGCAAATCTTTAGAATGAGATGTAAAATATGGAAAACTCAGGTTACATTATAACAAAGGAATATTTGGATGGAAAATCTATGTCCAAAGTAAAGCATAATCAAAAACATAATGTAAAAATTCAGCTACCATTTTTGACAAGAAAATTAAACTGATATGATAACTAACGAAAATGTCTCCAGCCGGAATCGTACCGGCGACCTTGCACGTGTGAGGCGCACGTGATAACCACTACACTACGGAAACATCGAAAGCAGCCACTTTATGAATTTTAATTTTGCTCACAAACAAGAACTATCTATATGCGAATAGATACAGTATCTACGTAATATTTAAAGTAAGTTCAGAAGAAACGCAAATCTTTAGAATGAGATGTAAAATATGGAAAACTTAGGCTACATTATAACAAATGAATATTAGGATGGAAAATCTATGATCAAAGTAAAGCATAATCAACAACATAATGTAAAAATTCAGCTACCATTTTTGACAAGAAAATTAAACTGACATGATAACTAACGAAAATGTGTCCGGCCGGGATCGAACCGGCGACCTTGCACGTGGGAGGCGCACGTGATAACCACTACACTACGGAAACATCGAAAGCAGCCACTTTATGAATTTTAATTTTGCTCACAAACAAGAACTATCTATATGCGAATAGATACAGTATCTACGTAATATTTAAAGTAAGTTCAGAAGAAACGCAAATCTTTAGAATGAGATGTAAAATATGGAAAACTTAGGCTACATTATAACAAATGAATATTAGGATGGAAAATCTATGTTCAAAGTAAAGCATAATCAACAACATAATGTAAAAATTCAGCTACCATTTTTGACAAGAAAATTAAACTGATATGATAACTAACGAAAATGTGTCCGGCCGGGATCGAACCGGCGACCTTGCACGTGGGAGGCGCACGTGATAACCACTACACTACGAAAACATCGAAAGCAGCCACTTTATGAATTTTAATTTTGCTCACAAACAAGAACTATCTATATGCGAATAGATACAGTATCTACGTAATATTTAAAGTAAGTTCAGAAGAAACGCAAATCTTTAGAATGAGATGTAAAATATGGAAAACTTAGGCTACATTATAACAAATGAATATTAGGATGGAAAATCTATGTTCAAAGTAAAGCATAATCAACAACATAATGTAAAAATTCAGCTACCATTTTTGACAAGAAAATTAAACTGATATGATAACTAACGAAAATGTCTCCAGCCGGAATCGTACCGGCGACCTTGCACGTGTGAGGCGCACGTGATAACCACTACACTACGGAAACATCGAAAGCAGCCACTTTATGAATTTTAATTTTGCACACAAACAAGAATTATCTATATGCGAATAGATACAGTATCTACGTAATATTTAAAGTAAGTTCAGAAGAAACGCAAATCTTTAGAATGAGATGTAAAATATGGAAAACTTAGGCTACATTATAACAAATGAATATTAGGATGGAAAATCTATGTTCAAAGTAAAGCATAATCAACAACATAATGTAAAAATTCAGCTACCATTTTTGACAAGAAAATTAAACTGATATGATAACTAACGAAAATGTGTCCGGCCGGGATCGAACCGGCGACCTTGCACGTGGGAGGCGCACGTGATAACCACTACACTACGGAAACATCGAAAGCAGCCACTATATGATTTTTTATTTTGCTCAGAAAAAAGAACTATCTATATGCGAATAGATACAGTATCTACGTAATATTTAAATTAAGTTCAGAAGAAACGCAAATTTTTAGAATGAGATGTAAAATATGGAAAACTCAGGTTACATTATAGCAAATGAATATTAGGATTGAAAATCTATGTTCAAAATAAAGCATAATCAAAAACATAATGTAAAAATTCAGCTACCATTTTTGACAAGAAAATTAAACTGATATGATAACTAACGAAAATGTCTCCAGCCGGAATCGTACCGGCGACCTTGCACGTGTGAGGCGCACGTGATAACCACTACACTACGGAAACATCGAAAGCAGCCACTTTATGAATTTTAATTTTGCTCACAAACAAGAACTATCTATATGCGAATAGATACAGTATCTACGTAATATTTAAAGTAAGTTCAGAAAAAACGCAAATCTTTAGAATGAGATGGAAAATATGGAAAACTTAGGTTACATTATAACAAATGTATATTAGGATGGAAAATCTATGTTGAAAGTAAAGCATAATCAAAAAAATATAATGTAAAAATTCAGCTACCATTTTTGACAAGAAAATAATATTGATGTGATAACTAACGAAAATATTTCCGGCCGGGGTCGAACCGGCGACTTTGCTCGTGTGAGGCGCACGTGATAACCACTACACCATGGAAAAATCGAAAGCAGCCACTTTATGATTTTTAATCTTGCTCACAAAAACGAACTATCTATATGCGAATAGATACAGTATCTACGTAATATTTAAAGTAAGTTCAGAAAAAACGCAAATCTTTAGAATGAGATGGAAAATATGGAAAACTTAGGTTACATTATAACAAATGTATATTAGGATGGAAAATCTATGTTGAAAGTAAAGCATAATCAAAAACATAATGTAAAAATTCAGCTACCATTTTTGACAAGAAAATAATATTGATATGATAACTAACGAAAATGTTTCTGGCCGGGGTCGAACCGGCGACTTTGCGCGTGTGAGGCGCACGTGATAACCACTACACCATGGAAAAATCGAAAGCAGCCACTTTATGATTTTTAATCTTGCTCACAAAAACGAACTATCTATATGCGAATAGATACTGTATCTACGTAATATTTAAAGTAAGTTCAGAAAAAACGCAAATCTTTAGAATGAGATGGAAAATATGGAAAACTTAGGTTACATTATAACAAATGTATATTAGGATGGAAAATCTATGTTGAAAGTAAAGCATAATCAAAAACATAATGTAAAAATTCAGCTACAATTTTTGACAAGAAAATAATATTGATATGATAACTAACGAAAATTTTTCTGGCCGGGGTCGAACCGGCGACTTTGCGCGTGTGAGGCGCACGTGATAACCACTACACAATGGAAAAATCGAAAGCAGCCACTTTATGATTTTTAATCTTGCTCACAAAAACGAACTATCTATATGCGAATAGATACTGTATCTACGTAATATTTAAAGTAAGTTCAGAAAAAACGCAAATCTTTAGAATGAGATGGAAAATATGGAAAACTTAGGTTACATTATAACAAATGTATATTAGGATGGAAAATCTATGTTGAAAGTAAAGCATAATCAAAAACATAATGTAAAAATTCAGCTACCATTTTTGACAAGAAAATAATATTCATATGACAACTAACGAAAATGTTTCTGGCCGGGGTCGAACCGGCGACTTTGCGCGTTTGAGGCGCACGTGATAAACACTACACCATGGAAAAATCGAAAGCAGCCACTTTATGATTTTTAATCTTGCTCACAAAAACGAACTATCTATATGCGAATAGATACAGTATCTAAGTAATATTTAAAGTAAGTTCAGAAAAAACGCAAATCTTTAGAATGAGATGGAAAATATGGAAAACTTAGGTTACATTATAACAAATGTATATTAGGATGGAAAATCTATGTTCAAAGTAAAGCATAAACAAAAGCATAAAACCAACGGTGTGTTTCCGACCGGGATCGAACCGGCGACCTTGCGCGTGTGAGGTGCACGTTATAACCCCTACACTACGGAAACGACGGAAGCAGTCCCTTTATGATTTTAAACTTGCTCACAAACATGAGCTATCTATATGCGAATGGATACAGTATCTGCGTAGTATTTAAGGTAAGTTCAGAAATCAAGGTGCCAGGAAAAAATATCATAATGAAACTGATATATTTGACAGAATTTTATAATTGCTTATCTTTAATAGATCTGTTTATAGCTCTAATGGAAAAGTATAAAACTCATAATCAATAAAATAGTAAACAATATGAAAAAACGCAAATCTTTCGAATGAGATGTATAATACGGAGAAATCAGGTTATATTATAGTAAATGAATATTACGATCGAACAACTATATACTTAGAAAAGTATAATAAAAAATGTAATATAAAAAATTAGCTACTATTTTTGACAAGAAAATTATGCTGATATGAAAATCAATGATGTGTTTCCGGCCGGGATTGAACCGGCGACCTTGCGCATGTGAGGCGCACGTGATAACCACTACACTACGGAAACGACGAAAGCAGCCAATTTATGATTTTTAAACTTGCTCACAAACATGAACTATCTGTATGCGAATAGATACAGTATCTGCTGATATTTAAGTTAAGTTCAGAAATCAAGGTGCCAGGAAAAAATATCATAGTGAAAACTGATATATTTGACAGAATTTTATAATTGTGCATCTTTAATGGATTTGTTTATAGCTATAGTGGAAAAGTATAAAACTCATAATCAATAAAATCGTAAACAATATGAAAAAACGCAAATCTTTAGAATGAGATGTATAATACGGAAAAATCAGGTTATATTATAGTAAATGAATATTACGATCGAAAAACTATGTACTAAGAAAAGTATAATCAAAAACGTAATATAAAAAATTAGCTACAATTTTTGAGAAGAAAATTATGCTGATATGAAAATCAACGATGTGTTTCCGGCCGGGATCGAACCGGCGACCTTGCGCGTGTGAGGCGCACGTGATAACCACTACACTACGGAAACGACGAAAGCAGCCCCTTTATGATTTTTAAACTTGCTCACAAATATGAACTATCTATATGCGAATAGATACAGTATCTGCGTAGTATTTAAGGTAAGTTCAGAAATCAAGGTGCCAGGAAAAGATATCATAATGAAACTGATATATTTGACAGAATTTTATAATTGTGCATCTTTAATGGATCTGTTTATAGCTATAGTGGAAAAGTATAAAACTCATCATCAATAAAATCGTAAACAATATGAAAAAACGCAAATCTTTAGAATGAGATGTATAATACGGAAAAATCAGGTTATATTATAGTAAATGAATATTACGATCGAAAAACTATGTACTAAGTAAAGTATAATAAAAAATGAAATATAAAAAATTAGCTACTTTTTTTGACAAGAAAATTAGGCTAATATGAAAATCAACGATGTGTTTCCGGCGGGATCGAACCGTCGACCTTGCACGTCGGAGGCGCACGTGATAACCACTACACTACGGAAACGACGAAAGCAGCCCCTTTATGATTTTTAAACTTGCTCACAAATATGAACTATCTATATGCGAATAGATACAGTATCTGCGTAGTATTTAAGGTAAGTTCAGAAATCAAGGTGCCAGGAAAAAATATCATAATGAAACTGATATATTTGACATAATTTTATAATTGTGCATCTTTAATGGATCTGTTTATAGCTATAGTGGAAAAGTATAAAACTCATAATCAATAAAATCGTAAACAATATGAAAAAACGCAAATCTTTAGAATGAGATGTATAATACGGAAAAATCAGGTTATATTATAGTAAATGAATATTACGATCGAAAAACTATGTACTAAGTAAAGTATAATCAAAAACGTAATATAAAAAATTAGCTTTAATTTTTGACAAGAAAATTGTGCTGATACGAAAATCAACGATGTGTTTCCGGCCGGGATCGAACCGGCGACCTTGCGCGTGTGAGGCGCACGTGATAACCACTACACTACGGAAACGACGAACGCAGCCCCTTTATGATTTTTAAACTAGATCACAAATATGAACTATCTATATGCGAATAGATACAGTATCTGCGTAGTATTTAAGGTAAGTTCAGAAATCAAGGTGGCAGGAAAAAATATCATAATGAAAACTGACATATTTGACAGAATTTTATAATGGCGTATCTTTAATGGATCTGTTTATAGCTATAGTGGAAAAGTATACACCTCATAATCAATAAAATAGAAAAAAAATTTGAAAAAACGCAAATCTTTAGAATGAGATGTATAATACGGAAAAATCAGGTTATATTATAGTAAATGAATATTACGATCGAAAAACTATGTACTAAGTAAAGTATAATAAAAAATGAAATATAAAAAATTAGCTACTATTTTTGACAAGAAAATTAGGCTGATATGAAAATCAACGATGTGTTTCCGGCGGGATCGAACCGTCGACCTTGCGCGTGGGAGGCGCACGTGATAACCACTACTCTACGGAAACGACGAAAGCAGCCCCTTTATGATTTTTAAACTAGATCACAAATATGAACTATCTATATGCGAATAGATACAGTATCTGCGTAGTATTTAAGGTAAGTTCAGAAATCAAGGTGGCAGGAAAAAATATCATAATGAAAACTGACATATTTGACAGAATTTTATAATGGCGTATCTTTAATGGATCTGTTTATAGCTATAGTGGAAAAGTATACACCTCATAATCAATAAAATAGAAAAAAAATTTGAAAAAACGCAAATCTTTAGAATGAGATGTATAATACGGAAAAATCAGGTTATATTATAGTAAATGAATATTACGATCGAAAATCTATGTACTTAGAAAAGTATAATCAAAAACGTAATATAATAAATTAGCTACAATTTTTGACAAGGAAATTATGCTGATATGAAAATCAACGATGTGTTTCCGCCCGGGATCGAACCGGCGACCGTGCGCGTGTGAGGCGCACGTGATAACTACTACACTACGGAAACGACGAAAGCAGCCCCTTTATGATTTTTAAACTTGCTCACAAATATGAACTATCTATATGCGAATAGATACAGTATCTGCGTAGTAGTTAAGGTAAGTTCAGAAATCAAGGTGGCAGGAAAAAATATCATAATGAAACTGATATATTTGACATAATTTTATAATTGTGCATCTTTAATGGATCTGTTTATAGCTATAGTGGAAAAGTATAAAACTCATCATCAATAAAATCGTAAACAATATGAAAAAACGCAAATCTTTAGAATGAGATGTATAATACGGAAAAATCAGGTTATATTATAGTAAATGAATATTACGATCGAAAAACTATGTACTTAGAAAAGTATAATAAAAAATGTAATATAAAAAATTAGCTACTTATTTTGACAAGAAAATTATGCTGATATGAAAATCAACGATGTGTTTCCGGCCGGGATCGAACCGGCGACCTTGCGCGTGTGAGGCGCACGTGATAACCACTACACTACGGAAACGACGAAAGCAGCTCCTTTATGATTTTTATACTTGGTCACAAATATGAACTATCTATATGCGAATAGATACAGTATCTGCGTAGTATTTAAGTTAAGTTCAGAAATCAAGGTGCCAGGAAAAAATATCATAGTGAAAACTGATATATTTGACAGAATTTTAAAATTGCTTATCTTTAATGGATCTGTTTATAGCTCTAGTTGAAAAGTATAAAACTCATAATCAATAAAATAGTAAACAATATGAAAAAACTCAAATCTTTCGAATAAGATGTATAATACGTAGAAATCAGGTTATATTATAGTAAATGAATATTACGATCGGCCGGGATCGATCCGGCGACCTTGCGCGTGTGAGGCGCACGTGATAACCACAACACTACGGAAAGGACGAAAGCATCCCCTTTATGATTTTTAAACTTGCTCACAAATATGAACTATCTATATGCGATTAGATACAGTATCTGCGTAGTATTTAAGGTAAGTTCAGAAATCAAGGTGCCAGGAAAAAATATCATAATGAAACTGATATATTTGACAGAATTTTATAATTGTGCGTCTTTAATGGATCTAATTATAGCTATAGTGGAAAAGTATAAAACTCATCATCAATAAAATGGTAAACAATATGAAAAAACGCAAATCTTTAGAATGAGATATATAATACGCAAAAATCATGTTATATTATAGTAAATGAATATTACGATCGAAAATCTATGTACTAAGTAAAGTATAATAAAAAATGAAATATAAAAAATTAGCTACTATTTTTGACAAGAAAATTATGCTGATATGAAAATCAACGATGTGTTTCCGCCCGGGATCGAACCGGCGACCTTGCGCGTGTGAGGCGCACGTGATAACCACTACACTACGGAAACGACGAAAGCAGCCCCTTTATGATTTTTAAACTTGCTCACAAATATGAACTATCTATATGCGAATAGATACAGTATCTGCTTAGTATTTAAGGTAAGTTCAGAAATCAAGGTGCCAGGAAAAAATATCATAATAAAACTGATATATTTGACATAATTTTATAATTGTGCATCTTAAAGAATCTGTTTATAGCTATAGTGGAAAAGTATAAAACTCATCATCAATAAAATCGTAAACAATATGAAAAAACACAAATCTTTAGAATGAGATGTATAATACAGAAAAATCAGGTTATATTATAGTAAATGAATATTACGATCGAAAAACTATGTACATAGAAAAGTATAATAAAAAATGTAATATAAAAAATTAGCTACTATTTTTGACAAGAAAATTATGCTGATATGAAAATCAACGATGTGTTTCCGGCCGCGATCGAACCGGCGACCTTGCGCGTGTGAGGCGCACGTGATAACCACTACACTACGGAAACGACGAAAGCAGCCCCTTTATGATTTTTAAACTTGCTCACAAATATGAACTATATATATGCGAATAGATACAGTATCTGCGTAGTATTTAAGGTAAGTTCAGAAATCAAGGTGCCAGGAAAAAATATCATAATGAAACTGATATATTTGACATAATTTTATAATTGTGCATCTTTAATGGATCTGTTTATAGCTATAGTGGAAAAGTATAAAATTCATCATCAATAAAATCGTAAACAATATGAAAAAACGCAAATCTTTATAATGAGATGTATAATACTCAAAAATCAGGTTATATTATAGTAAATGAATATTACGATCGAAAAACTATGTACTAAGAAAAGTATAATCAAAAATATAATATAAAAAATTAGCTACTATTTTTGACAAGAAAATTATGCTGATATGAAAATCAACGATATGTTTCAGGCCGGGATCGAACCGGCGACCTTGCGCGTGTGAGGCGCACGTGATAACCACTACACTATGGAAACGACGAAAGCAGCCCCTTTATGATTTTTAAAATTGCTCACAAATATGAACTATCTATATGCGAATAGATACAGTATCTGCGTAGTATTTAAGGTAAGTTCAGAAATCAAGGTGCCAGGAAAAAATATCATAATGAAACTGATATATTTGACATAATTTTATAATTGTGCGTCTTTAATGGATCTGTTTATAGCTATAGTGGAAAAGTATAAAACTCATCATCAATAAAATCCTAAACAATATGAAAAAACGCAAATCTTTAGAATGAGATGTATAATACGCAAAAATCAGGTTATATTATAGTAAATGAATATTACGATCGAAAAACTAAGTACTTAGAAAAGTATAATAAAAAATGTAATATAAAAAATTAGCTTCTATTTTTGACAAGAAAATTATGCTGATATGAAAATCAACGATGTGTTTCCGGCCGGGATCGAACCGGCGACCTTGCGCGTGTGAGGCGCACGTGATAACCACAACACTACGGAAACGACGAAAGCAGCCCCTTTATGATTTTTAAACTTGCTCACAAATATGAACTATATATATGCGAATAGATACAGTATCTGCGTAGTATTTAAGGTAAGTTCAGAAATCAAGGTGCCAGGAAAAAATATCATAATGAAACTGATATATTTGACATAATTTTATAATTGTGCATCTTTAATGGATCTGTTTATAGCTATAGTGGAAAAGTATAAAATTCATCATCAATAAAATCGTAAACAATATGAAAAAACGCAAATCTTTAAAATGAGATGTATAATACGAAAAAATCAGGTTATATTATAGTAAATGAATATTACGATCGAAAAACTATGTACTTAGAAAAGTATAATCAAAAACGTAATATAAAAAATTAGCTACAATTTTTGACAAGGAAATTATGCTGATATGAAAATCAACGATGTGATTCCGGCCGGGATCGAACCGGCGACCTTGCGCGTGTGAGGCGCACGTGATAACCACTACACTACGGAAACGAAGAATGCAGCTCCTTTATGATTTTAAAACTTGCTCACAAATATGAACTATCTATATGCGAATAGATACAGTATCTGCGTAGTATTTAAGGTAAGTTCAGAAATCAAGGTGCCAGGAAAAAATATCATAATGAAACTGACATATTTGACATAATTTTATAATTGTGCATCTTTAGTGGATCTGTTTATAGCTATAGTGGAAAAGTATAAAACTAATAATCAATAAAATCGTAAACAATATGAAAAAACGCAAATCTTTATAATGAGATGTATAATACTTAAAAATCAGGTTATATTATAGTAAATGAATATTACGATCGAAAAACTATGTACTAAGAAAAGTATAATAAAAAATGTAATATAAAAAATTAGCTACTATTTTTGACAAGAAAATTATGCTGATATGAAAATCAACGATGTGTTTCAGGCCGGGATCGAACAGGCGACCTTGCGCGTGTGAGGCGCACGTGATAACCACTACACTATGGAAACGACGAAAGCAGCCCCTTTATGATTTTTAAAATTGCTCACAAATATGAACTATCTATATGCGAATTGATACAGTATCTGCGTAGTATTTAAGGTAAGTTCAGAAATCAAGGTGCCAGGAAAAAATATCATAATGAAACTGATATATTTGACATAATTTTATAATTGTGCATCTTTAATGGATCTGTTTATAGCTATAGTGGAAAAGTATAAAACTCATCATCAATAAAATCCTAAACAATATGAAAAAACGCAAATCTTTAGAAAGAGATGTATAATACGCAAAAATCAGGTTATATTATAGTAAATGAATATTACGATCGAAAAACTATGTACTTAGAAAAGTATAATCAAAAACGTAATATAAAAAATTAGCTACAATTTTTGACAAGGAAATTATGCTGATATGAAAATCAACGATGTGATTCCGGCCGGGATCGAACCGGCGACCTTGCGCGTGTGAGGCGCACGTGATAACCACTACACTACGGAAACGAAGAATGCAGCTCCTTTATGATTTTAAAACTTGCTCACAAATATGAACTATCTATATGCGAATAGATACAGTATCTGCGTAGTATTTAAGGTAAGTTCAGAAATCAAGGTGCCAGGAAAAAATATCATAATGAAACTGATATATTTGACATAATTTTATAATTGTGCATCTTTAATGGATCTGTTTATAGCTATAGTGGAAAAGTATAAAACTCATCATCAATAAAATCCTAAACAATATGAAAAAACGCAAATCTTTAGAAAGAGATGTATAATACGCAAAAATCAGGTTATATTATAGTAAATGAATATTACGATCGAAAAACTATGTACTTAGAAAAGTATATAAAAATGTAATATAAAAAATTAGCTACTATTTTTGACAAGAAAATTATGCTGATATGAAAATCATAGATGTGTTTCCGGCCGGGATCGAACCGGCGCCCTTGCGCGTGTGAGTCGCACGTGATAACCACTACACTACGGAAACGACGAAAGCAACTCCTTTATGATTTTTAAACTTGCTCACAAATATAACTATCTATATGCGAATAGATACAGTATCTGCTGATATTTAAGGTAAGTTCAAAAATCAAGGTGCCAGGAAAAAATATCATTATGAAAACTGACATATTTGACAGAATTTTATAATTGCGTATCTTTAATGGATCTGTTTATAGCTATAGTGGAAAAGTATAAAACTCATCATCAATAAAATCCTAAACAATATGAAAAAACGCAAATCTTTAGAATGAGATGTATAATACGCAAAAATCAGGTTATATTATAGTAAATGAATATTACGATCGAAAAACTAAGTACTTAGAAAAGTATAATAAAAAATGTAATATAAAAAATTAGCTTCTATTTTTGACAAGAAAATTATGCTGATATGAAAATCAACGATGTGTTTCCGGCCGGGATCGAACCGGCGACCTTGCGCGTGTGAGGCGCACGTGATAACCACAACACTACGGAAACGACGAAAGCAGCCCCTTTATGATTTTTAAACTTGCACACAAACATGAACTATCTATATGCGAATAGATACAGTATCTGCGTAGTATTTAAGGTAAGTTCAAAAATCAAGGTGCCAGGAAAAAATATCATAGTGAAAACTGATATATTTGACAGAATTTTAAAATTGCTTATCTTTAATGGATCTGTTTATAGCTCTAGTGGAAAAGTATAAAACTCATAATCAATAAAATAGTAAACAATATGAAAAAACTCAAATCTTTCGAATAAAATGCATAATACGGAGAAATCAGTTTATATTATAGTAAATGAATATTACGATCGGCCGGGATCGATCCGGCGACCTTGCGCGTGAGGCGCACGTGATAACCACAACACTACGGAAAGAAAGAAAGCATCCCCTTTATGATTTTTAAACTTGCTCACAAATATGAACTATCTATATGCGTTTAGATACAGTATCTGCGTAGTATTTAAGGTAAGTTCAGAAATCAAGGTGCCAGGAAAAAATATCATAATGAAACTGATATATTTGACAGAATTTTATAATTGTGCGTCTTTAATGGATCTGTTTATAGCTATAGTGGAAAAGTATAAAATTCATCATCAATAAAATCGTAAACAATATGAAAAAACGCAAATCTTTAAAATGAGATGTATAATACGGAAAAATCAGGTTATATTATAGTAAATGAATATTACGATCGAAAAACTATGTACTTAGAAAAGTATAATCAAAAACGTAATATAGAAAATTAGCTACAATTTTTGACAAGGAAATTAGGCTGATATGAAAATCAACGATGTGTTTCCGGCCGGGATCGAACCGGCGACCTTGCGCGTGTGACGCGCACGTGATAACCACTACACTATGGAAACGACGAATGCAGCTCCTTTATGATTTTTAAACTTGCTCACAAATATGAACTATCTATATGCGAATAGATACAGTATCTGCGTAGTATTTAAGGTAAGTTCAGAAATCAAGGTGCCAGGAAAAAATATCATAATGAAACTGACATATTTGACATAATTTTATAATTGTGCATCTTTAGTGGATCTGTTTATAGCTATAGTGGAAAATTATAAAACTCATCATCAATAAAATCCTAAACAATATGAAAAAACGCAAATCTTTAGAAAGAGATGTATAATACGCAAAAATCAGGTTATATTATAGTAAATGAATATTACGATCGAAAAACTAAGTACTTAGAAAAGTATAATAAAAAATGTAATATAAAAAATTAGCTACTATTATTGACAAGAAAATTATGCTGATATGAAAATCAACGATGTGTTTCCGGCCGGGATCGAACCGGCGACCTTGCGGTGTGAGGCGAACCTGATAACCACAACACTACGGAAAGGAAGAAAGCATCCCCTTTACGATTTTTAAACTTGCTCACAAATATGAATTATCTATATGCGAATAGATACAGTATCTGCGTAGTATTTAAGGTAAGTTCAGAAATCAAGGTGCCAGGAAAAAATATCATAATGCAACTGACATATTTGACATAATTTTATAATTGTGCATCTTTAGTGGATCTGTTTATAGCTATAGTGGAAAAGTATAAAACTCATCATCAATAAAATCGTAAACAATATGAAAAAACGCAAATCTTTAGAATGAGATGTATAATACGCAAAAATCAGGTTATATTATAGTAAATGAATATTACGATCGAAAAACTATGTACTAAGAAAAGTATAATAAAAAATGTAATATAAAAAATTAGCTACTATTTTTGACAAGAAAATTATGCTGATATGAAAATCAACGATGTGTTTCCGGCCGGGATCGAACCGGCGACCTTGCGCGTGTGAGGCGCACGTGATAACCACTACACTACGGAAACGACGAAAGCAGCCCCTTTATGATTTTTAAACTTGCTCACAAATATGAACTATCTATATGCGAATAGATACAGTATCTGCGTAGTATTTAAGGTAAGTTCAGAAATCAAGGTGCCAGGAAAAAATATCATAATGAAACTGACATATTTGACATAATTTTATAATTCTGCATCTTTAGTGGATCTGTTTATAGCTATAGTGGAAAAGTATAAAACTCATCATCAATAAAATCGTAAACAATATGAAAAAACGCAAATCTTTAGAATGAGATGTATAATACGCAAAAATCAGGTTATATTATAGTAAATGAATATTACGATCGAAAAACTAAGTACTTAGAAAAGTATAATAAAAAATGTAATACAAAAAATTAGCTTCTATTTTTGACAAGAAAATTATGCTGATATGAAAATCAACGATGTGTTTCCGGCCGGGATCGAACCAGCGACCTTGCGCGTGTGAGGCGCACGTGATAACCACAACACTACGGAAAGGAAGAAAGCATCCCCTTTACGATTTTTAAACTTGCTCACAAATATGAACT
>CM075853.1:122036969-122142638 GCA_037975125.1 Latrodectus hesperus | reverse complement strand
AGAATTTTTTATATGTGCATCTCGGGATACTTGTTTAGATTTAAAGTCTCGAATTGCAGTGTGAAATCACATTAACCAGAAAGGTTGGCACAGATTTATTTAATTTGACACTTAAATGTTTGATATTGTTTACCAGTATCTATTTAAATTGAAATGAAATAACATATGATGTTAATAATATTCAGATGTGTATAGTAATTAATGGTGTCAACAGATGGCAGCACTACATAACAGTAATCAAGATGTATCAAGACAGTTTTGTTCTGAATATTCAGAGGTCTGGTCCAAAATTGTGTCGTTACTTTCTATTCGAGCAGATTAGACAAGTCTGAACACGTCTGTCCTTATCTGCTTAAGTCAGTTCATGCAGCATCTAACGATTGAACTTGTACATCAAGATTATGCGATGGAAAGCGTGACTCACCGACTCACAGCGACCTCTAGTGAATGAATACTGATTTTACTCCGCAAATTCTGGCAAGTGAATCAGTCTTGCCAAAACGCTTTGTTTTCCAATGTATTAGTCTTGGCTTTTTTTAAATGACGGTACCAAATCTTCACAGTTTCATTTGATACAACTGTAGTTCCTGAAGCTACACACATGATTTTGCGACATTCTTATCTAGATTTTTGCAACAGAACTGGTAGTAAATGATGATTCTGATCTTGTTACGTGATAATTCCATTTCAGATACTTTGTACTTAAACATAATGATATTTTTCAGATTTTACAACGCAGTGTTCTAAAACAAGATTCCTTTTTCCCCATCAAATAAAACCGTCTGACAAAATATATATTTTTAATATCGGCGGGCACTGAGTGATTAACTCATTACCACAAAAAAGCCATAAAAACTACTCATTTATCGTTACCTTGCGGACAGCTGTGAACGAAATCACAGAGGCGAGTAGCATTGCCCACGCCATACCACCATAAACCTGTTTATAGTGGGGGGACACATTCATGTATCACCTCAGAAGAAAGGGTAGAGAAATACAAAGAGAAAGTAACATCCATACCCGAACCGGGATTCAAACCCGGGAGCCACAGCTTAAGGGGACTCCTTCCGCGCCATATTGAAAACGAGCGCTAATGTTAAGTCTATGGAGAAATTTAATAAAATATTTCTCAAGTTCTATTATAGCTAGACCTTCACTTTTTGTTGGTTTTCCTAATGCACAAAAAGAATAATTTATTTTATTTTGAAATTTATTTTTAAAATTATTTTAACTATGTTTAAATTGGCTCAGTAATTTGATAATATGCTTAAAACATTAATAACTTAAAAAAGGTAAAAAATTTAGAAATTTTAAAAACAGACTTAATATCTACATATATTTATAAATCCCAACAAATTTTTTTTTACTTTATCTACGATAGAATTTTTTTATTTGTATACATAAAACTTAAAATTTTTCGCAAAAATTAGCAACGCCCACATGGCGGATGAATACTTGGTTGTTTGAAAAATCAATCCAATCAATTGCATGCTTTAGTCAACAAGCTCCTCCTCACACACTAAAATTTGAAGTTTGGTTTTTCGCAGTTCTATCAGATAACATTTCTGACTTCATTCGGGTCTGGGACTCCGTTAAGACAAGACGTGCTTAACCACGCTCTGACGATTACCAGCTCAAGTGCTACACTAGTAGTGCATCTTCCCTCAGGATTACATACAGCAGTTATCACTGCTACCAAACGACCGTTAGATTAAAAAATTCAATCTAATCATGGATATACTCTTTGCTAGAAGTACCGCTGAAGAACTGCAGCGACAACTGAAAATGTACACCGAGGAATTGGACTCAGATAAAGCAAAGCTACAACTTCGGCCTAAAGACGAAGATCTGAAAGACAGCGTCACCTTCTGGACAGGAAACATCCAATCAATACAAAAGGCCTTGGACCGTTTACAAGCCAACTCCAGAGAAACTATAAAGCCATCCAGCTCAGGTAGCTATACTGTTTCTGATTTGGCATTCCCCCCCTTATCAGTTAACGATCAGGATAAATCTAAAATTAACGATAAAGCTAACACAGCTAATGTTGCTGTTAACCCTAGTACTAACGTTAAAGATAATTCAGTTAATGTTACTGATAAAGCTAGCAAAAATAAAAAGAAAAAAAGATCACTAAAAAAGCCTTCAGAGGAGTTCGTTCTTCCATCTAAAACAGCAAAAGTTACAACTCCCGAACCTCCAGTTCCCGTAACTACTGCTAACCACTTCGCTCATCTTGACTCCGCACAGGAGATGGAGCAAACCCCCACTACAGAAGAGGAAAAAATCCCGCCTGTTTTGGCACGCTATGGAGAAGATCCTATTGGATTTATCCGCAAGTTAAAAGAAAATTTCAAACATGATTTCACTACCAGAACAGCTGGGAGAAATCTAAAAATCACTGTTAAAACAGCAGAAGCTCACAGAGAGCTGACAAAATTATTCGACGACACATCAGTCGAGTACATTCTCACGAAAAGTACCAACCAAAAGCCTAAAAAATATGTAATTCGGGGTCTCCCCATAACAACCAACCCAAAAGATATTGAGAACAATCTCAATTTAATAGGATTTAAAGTGGCCAAAGTCAGTAAAATGATTAACCCTAAAACCAGCAAAGCTATGCCCCTTTTCCTAACCACTATCTATTCAGAGCCTGACGGTGCTTCTATGTACCAAATCGGCAAATTATGCCACATATCAGGAGTGACAGTTGAGCATTACAGAGGATCCAAATCGGTGATGCAATGCTTCAACTGTCAACAATTCTACCACACGGCCGATACTTGCCATATCAAACCTAAATGTGTAAAATGTGCGGGAGAGCATAATACTAGGGACTGCCCCCATGATAAATTAGAAAAAGCTAAATGCACAAATTGCCAAGGGGATCACCCGGCAAGCTGTAAGGGCTGCCCCAAATATCCTAAGCCAAAAACGGCATTTACCAAAAAGACTAATTCTGTTCTAAATTACAGTAAAAAATCCAATTATATCAGAGAAGGCATCTCCTATGTTTCCCCCACCCCCCCTCAAGCAACAGAACCAACTCCTCTGACGAGCAATGCAGAAGCTAAAGATGAAATTGCAGACATTTTTCAGCTAATGAAAGAAATTAAACTTATCTTTAAAGGTATCCCCATAAAAAGTCTTACTAAAGAACTCCAAAAAATTCAGTCCCCTGTGGACAAAATATTTAAACTCCTTGAATTTTTTCCAGATATGACAGATTAACCACCCAATAATCTTTTTCTTAACTTTAAATAAATAATTTATAAAATACTGTAATAATTTGAACTAAATTTTTCCTAATACTATTAAAAAATTAATATCACTAATATTTTAAATTTAAAATAAAATGAAAAATAAACTTAAATCTTAACAGCTAAAAGTCTTAAATAAGCCCCGCCCACTAAGTTCTAAACTTCCAATCATATGCCAGTCAGTAACAGCTATAGTCTACCACTCCATCTCCAGCTCCAGTTGAGGGTGAGGGTCCTAGGACCCAGGAACCTCGGAAAACAAGGCTATACCAGCCAATGTAGCATTTCTATCAGATAATTTGTGTGTTCCCTTCCCTCACCTCCAGCAAACGCTGCGGGTGTTCCTAGTATCCGGTATCTTCCTGTAAAAATATGCTTCTAAATTGGCGCGAGAAGGGACATTTCTTTCCCCTTTACTACATACGAGGGGCTCTGATGATTTCCCTGAGACGAATCTTCATCTTTCCAGAGCGGTCCTGCAATTATTTTCACGAAAAATGATGGGCTTATGAACATTACATACATTGACTTTAAACAGCTAAATCTATTGAAAAAATATAAAATTTATACAGTTCTCATGTAGTGTACTTTTTTAATTCTTTATTTCTATTTTTGATGCAATTTTTCAAGAAGTATATCTACATGATATGATATTGCAATACATATCTATAGCTATTGCAAAATTCTTCAATTCCATATTTTTTAATCTTTATTTTATAAAAACTTCTCAAAGTTTGTTGTTTTTCTTAATTTTATATTTGATTCTAAGTTTATTGCTTACTGATTTTGGATGCAGAATTAACTTGAACATTTCAACAAAACCTACGAAATATTTATTTATCCATGAAAAATATAAAAATTGTTTATTATTAAATATAAAAATAAATAATATTATATACATATATATGTGTGTGTGTGTGTGTGTGTGTGTGTGTGTGTGTGTGTGTGTGTGTGTGTGTGTGTGTGTGTGTGTGTGTGTGTGTGTGTGTGTGTGTGTGTGTGTGTGTATATATATATATGTATGTATATACATGTATGTATGTATATATATATTTCTTTTGATTTTGAGGTAATTTCTTCTAAGTTCGAATTCTTGGTAAGCAAAAGCATTCTTCTCTAAATCGGAATACATACGTTTCGATGATGTTTGGGACAATAATAAATATGTTCATAGGCCTTACACAATTCAAAATTTTAGTAAGAATATCCCACTTATTAGTTATTATGAAACTTGTAAAGTGTAGAAAATTGGGATACACTCTTGAACAAATGTGTTATAGATATTCTCAGAGTATCGTAAATGTCACTTTTATTAATTCAAACATGACATCAATGCACCAAAATTAAATCTTTCAAAATATATTCTAGCATTTAAAAAATGCATCTTGTGAGTCATGGCATGCAGTTTAAGAATTCTAAAAACTAAAAATTTGACATGCATTACATATAATACATTTGTAAAATTGTATCCTCCTTTTTTATTTTCTCTCTCTGTAGACATAAATTTCCTCCGAATTTTATATTACTGATATTTAATGGTTCGGTGGATATTACGTATAGGATCGATATGACAATCAGGAAGATTTATTTAAAAAAAAGTTTTAAATAAGACTTTTGGAAAGTCAAGTATTTTTTGAAATCTCTATATTAAATTATAATTCTATATTCAATTATTACTTGCATATGGAATTCCAGATGTTGGGGAAACCTTGGATACAAATTGTAAGACCTTGTAGGGGCTGGGGAGATCTTGGACCTACATGTGGTTGTCCGTTCAACACTTCCGCCCTGGCTACATTCAAATTTTATGAATTTCGGACATAAAAAGCCGAAATCTCTCACCACTGCCAGAAGGAAACTTGATCGGTAGAAAATGGTTCCTCGAAACGGGGGAAGAAATGTTATTGTTTTGTGCCAGTTAGACTGGCAACATGGGGTGTGCTGCTCCACAAGAGAAGTTATCCATCAAGTGCTGTCCGAAAGACTCGTCCTGAAACACTCATAAAGGTCTTCTACAAGAGTTTACAAGTGCGCTGATTATTTTTGCAATCGCAAGAGTATTTCTGCTGATTTATTTTCAAAACTGAAAAACAGCGAAATTTATTTTAAATTAATGGAGGTCATGAACTTCTTAGCAGAAAATGCTAAAAGTTTGTTGTTTGATGTCACAAACAATGCAGTTGAAGAATTTAATTCAATAATTGCCAAATTTATTGGGGGAAAGCAGATTAATTACTATTTTCGTCGCTTATATCAAGGAAGAAGTGCAGCGGCTGCTGTTTGCCACAACACAAGAACTCCGCACTCGAAGCTCCATAGAGAGCTATACAATAGTAGCCCTGGAAAAAGTTTTTCATAATCAAGTGTAAAGTATAACATTTTCAAACTTCCCAATAAATTAAATAAAACGAAAAATTGAATTTATCAAGAAAAAAAGCTGAGAAATTACGATGAAGGGGTGCATTGGTAGGGATGTGAATTCTATCACATCATTGTGATAAAAATACACATACTCGAGTGTATTCTTATCACATTTCTTGAACTACTAAATGCACATTTTTGAAGAAATTTCTCCACATTTTATCTTTAGAGCATGAATAATTTTTTATTCAATCTCTTACATAGAATAAAAATTACATAATAATTTATTTTACATCTTTTTAAATATGTAACAAATATTTAAAAAGATGTAAAATAAATTATTATGTAATTATTTTGTAATAATTACATAATAATTTGCTAATGTTGGTGTAATAATTGGTGTAAATAAAATGCTAACAAAAAGAATATGTGATTACAATTTATATTTATATATGTATGTAGGTATTTAAATATTTCATTTCTTTTAGAAATTTAAATCAAATAATTTCATTTTTATAATCTTTTATGCATTTTGGTCTAAAGCATATACAAGTGAAAGTTTAGAAAATTATTATCTTTATTTAGCTACTTTTGTTAGTAAATTTATAATATTTTTATGGAAAAGTAAAGTTAATACCAGCAAACAATAAAAATGCAAAATATGTGGTATAAAACATTTTCGTTTGTTGATGTCCTAAAACATATTTCATGTCGAAAATAAAAAGAATGACGAAATCAGTTCAAAAAGGAATTGGTGAGATGCGAAAATACTTTTTGCAAAATGTATAAAATGCCACTATTGAACTCAGTATAATAGCACTTATACTTTTCGAAAATTAGAATTTATATATATATATATATATATATATATATATATATATATATATATATATATATATATATATATATATATATATATATATATATATATATATATATATAGCTAAATTGTCGCTTGATACTTTAAAATGAACACTATAAGATCATTATCTTCAAAATTTTAGGATTTTTTGGCGAGTTAAAATGAGAATAAATACGCTAAGAATAATTATGAAAACAATATTTAAAGATGATGTTATAAATTTGGCTGCAAGCTTGGAGCTCTGATTTTGGATACCTGGAATTCTGAAATTTTGTTACAGATGAAGAAAATTTAAAAAATTTGAAAATGGTATATACATTGAATTTAGATGAAATGTGAGACCCTAATCTATTTTACGACATTTCGAGGAATTTAGAGTATTTTGTAATGTTTATGATTTTATTGAGAAACACATTCTATTTTAATTTGTTGAGAGGCTAAGCTTTAACACACATACACACAAAAAAGATCATTTGCTTATTCCCAAAGTGAAGATTATATTTAATTCTTAAATTAAAGACTCTATTTTTCTTTAAGTGAATTTACTTCTTCAGATACGAATGATGATATCGCCATATTTGAACTCAAAAGTGCGGATTATGTAATAGGTTATATTGTTTTTAAAGTTTGCTTGGAAATATATCAAGAAACAATGTCGAGATGCCTGATCAATCCAAATAGAGAGGTAGACTTTCCATTCCTACAAAAAGCATTGATAGAAATTATAAGCGAAATATACGGAATTTTCCGTTCATTTTATATCGAAATATTTTATAAAGCTAGAAAAGTTATTCCAAAGTTAATAAATAAACTACATTATTTTCTCTTTTTTTAAGAGAGATAAGAAATTCGGCATTTTTGTCTATTTGAAAATATTTTTAAAAGTGAAGTTTACTTAGAGAGAAGCGTAACTGTTTTGCTTTCTCATAAGGCCCATTAAAAAAGAATCAAATCTCGTAAAATCAAAGCAAATTGAAATTATATCGAGAAAAATAAATAATTATATTTTATATTTTTATTTCAACATTGATATTAAGTTTTGATCATTTAATGAATAATAACAAAATTGATCAATTTTTTTATGCATCTTTATACTTTTCTGCTGAACAGTAAATAGAATATTTCTTTCCAAAATCTCCGAGCAGAGCTTTTTCTCTCTCATTGCTTGACTCGACGGAAGCTCACAACGGATATTTCGGGTGTCAAATTTGAGAAGCATTTGAGCTTGCCCTACTTTTTCCTCACCCATGAGATTTACGGACATACAGTTCCAGGAAGGCGAGAGGGGACAAACAAACTGACCACATATGCGGAGAAAATCTGCGTCAGAACATGGGGAAGAAAATTAGGATGCGGGGGTTATATTGTCCACTTTACCCCTATTGCGGTTAAGTGGTCTTCTCATTCCCCACTTAAAATTCGCCCCCCCATTGAGATAGGAAATATTTTTTCTTTGTAAACAGGTGCTGTGGCGTGACTTATGAGTTTAAATTCACCAATCAGTTCTTTCAGTCTTTGTAAGAAGGACTGCCCCCAAACAACTGCGCTAGATGGCGCTGAAGCTCATTTCTAGATTTATTTTGAGGAAGGATTCCCCTTAAGAGCGCTAACCACTCAGTTAGATTCAATACTTAAAAATATCAGATTTTATCGAAATTTTTTTAGTCATCGCTAATATCGTCTGCGCAATCAGTTTTATGTTAGCCTATTTATTTACATTTTTTGACAAAATATAAATGAATACGCTAACATAAACTGTTTCGCAGACGATATTAGCGATGGCTAAAAAAAAATTCGTTACAACCTGATATTTTTTATTAATAAATATAATTAATTAAATCGTTCTCCTTATATTGCTTATATTTTTATTGTGTCTTTACATTACGTTGTTAAAGAGCAACATTTTTTGCTTCTTATTAAATAAAATTTTAAATAGCTCAAGGCGATAATTTTTTTAAAGAAAATATTAAAATTACAGTTTTAGAACGGTTAAAAAAATTTCTAGCGTAGTTTATTACCAGAAAGAAACTAAACATAAAGGTACTTTAAACACATTAATTAAGAAAATTAAAGATATTTAAATGAAAAAGAATTATATTATACCACAATTGTTGATCATTTTGAGGTGTGAGAGTAGAAAAATTAACTATTAGAATGAACTCTTATTTAAAAAAACAGAAATGATTCATCTAAGTAATAATCATGCACATGGTGTATAGTTTTCGATTATTGACAAAAACATACAGTTTCGCGCCATTTTTTCCTGAGCAAAGTGATATTACAAAAATATGAAAGTGACAAGAATAAAAAAATAAACGGAATGCATATGTATGTATACCACTTCGATTTTAACATTAGTATTATTTAATTAAAAAACTGACGTAATTTCAAATAATATAGCTTTTTTTAAAGATTTATATGAATAAAACTAACTTCAATATATAACCGACAATTGACTCCTAAATCTAGTTCATAAATTATACATCATACAACTGTCTTAAGCTAAATACAGTCAAAGAAAGATACTTTTAAATTAGAGTGAAAAACACTCGGTCTTTTGCTCACCATCGCTAACTAACATTATTTATCAGCGCCAAGAGACCATTTTTGATAATATTTAGAAATGGGAGAAAGAATTGCATTTTGTATTTACTTTTTGTGACTTTTCTTTGCGTTATATTACCTGCAGCATATTTTAAGAAGTAAAATATTGTATTACCGATAGGTTATATGGTACTAAGCGACCTAAAAATAGGAATGAAAATATATACTGTTGGCCGCCGTCAATGCAACTCCCTGAGGAAGCATGAAAATAACATGAAATTTACGACATGCATTAGCGGAGGTGACACATGCAAATGATTAGAATTTCAGGGCAGACGCACATCACGCGCGTCTGTGACACCACTTCAAAGCGCTATTTAAGGCTTGGACGATTTGAAGTTCGGCAAAAAAATTTTTTAACGATCTTGTAGAAAACAGCGATCGTTTTTTGATCAAGTACCCGAGTTCGACAGAGGAAGGACAGTGGCCTACTGAGATTGTGGATTATCTTTCAGGAAATCGGTAGTCGTGTTGGACGAAACCAAACAATTGTAATGCAGATATGTGATCGTTGGATGCAGGAGGGCGCTACGGACCGACGTGTTCCATTACATCCACCTCAGGGCAGCACTTTAAGTGATATCAGGCAAATTGTGCGCATGGCAATAACGGATCGCTCAGCTACATCACGAACCATGACACAGCACATTCAGTCTGTAACACATCATCCAGTGTCTGCGCGTACTATTCGACAACGTTTACAGCAGAGTGGTCTATCCGCAAGACGTCCATTGCTTCGTCTACCCTTGGCGCAGAACCACAGATATCGCCGCCGCCAATGGTACGATGAAAGAATTCCCTGTCTTTCCGGATCTTTAGCCGATCGGAAGCATGTGGTCCATGGTTGCTCAACGATTGATCCAGATTACACAGTTGGATTTGGTGTGGTAGCTGTTGGATTACATCCCCAGCTACCACACCAGATCAACTTTGCAACATGTGGAAGCTGCTTGGTATGCTCTACCCTAAAAACACATCCAAAGTCTCTTTGAATCAATGCCGTGGCAGCGGTGATCTCCAACAATGGCGGCTACTCTGGCTACTAATTTTGATAGGAATCACACTTCACAAAAGTCTATGAATTTAATCCTTTGATACTTATCAATAAGTTATCTACAAAATAAACTTTGTTATGATATCTCTTGTCTTTTTTGTGGTTACAATTTGGGTGGCCAACAGTGTATTTTGATAATATAAATAATTATACATAAAAATTTTGAACAGGGATTTGTTCTCTAGTGCAAATATAAATAAAAACAAAATTTTTTAAGTATTATTTCCTTAATAAATTCGTCATTTCTAATCTAAGGTTATTACTTGATTTTCGAAAAGTGCAATATTGGATTAGAAAGTAGGTTTCACTTGTGAATAATTATGACTTCAATTAAGTTCTTAATAAAGCAATGAAATTTTCTCTACAGCTCTAGGTAAAAAATAACGTTCTATTGAATACCTCCATAAAATTTAGGTTATGAGCTTTATATTTAAGTAAAATCAAATAATAAATAAATTTAAAAAATTTATGTTTTTCAAAAAAAATCTTAATGATTAAACATGTTAATCATTTATAAAATGATTAATAATATCTTTAAACATGAAGTTGTAACTCTTTGTTAATCTTTGTGAATAAGCATATTCTTTATTTATAATTATTTTTCATTACATGGCTAAAATAAAAATAAAAATTTGATCGAACAAAATAAGGAAATATTTCAATAACAAAATGTGTCTCATTAATTCATATATAAAACGCAACTAAAAAATCTTTAAAGAAGCAATCATATAATTTAATACTATTAAGACAATTTTGTGAATTGAGGGAGTGGATCCTCTGGTGGTGCCATCTATCGGAGGATTCAAAAAATAGCAAAGACGTACTTATACTTTTGTGGTGCTCGGATTAAAACGAAAGACGCTCCTAATTGACTTAAATTCGCATTACCAAGCCATAGCGAGCTTGGCTTGTCAAAGTGTCATAAGTAACAACAAAAAGACAAATGTTCTATGCTTTTATTATAAGTGAGGCATTTATTGGTTCGTATTTCTAAGCTGAATGTGAAGAAATAAATTATCATTGAATGATAGTTTAATTTTTGCCTTAAATGAATGGCGAAAAAATTTCTACATTAATTTGAATTTATATTTTGACAACACTAAGATTAAACAAAAAAATTTACTTTAAGTTATATAAGTTTTAAATATATGGAGATTAAGAAATTTTATTTTTATTTTAGTTCTCTTTTCCCATTTGAAACAATCATAATTTTTATTACAATGAATAATTTAATGAACCTAATTTATTATGATTATTTCCAATTCCTAACGATTTATCTATATCTGTTGAAGAAAAGTTACTAAAACAAACCTGAATTATTTGCACCGATAACCATCACCATTGGCATAACAGCTCTTTGTAAGCCTGAGCTTTTCTCAGAAGATCTTTCCTGTACTGCCTTTCTTCCAATTTGTGTATAGATTGAAAATAATACAAGAAAAATTATTATTTTTTTCTTTTGCTTTTTATTACAAAGCAATATATATATATATATATATATATATATATATATATATATATATATATATATATATATATATATATATATATATATATATATATATATATATATATATATATATATATATATATATATATATATATATATATATATATATATATATATATATATATATATATATATATATATATATATATATATATATATATATATATATATATATATATATATATATATATATATATATATATATATATATATATATATATATATAGGTTTACCTAATGCAATACTGAAAAAAATATTAAACATTTTTATATAATAAATAATACAACTGATGACTAGAAAAATTAACTTTGAAAAGTTAATTTTCTAGTCATATAAAAAAATTCTCGTATTACATGGTCATTAATTAAAAATAATATTCATGAACAAATACTAGAAATTATGGTATTATTTAGTTCTTATAGAAAAATAACGTCTTTCTAATGGTAATTTATATATATATATATATATATATATATATATATATATATATATATATATATATATATATAAAACTACAAATATGTTCGAAACTTCTTAACGAAACTTTTAACTCGTTTCACTTGTTGTAGCTAAATAAAGATCATGACAACAAAATAAAAAAAAAATTAATCGTCCTAGCCAATTTAAACTAACCATAAAGTGAATGTTTTGTCTTGTCTTTTTCATTTTGTTTTTTTTCTAATTTTGGAAGAAATACCACTAAAGATTTAAAAACTAATTATTTAATTTATAAGAACAGCTAATTTTCGTAAATTTAAAAACTTTTACAAACAAAAAAAAATTATAATTAAAAAAAAATACTTCATTTTTGCTAGTAAAAACAAAGAAGGGAGTTTTTTCTTATCGTCGACGACACTCAGACATTGCATGGTGAACTTCGCCTTGTTTGCTGCTGCTTGAAAAATACGATCTGAAGGCAGACAGTAAATTCAACAATAAATCAGATATACGACGCCGTGTCAATGCGATGTGACGAAGATGAAACGTTATTTGACATCATGGATATTTTTAAAAAATGAAAATTGTAATAAAGTGGTGCAATCGTGATTTTATCTGAAACGAAAAAAAAACTACTAATAGATAGTAAATAAATAAAAAAAACTGTGCTACCCCTTATTTAAAACTTCTATTCTATCGATTTAAAATCATCGTAAGCAATGCTTTGAATACTTTGTTAATGAAATATTAAAGTTGCGAAGTATCAATCTAATTTGAAGTTCAAATTTTGAAACTGAGGGCCATTAAATGTTATGACAACCTATTTACTATTAGGAACATTCAACTAACTAAATAACATTTTATAATGTTGTTAGTACACAGATTGTGAGCAAAGGTTGTAGTAAATCTTAATCTGTTAATCTCTGGATCTAGGTAAACTACTCTCACTGAAAACCTGAAAGTCAATGAAAGCCTTCGATGGATGAATCATCACGACCTTTACATTATCCTGAGACAAATATTATTGACGATATATGTGACATTGACGAAATATCGCTGAGGCGAATGGGTGCCGTGACGTCACTCGGCTGTTCACCTGCCTCCGGTCACGAGACCGATTCGATCTGGATTGATTCAGTTTCGCGGAAGGAGAGCGACTCTTGAATAAAAAAAGCGGGGGAAAGAAGAGAGCTTCCTAAAACTCTCTTCCAAGTGAATGCATCATCTAAAACAATCGTCAACTCCATCGTATGTTTTATTTGTTTACCGTTTCTGAGTTCATTTGTTAATTAATTACAAAATTATTTTATTGGTTAATCGTATTGAGATTCTAAAATATTGTATGCTTTTTTTGAGCATCGTCAATTTCCATACAATCTTTACTTGAGACAAACCGACCGACTTGTCTAGTGGTCAGCGTGCATGACTACGGATAAGGAGGACCTGGGTTCAAATCCCGGTTTGGGCATGGATGTTCTTTCTCTATCTATCCTGACTTTGTCCTTTCCTTGTATGAATGCGGTGTGAATGGTTGCCTATCCTATAAACGGGTCACTATGGCATGTGGGTAGAGCAAAGTCGTACTTTCACCTTCATGGTGCTCTGATTAAAACGAAAGACGCTCCCAATCGACTTAATTCGCATAGCATAGCGAGCTTGGCTTGTCCAAGTGTCATTAGTAAACAACAACAACAACAAACTTGAGACAAAGAATGGAAAAGGCTATATTAGATCACCTTTAGAAAAAGCTTCTGTAACAAATTCTGCAATCTTTTCGAAAACTTACTGATTGGAATAAAAATAGAACAAGTATTCTTTCAGAATTTAATTCTCTATTTGCAGGAAACATTTGTGGTTATCCTCGCGATAATCATGTTCTAAATATCTTCCGGAAACATACACCCGAGCCGACAGTCGAATGGTTAGATCTCTGGTTTTGGGCTAACAGTTCGCGGCTTCGAACACCATATCAGGCGTAGATGCTTTTAGTATCCACTTTAAACTGTAAGTCTTGGGCTAATGAGTTTTCGGGTGCAAAAACTGACCGTCAAGCGACAAATTAACCAAATCAACTTATGGAAAAATGCTGACCGATGGCTGAGTGGTTAGCGCTCCTGACTTCTTAGCTGTGGGTCCCGGGCTCGAATCCCGATTCGGGCATGGATGTTTCTTTCCTTCTCTGTCCTTTCTTCTGTGATGTTGTATGAAAGTGGCCCACCCTATAAACGGGTTTGTAGTGGCATGGCGCGGGCAACGCTACTCGCCTCCGTGACTTGGTTCACAGGTGCCCGCTGGGTAACGACAAATGAGTAGAAGTTTCTGGCCTTGTTGTGGCATAGGGTTCGTCACCCATGTGCCCGTCGTTGGAAAAAAAAAGTTATGGAAAAATACATGTACACTTAAAAAAAATCGAGTGGATTTCACTCATATTTCATTCAGGAGTGAAATTTCAATCCTTCATTTTGACAAAACTCAACCAATCTTTAACATAAAAATTCACTCTTTTGAATGACACGGGTAAGCTACTCCTTTTAAGGGGAATTACAGCAAATCATTTAAAGGGGTAAGTTAGATAGAAAGAAAGAGTAAATTTCAATCTTTTATCGAAGTACTGCTGATTTTTTTTATATTGACAATTTAGTGAGGAGTTAAATTTTAAATTCTTTATTTTAAAAAGTTATGTATTTTTTTTATAATTACAATATAAAAATACTATTTTTTATTCAGTAATATAACAGTACAATTGGATATGTTATTTTAATTATTTTGTTTTTAATTTTTTTTTATTTTTGTTTTAATTTTTGTTTTTAATTATTTAGTTTTTAATTATTTTGTTATTTTAATTATTAGTTATTTTAATTTGATAATTATAGTGGTTTTTAAATTACATACGATACCAAGCAAATTGTTCACCCATTTATTACATTAATTATATCTATTTAGTTTTACGTGTGAGTGTGTGTAGCACTCTCAAGAAAAAATCGTCACACTACTTATTTTTCAGTTTATAAGTTTATTATGAGCCCATTATATATATATATATATATATATTACAAAATTAATTTTTACAAACATTACTATAGTACAACAAATTATACACAATTTACACAATACATAGACATTTTATATAAGTAAATATAATTTGAGTTCTTTTGAAAATTTATTTATTTGTAATACAGCTAAATATTTATTTTTGTAGTTACAGGATGGTAAAGACAAATATTTAAAGATTATTCTGTTGAACAAAACTGACTTATGTTTTTGCAAGTAAATCCTGTTTTATGATAAATTTTCCAAGTTTAGTTTAAAACTGAAAATAACTTAAAAAATAAAATGCAAGATTATACAAAAAACATTTATTCAACTTTTATTGCAGAAAAAAATTAAATAAAAATATGTATTCAGAAATTCTTATGTTTATTATGTCAAATTAAAACATTAGAGCTTAATTTCTTTGAATTAACAATTTATTAACACAAAATAAGAATACTATAAAAATAAGAATAAAAAGATAATATGCATTTTAATGCATGTATATTGCAAAATTTAGATTTTGATCGATTATAGTAAGAAAATGTATTGTTTCAATTAAAATCTTAACTGGACCATTTTTTAACGTATAAATACAGTAAGTTAATCATCGTACTTAACATTAATCACATGATGACTGATGACATTTATATAAAATATTGAACGCTTTTTAATCTTGTATATCCGACATCAATAAATTCCTTGTCCACAGATAAAAATATTTCATATTCACAGGTCTTGCGTTTGACCACAGCCAAACAAGTGTAGTTGACTACTTCTAAGCGTAGTTATTCTTCTAAAGATCTCTTCACCTAATTCAAAAAAAAAAAAAACATAATAACTAAAATTTCTATAGTATTTGCAATCTCATTAGTATCTATATAAACTTTAATACTAAAATTTCATAAGTATCAAAAAATAAAGTCTTATTTTAAAAATATAAACTTCAAAAAAATAAAGTCTTATTTTGCTGCAAAGAATCAGATATCTACGTAATTATATTCTGTATTAAAATTATATTCAGCCAAAAAAATATTACCATCCGGAATTCTCATATATTTATTAATATTATAGGACAAGTTTTTGAACACATGATAATATTCTAGCAGCATATTATGCAGGATATTTACTAAGAAAACAGTCAGCTTCAGGATATTAAATATTAAATTCCAAATCTATCTGTAATAAAGAGAATAATTATTTATATTAAATTTATAGAGCTTTTTATTATAATTTAAAGCAAGAGTAATTTGTTTAAAAAATGGTATTCTCATGAATTAAAACTTAGTAATTGAAGTTAGTAAATTAATGATTATCTAGTAAGTTTTGAAAATTTTTACAAGAATGTAGCAAAAACGATAAATTATTGATATACAATGAAACAAATAAAAAATAATTTTAGATTTTTTTCTTTGTTATGAAATAGATATAACCCCTATCATAATTTACAAAATGGATTGTTAAACATTAAATAAAAATATATACATGCATACATAAATTTATTTCTAATGTTAAAGCATTTTTGAATCAATCAACTGTAATTGAAAAACAGATAATAATTTTTTTTTAATATAAATAAATATTTTTTTTTTACAAATTACAACAAAAAAATTTTGAAACTATGCTTTTGTATCACATATACTAATATTCAAATACATTACAAGCAAAATACAAGATAGAAAGCTACAATATAATAAAAGACATAAGCAATACTGCATATTTTGTAAAATATAGATTTTAATTACTTTCTTTTGGATCATGGGATCATTAAACAAATATCACAAAATAACAATAAGATCTTTCTTCCATTTTTATATTAAAAAACCCTTTCTCTTAAAATTTTAACTAAATGTTTTTGACATTAAAATAGTTTAAAACATATAATTCAAATGCAATCAAAAAACTTGGAAACACAGCATGTTTCATGTTCTACCATTAAAAATCCAGATATACAAATTATGAAAGGAATTGTAAATTTTGGTGTGCTTTAGTCATAGTGACATTGTTAGGAAATAATGTTGATATAAAATTTCAGAATTTTCATGAATATTTTAAAATTAATCCTCAAATATGCAAAAAATACAGATTTTATATTACCAATGCTTTATTGAAAGCAGTCAATTTTGGATACTTAAGATAAATAAAATCTGTAATAAAGTAGAACAATAGATGATCTATTTTTCATCACAAAATGTTATTCAGTCTTAGACATTTTCTTCATAAGTTTAAATATATTTTCTCAAGGATAAGGCATTTCAAATTTTAATCATTTTATCTGAAATGAAAAATACATACATATACACATATGTGTTAACTCAATAATATCATACATGTAAAAACTATTTATAGTCAAGTGAATTATAAATACTGGATATTTATTTTTTTAAACTATTAAATTCAAATTAAAAATTTTAAATGATGATAAATTTATTAAAAAGTTAATAAGGATTTAGCTTTAGCAGTAAAAACAAAAAAATATTTTACTTCAAAATAGATTTAAAAACATTATTAAAACTTCTTAAGCTATAGCTTACTTGGTGTAATTATAATTACCAAGTAATATTTATTTAATGTATAATTTAATGAATAATTATTTTTCATTATTTTTAAATCAACTTTAAATACCAAAAAACTTTAATAAGAGATTTTAATTAAAAATACTGATTGGAATTTTCATGTCATTTCATTAAGTTACCGCGTTCTTACATAAACATAGAATTTTACTTCAAATTTTTAAATAAATTTTACAAGCAAAATAAAATTAATGATTGTAATAATAACAATAGTTAACATTTTCTCATTCTCCATAAAAATTATTTTGATTACACATTATACAGAATATACCTGATATCAGCCATTTCTTCATTATATTGCATTTCATCTTCAAAATAACTACATGTTTCAGATTTATTTTTGCTAATTTTGTTATTTTTATTTCTTTTCTTCAATGATGACAATGACAACCATAAAATACGAATATAAATTATATTTCCATCGACAAAATGTTTAGTTGTAAATTCTAAAATATTATACAAATTAATAGTAGATTTTGATACACACAATTCCTTTTCGTTTTATCTATGAATGCTTTTACTTTGTAACAATCAAATCAAAAATTATCAGTGAAATTTTAAAAAATAAAATACATACTGTCAAATTATATTCTGTAGATTAATATTTGCTTTATATTGTATAACATTTAAATTAAAAAGCTTCGAATTTTATTTATGAAAAATTTATATTTATCCATTGGTAAAATGGTGTATTTGATATTAATCGCACTTTCAACTCAGTACAATAAACTATATTGAATAATATTTCTGTAATATACATTGGTTATTTAAATCAACGAGAAAATTAATAGTCATATTTACGCACACAGTTTCGAAAATAAAAGAATTTAAAAATGCATTCATTATACTTTGATATTAATTTATAATGAATTAAATTTTGGCAGAAAATAGTATTTGAAATAAAAAATAAAATTTACAAACATATTGTTATATTATTAAACATAATCAATTAATCAGAAATTTCAAAGATTTTAAATATTACATGAATATGAATTCAATAGATTTCATTCATTCACACTTTCGAATGCAAAATTTTATATAATGGTATAAAATCACAAATATGATGAAGATTTGATTTAGTCATTCAATTAGTTATAAGAAATAAAGACTTATTGTAATGTTTCTGCGCTCCTTCTTGTCCAATTATATATTTTTTTAATTCAAATAGATTACTTTTACAATAGAAAGCTCTAAATTCCTCCATTTTTAGCGAAACTAAACCGAAAGCATAGAGCCACGTGATGATTTAAACCAATCAGAGCACATCACATTTGCTTTGTGACATAAACACGTCAAAAAAAAGAGTGAAATTTGCTTTGAACTAAGGGTAGAATGTTTGAAACAGAACTTTTCTCCCAAATTAAGTACGAAAGGATTCATTTTATATCTTTATGGAGTACAAAATATCCGTCGCTCATCGAGTAATTTTTCACCAATTGATGAGCGACGGATATTTTGAAGAGTCTAATGATTAATTACATTTTTGAATAAAATACTTCCTTATGTGTAGTGTCCGTCAATATTACCAGGCAAAACACTAAGGTCGTAAACTTTATTAAGCACTTTTTTATTATACACCCTATAACGTCATAGCGATATTGCTTGCAAATCCCAAAGATAATTCCAGAATTTCAATAGAATTTAACACCTTTTGCAGCTGAGAAAGAGATCGAATTTTTCCCTCTTTGAGCCTAGGAACTACGCAGAACCAAAGATAATCAGTTAGTTGTAATTAGGGGTTAATATAGGAACTGCAAACAGGATTCAGGGTGGGTCATCAAGTCCTTCATGACAAATATGATTCCTCAAAACAAATTGGATTCACCTGGTGAGGGACTAGGCACATTCGAAGAATTTATTGTCTCTTTACCATTTCTGATCTTAATCGGTGGTGTGACAGGAAACATGCAGTCGAGGAGTGACCTCTGAAGAAGGTTCTAGAGGTCACTGGATGTTGGAGGAAAGCTTGTATATAAATAGCAGACCCTTGTGGGGGGTGCGAGATGCTCCATATTATATAAGAAATAAAAATATTGCCAAAGACCTCAAAATAGATGATATTTTGGTGAACTTAAGTAAATTAAACAAAAACTTTTACGAAAAAGCAAAAAATTGGCAAGCAGTAAATTTTAAAGAGGTCTTCAATTAGGAATATTTAAGGCAAGATAAATATAGATCGATAGCAAAGCATTTTCTTAGTGAAGATGGATAGTTTCTCAATGTATATAGTGTATATAGACTCTATTTTCTATCTTTAGTATAATATTTTAACCCTTGTTCTTATTTCATTTATTACAACCCAGCGATGCATTTATTCTATTTCCTATACAACTATCAATTTAACATGGGAAATTTTTGCTATTACAAACCACGCCCTCCTCAGAATACTCAATGCTGATTGGACAATATAACAGTTTTCTGAAACTTTCAAGCAAAGATTTTGCGTCAGATGTCAGAAAAGCCAAGCATTCCTATTTGGAACTACAGCAGATGAAGGAGTAAAGGCCTACTACGGAGGCCGAAACAACTCTGTGAATACAACAGATCCAAAACCCAAGAGGCTGCAAGATCTTCAACCATAGGTATGGTTTCCCTGAGTCTGTTCCCGAGAGAGTCCCTGAGCGGACAAGTCTTAGTGACCAAAAGAGAAGAGTGATAGGCTTTTAGCTCCTAATCACGAAGATTGATGAGATCTAGTGACTGAATACTTCGAACCTCCTGTACTCTCCAGAGAGGATCATCAACATTATAGTGGTTTTCCAAGACTGTTTCCCGAGTGCTGAATTTAGGAGTCTGGTTCCTAGTACTTCCGGAATTTGGGGAATTCATCAGTTTTCCATTCATGTAAGCTCCTTGTAAATTATTCTGTATATTTGGAAGTAAATCTTTTGTCAAGAGTATCGAAATTCATGAGCCTGATTCCTTAGCGGCCTTTGCCTACCTATAGTTCAGCCTACCAGACTGAGTACTCTACAGCCCGAAATAGGGTTTTCAACCCTCACTCTCTGTCGGGTATCCCAATACAATCTTGAAGCAAGCGAAAAGCCATCTTCCACAGAATTTCTAGCCGCGACGTCAGGAAGTGCAGTGAACAGGTGGTCACCAGTCATGTCGTCAAGTGCACATAAAGAATTTCACCAAAATTGATCCTTGTCATTGCTTTGTTCAATGAAATTAGGTCTAATTCGTTCGCATATCAAAAATTCAAAAATTTGAAGCAGAAAATAAGGAAAGCTACAACAAATTACTGCTTTCAGTGGAAAAGCTTCAATTTATCCAAATATTTTAACAAACAAGTCATGCTTCAAAAAATAAAAATTTGATAAATTCAAAAATAAACATAGCTATTCGTACGGATTGCTTCAAAATCAGATTTGATTGCTTTTATTGGATAATGATAGATTGATGATGCTTTCTGTAATCATTGAACGTGTAGGAGAGTTTTTCACGTTTCCTTTCAGTGTACATATGGGATACTATTATTAAGTGTTCTTCTCTAAATCAATCTAATGTTGATTTTTATAATAAAAAATAATAAAATAAAAATAAGTCATACCGTCCACTAAGCTATATCAAATTTTTTATCCAATATTCAGAAAGTTCCATGTTTTGAAATATTATTTTTGAACAAATTTTCATTATTTCTTGCAACTGTGAAATAGTAGGATTGACAAAATGCTTTTGAAGGGAAAATGCATTTTATCTTTCACGTGTCAGTAATGTAGGCCAAAATTCAAACCTGTATCTCATTTTCAGTGAAAATATTTCCCGTCCCCAAAATATTATTCGTTTCACTGTACCTTGGAAAATCACGCGGAGTGACAGGTGCGGCTACAGGGAATCACACAATGAGGCTCTTCTGGAAAAATGACTGAGAATCATTACAACCTGATTGGTTGGTTGGGTTTAAACCTACAAGAACCAAAATAAAATAAGCTGCGTCTTACACTAACTGTACACATACATACACACACACACAAATATATATATATATATATATATATATATATATATATATATATATATATATATATATATATATATATATATATATATATATATATATATATATAAATATATATATATATAAATATATATATATAATATATATATATAAATATATATATATATATATATATATAAATTTATATAAATATATATATATAAATATATATATATATATATATATATATATATATATATATATATATATATATATATATATATATATATATATATATATATATATATATATATATATATATATATATATATATATATATATATATATATATATAATATTTTAAGTGTAGATTCTGTGATTTAAAAATAAATAATAATACATTTGATAGGGTTAGAGTATATATTGTAATATAAAGAAATAAAATGATGATTTCATAAAAATTTTAAAAAGTCAATCATTATTTCCGTTAACAAATTTTTTTTTGATATTGATAAGAATTTTTTTTAGAATAGAAGATAGTACTATTGGGTTGTTCGGAAAGTAATTTTGTTTTTCCCTACTGGATCAACTTTTTGCTAGTAAAAACCAACTATTTTGAGAGTATGGTACTACCAGAGTAATGCTACTACCAGAAAGATGGCAAAAGTAATCCCACTAGAATTGACAGTATACAATTCAATTAAATATTCATTCGCTATACGTTTTTCATTTTTATAAAAAATGAAATAACTATCCGAACAATCTAATATATATGAGCACACATGCATTACACACTCATTTTTCCAGAGAAAATATTATAGAAGAAAAATAAAACAATAAGAGAGAAAACTTTAAAACATTTTTATGTGTTCAGTCTCCCATACATTTCACTTTCATTGCCAACCAAATTAATTGAATATTTTTTTATATCAGGGTGATTCATTTTTTTAACATTTTAAGCAATGAAGACATAATTTCAAAATATAAGGTTATTGACTAAATAGAGAAATTAGAAAATTTGCGAAAACTTACAGCGGGCCTGTTCGTATGTATTTTCGAATCTATCATATTTTATACATCAATATATTAGAATGTAGTGTGGGATTGCAATCTAGTGAGGAAATGGGGCTTTCTGATATCCAGATAGAAGTTTCGATACCTGTCACATCTGAAGATCATCATGCTGAGGGGACTTATGGATTTTAAATGTAATATTCTATCAAATGTCTCTTCGATGGTGCACTGAGATGTGGAGAGAAAGTTGCCTATTTGGTTGTGACCTCGTCACTTGATCGAGATTAAAAAATACGTGATTGCTTATCTTCAGCAACCTGGAATTGTTAAATTAAGAATTGATTGCATTTTCTTTAAAATGTCATAAATAGCAGAAATCTAAAACACAAACACACACACACACACACACACACATATATATATATATATATATATATATATATATATATATATATATATATATATATATATATATATATATATATATATATATATATATATATATATATATATATATATATATATATATATATATATATATATATATATATATATATATATATATATATATATATATATATATATATATATATATATATATATATATATATATATATATATATATATATATATATATATATATATATATATATATATATATATATATATATATATATATATATATATATATATATATATATATATATGTATGTATAGCAAGACAATGAAATGACTAAAATTTTAAGCGATATTTATTATGAAATAATAACAAGATATGCTACATAAATTTTTTAATTCATATTTAATAACGTGAGTCTAAGGCCTCTTTCACACTAGACGACTTTTATCATACGATAAAAAGTCTTACAATATTTTATTTTGGGAAGTTATTAAAAAACCACACAATAGACTACTCTCTTTCACACTGAACGGGAAATAATTTTAGACATTCCAAATAATTCATCATAATTAGATTTCTATTTAATAGTATGTGTTCCAGAAATGAATTGTTTTTAAATAGAATTAATTAATTACTATAATGCAGAAATATTTATCTTCCACATATTTTATAAAATGATTATCCAATAACGTATGGAAAACTGCGACGAAGTTTGGAGACTTTCAGATAACAAAATATGGATTTCGAAATATAAATTAAATTACTTTAACTCATTTAATTATAAAATTTTAAGAAAATATTAATAGATGATAATCCAGTTTTAATTTTCTATCAAAATATAATTCGATTGTTTTTATAATAAAAAAGTGAAATTGCTAAATATTTAAATATGATTCTAGCTTGTGTAAAAAATTAATTGAATAAAACTCTTACCTTTATATTTATTTTTCAGTACCAACGTGATTAAATATATAATAAATCCTAGTGATATAGAGTATCACAAAAAATATTTCCTTATTTAAATGCATACCTTACAAATTAAAACTCTTACCTTTATATTTATTTTTCAGTACCAACGTGATTAAATATATAATAAATCCTAGTGATATAGAATATCACAAAAATATTTCCTTATTTAAATGCATACCTTACAAATTAAAACTCTTACCTTTATATTTATTTTTCAGTACCAACGTGATTAAATATATAATAAATCCTAGTGATATAGAATATCACAAAAATATTTCCTTATTTAAATGCATATCTTACAAATTAAAACTCTTACCTTTATATTTATTTTTCAGTACCAACGTGATTAAATATATAATAAATCCTAGTGATATAGAATATCACAAAAAATATTTCCTTATTTAAATGCATATCTTACAAATTAAAACTCTTACCTTTATATTTATTTTTCAGTACCAACGTGATTAAATATATAATAAATCCTAGTGATATAGAATATCACAAAAAATATTTCCTTATTTAAATGCATAAGTTACAAATTAAAATTTTTAAATATCATTAATTAAAAATTATCTATTATGCATAGTTTCAACACCAACATCAACTTATATTTGGCGATAACTTGCTTTTGATAAATTTTTTGACAACTCATAAAGTTTTGTTATACTTTGGCTGATTTCTCCTGTTACCATAATGCTCTTTTTGGCCTTAGCCAATTAACAATTTAAATTAATGAATTACTGATAGTTACGGTAGAAACCTTTGAATATTTAAAATATGTAAATAAAATGTGTTAAGGTATTTCATTTTTACTTTGGAAAATGTAAACACTTTAAAAAGGAAGGTCTTTCTTGCAAACAAATATGATTATATTAGATATTGTAGCAGAAAATCTATTACACGAAATGTAAAAACAAGAAACCATTTTAAAACTGCAACAATATAAATAAAGTTTTTAGTTAATTTTTTTTTTTTTTTGTGGAAGAAGGAATTTACTTCTATCATTTCAACACTATGTTTACCAGTTAACCTCATTGCACCGGCTAAAAGCAGAATTCGCTTAAGGAATGTGTTGCAAGTGTGTTGCCATCATTCACTGCTAAAAATCACTTCTAACTTTTGCCCTAATCTCAATGGATGTATTCCGAGTTCAGAATGCAGCGAACACGAACTTCGCTCTCGAAACAACTCGATTACTATCAAATGAAGCAAGGTTTTACTAATATCCCATATTTTTTGTAACTTTATTTTGTTTTTAACTAGTGAAAACGATTCAATCGTCAAGGTATCGTTTATAAGATTAAATTAAAAGAATTGCATCTAAAAAAAAAAAGGAAACAATATTTTGACGCAAAATGATAATTGACGAACAGATATTGTAAAGAAGTTCCTTAATAAATAAACGTATCAACCTTGATCTATATTTTAAGAAAATTAGACGATTAAATTTTTTTGAGGTTAAAAACCGATAATGTCAGATTACTGTAAACAATAAAACCAATTCAGTGCGATATTTTGATAAAGAAGTCGTTAAACATATTAACCTGATTTTTCATTTGATTCTTTGTCTAGAATGAAAACAAATAAAATTACCATTTACTCTTCTATTATTATAATTAATTGCTCTGTTATTGAAATTTTGAATTAACTTTTTTAAAATATAAATATATAACAGTATTCTATCATAAAAAAAATATTCGTATTTATGATTTAAAATTTAACGTATTTATAGTGATTATTACTGATTAAATTGATTTATTTTTGTTTTAAATTACAGAAACTAAAAGCACTAACTCTTATTTAAAGCATGAGAATTTATATTTCGCCTCTTCCGCTTCTTATTTTTATGCAAATTATTCGTTTGCTAAGAAATAGGCACTTGAAATATTGGAAATTGCGGTATTTACAGTTCATAAAAGAATTAGAAGATTACTTATTTACAAAATTTAGATAGTAATACTTTCTTCTCCTAAATTTATTTAATTTTAAGTAGCAAAAAAGGGCAAATTATTAGATTATATAGAAGAAATATAGGACGGTAGTTCTTAAGTATATATATATATACATATATATATGATATATATATATATATATATATATATATATATATATATATATATATATATATATATATATATATATATATATATATATATATATATATATATATATATATATATATATATATATATATATATATATATATATATATATATATATATCGCTATAACTGAGATTACCAATTTCGTTGAAAAATTAATTGAGTTACATAAATTTTAGTGCAATATATTTTTAAATTTATGGTAGTAAAAAGATAAAGATTCAATTTCTCTGCTTAGAATATTTGGAAGAAAGTAAAAAAGATTTATATTTCGCCCATATTTCTTCAAAAAGTGCATTACCATTCTTCTGTTTGTTATTTGATGTTAGGAGGTGATTTGCAGATAAATTCAATTGCAGTAACAATCATTAATTGACAAAACGCTTTCAAAGACTAAAAATAAATCAGTAAAGCGTAATACACACCCTTAAATCAACTGTAATCTGAACATTTAAAACGCTTATTAAATCAATCTTCCTTGAAAATTCAATGTGAAAAAGTTCTTATCTTCTCAGTAAATTATCTTTTCCTTTTCTTATATTTAGTAAAATTTTCTCATAGATCTTCTTTAAATCAGATTTCATCCTCTTTTGTTTTCATTTTTGTATGCATACTTGTGAATTCCATTTTTTTTTCATGCCATCTGAATAAAGATTTTTAAGCCCTTAATTTAAAAAATTAGTTATAGCTCAAAATACATTTATAATAGTTTCATTGATACTTAGCAAGATTACTCGTTAAAAACGGGGTTTAATGTCTTTAATTCTCTTAACATTATTTTAGCGCTTATTTTTAATTTAATGTTATCAGTTAACTGTCACTGTAACCTTATAACTTAATTGCTTAGTACGTCTTGGCGTTTTTACATGCGCTTAAGAAAAATTTAATTTATACTTTTTTACACATTTTTTTCATCAATTTTCAAAAATAAATTTTGAACCGTCTAAATAACAGAAATGTTCCAGTTAAATTGCTGTGGATTATTCAAGCATAAAAAAGAAAAAGAGTATAACATGTTTCAGAATTACTTTCCTTCTAAAATATACAAAGTAATTTAACTTTGTCAAATCTTATAAAAATAATCTTTTACCATTACTTTCGTAAATTGTAAATTTTATTTATTTCTTCGTATATGTTTTCTGTAAAATTTTGGTTCGCTTTTCAGTTATTTGCATATTTATTTTTTGCAAGCACACAAATTTTGAGATAATCTTTAGTTAATTCAAAATTTAACATTCTTTATTTAATTTATAATTTAATATTGAATAATTAATAAATTAAAAACTGTTTTCTTACCTTACCTTTGTGGTATTAATTATATAACAAGAAATTGGTGTTGGTTTATTTTGCATTCTACATAGATATTTGTCATGGTGGATATTTGAAAGCTTTCCAGATATTTTTGATTCCAACATTTGAATGCAAGGAACCGATAAGCAGTCAAAAAAAGTGAATATGAAAGAATCTTACAGCAGCTTTCGACAATGAGGCTGTAAATGGTATCAGATTTAAAAATGTGTGAAACATTTTTTTCTTTCTTCATTTTTACGAAAAAAATTTAAATAAACACAAAAACTCACAAAATTTTTTGTGTTTCTTTATTTTTTCCATTTGTTTTCACAGAAATTAAGAAAACTTTTAGTTAATTCCCTGTCTATCTAAACCACATTGTGGATAAGTTTATTGATCAAAAATGTTCTAAGCTGTTTTCAAATATTTTAAAAATATTATCTCTGATATTAGATAAATGGCCAACTTTGGTAATACGACATTACTTAGATAATGGGCCATATTTACACGGGAAAAGTAAGGGAACTTAAAAATCTTCTTAGTAATACTTAAACAACTGTGCAAACTGGAGATAAAAAATACATGATTTTATCGCCATTATTAAACAAGATGTACTATTTGAAACATTTTACTTTAAAGAAATTGTCCAATCTCTAATATTCACCTTTAATTTATCAATATTATTTCAATTTATCGTTAAAATGAAATATTACAAATTTTTTATAATTCTGTTTCAATAGAATAATAATTTTTAGGAAAAATTATTATGAATCAATTTTAGAAAGTACTATCTATATAAATGAAAGCTGACAAGCTTCATACTTTGTTATTTATTAGAGAAAAGAAATTTGTGTCAGCTTGTGCTCACTGAGTCGAAATGGAGAGCCGAATAGTTGGGACTCTACTTTGAGACAGCTCGTAGGTTCGAATCCCACCTCAGGCTTAGGTATTTGTAGCGATTCGGAATCTAATTAAAACTCAGCCGTTGAGCTGCAAACAAATCAAAAAACCAAACTACTATCAATTAGTCTGTCGGACTTGACCAGTTCCATGAGGTCTTAGTCTTCCTGATCGAAAGAATGAATAGTCCAGCTTGTGTTCTTGTAAGATATGTACCACTTTAAATTAAAAACTGACTTAGATAAGAAAATTTGGTTCTTATAATTGCGAAGTTTGAATCAAGCAGAAACTCTCACCAGACTTGATCTGTCAACCTCAGAGGTATTATTTAACTTTAACTGCGATCATGACTTGTTTTTCTCACCTCAGCTACTATTCCTGAGCCCAACTGATTTTGTCAACTATAGAACCCGCAACCTTCCGCTAAAAATAACGACAACGTTTCTAAATTAGGTCGCTACATTCCCATAAGAAAAAAGAATAAAAAGAAAGCAATTGTCTTATTCACATTTCTAATTCATAACTCTACACCAGAAGTTTACGAAAACTTTTTTGAAGCATACATTGTATACTGCTTTCTAATACTAATTTAAATGAGTCGCTATTATAAGATAGGTTAATTCCAGTAATTTCTCAAGCACACCTTAACAAAATAGAATAGAAATACTACATCCATTTATCATTGCTACACACACTCTACACAGTAGCCAGGAACGAAACGTGTACTAATCTAAATTAACCAAAATATAAGCATCTTAAAATTTTTTAATTATTGGTACAAGTAAAATTGATCCACAACTACAAACTATCGTCAGTGAAGTTCAGAACTACATAAATCCCATTAATATTTATTTATAAATAGATACCCGCGGTTTCATTCCCGTTAATTTAGCTTATTCGTTGTGCTTAGGGGTTTTCGCGATAAAAACCACATGTTTGATTTAGTATATATGATCCAAACATTGATATACATATATATGCGATATTGTTTACCCCAACATCGAGGATAACGTAAATTCGTTCATAATGTTAGAGGGATTCATTTAACTAATTTTTAATTTTTTCTGCGTATTATATACTTGTTATTAAGCTTTCCCAAGCAAGTAATTAAAACAGAGTTATTATTAATCTGTGTTTTTACAACCAACTTATTACAGCAACAATAAGCTATTCGATCTCATGGGCCGTAGTCTGGAAACCCCTGTTCTGGAGTTATGATTCATTTCTTGTTGAACTATTTCCAGTTCGAACAAAATTGAATTTTAAAGAGGATGATTTTACATCAGTTTTCCGTGCACAAAATTGTTGCAACATTGGCTTTGATTAATGATCTTGTCGTGGGTATTGCAAGAAGCCTTTGACATGGAAAGGAAGAAACTGCAAGAAATTTTCCACTGAAATTTTATCCTCAAAAGAGAAAATCATTAATTTAAAAACACTAGTGACTAATGTATAAATTTCAATGACAACTGATATAAATGTTCTTTTTTTGTTCAAAAAGAGAGAGAAAGAGAGATATTTGATTGAATTTTAAAGCTCTATCTTCTTGTTCTCAATGGTTCGGATTATTACAGTTCAATCAAAAACAGACTTCCAAGAAGGTATCTTTCCATAGGATCTTCGAAACAAAATATTTTCATTAACGAGCTAGTTCTTATTTCGAAAAATTTTTTGTTCCTAATCTCCAACCAGTTTTGCTTAGTTAGATTAACAAGTTGAATACAAAAAGTGAAGCAAAGAATAAATATTTTCACACAACAAAAGTTGAAAACAAAGAATAAATATTTTCACAAATTAGACCCAAACATTCCAAGATGTATTTAGCAGAATCCTGGTATTGCTGGCATTTTGAACAATGAGGGCTTGATTTTTCATTCTCAGAAAATGTAAGATATTTCATTCTGCCGATGGCAATACGCAAAAGGCTGATGCAGGTTTCTCTTTTACATGAGAGTATTAGACATAGACTTGGTTTACTACTCCTGTACCATGAGGGTTACAAGCTAAACTTTCTTAATTTGAGATTTTTTTCTGGTAAAAGTTCAAGGTAGATAAGCTCTGAAGAAGAAAGGATTGGACGAGTACAAACCTTCTTAGCAAGACTGCATACCATTTCATTACCAAAGAAGTTCAATGTGGGCTGGAATCAACTAGAAGTAAATATCATGTTGAAGAAAAATAAGCTTCAACTTTAATAAGATAATTACTAGTTTCATCGCCAATAAGGATTCAATTACAGAGATGTTGCATCGAGTTGAGAATATCAGAAAGAGAATCCAAATGTCATTATAATTATTTCCATTCAGAATGGATGCAAGACCAATGTCGATTTCAAGTTATTCGCTTTTGAAAATGGAATAGAAGTATGGGTCATGTTGCCAAAAAGAAAAAATTAACTTTTTTAGTTTTAATTTAGATACTAAACTACTTATCTGAAAGCTCATTGATTTTGCTGCCGTAAGTGAAAACCTTGAAATCTTATCTAGGGATTTTATTTGTGATTTCCAAGGTTAATTGCATGAAATGCTCTGGCAAGAGCAGAAAAGTTGCAGTTAAAGTGAATTCTGTAGAAATCTTTTAAAATTTAGACTAAGTTTTTTTAGAAAAAAGATGCAGAGACGTAATATAATTAAAAGCACTATTTTTCTTAAGTCTTTGGTTATTGATATAGCTATTTAAGTACTTTAAGTATCCTTGTTACAGTTATTTTAATATTTTGACGTATTAATTATTTCAAAGTACTGCAGATTGTTTCAAAGTGGCGGGAAAGTATTTAAGGATAGAATGGGCGAAGTATATCGGGAGTTGGCTCCGACTAGGGTCACCTTGGCGTGAAGACCATTCTATTATACACAGTTAAAATCTGCAAATAGTTTTCTACCTCAGGTACTCATATCCTTGAACTGCACGTTCCCTCTTTATGAATCAGATGACTAATCACATTCACTCAGAATCGTCTGTCGCGAGAACTAAGCAGGGACGCGCTCGAGGTTTAAGCATAGGGTATCGTCCGATAAGTACATCACACATTCTCAACATTCTTTGAAGGGTCTTAAAATTTTACAGTATAGCAACAACAGCTTGATTACATTGGTTACTAGGGTCATATTGGATCATCTGCTAAAATTGGCAAAAATTTAAGTAATGACTATTCAGGAAGTATATGTTATAGTTCTATTTGATTAGTTTCTCTATTTTATTTTATCAAGTATGACGATCCTTTAAATAGTAATGCTTTAAACAGTTTTTGTGATGTATGTTACTTATTGTAATGGTAATACAAGTTTTATCGTAGGATTGAGATATTTATGATAAAAAATAATAAAAATGGTTCTTCAGATAATGCAAACATGTATGACAACCAGTTTTTCAGACTATATGAGTTATATCTTCAATTAAACCTAAATCTCAAAATGTTTTGACCATAGAAAGTTTCCAGTGTATCACAAGTAAAAAATGTGGCATAATTGCTTATGATGATTGCGCATTGTTTTGTATTAACAGGATTTTTTTTTAGCTATATCATGGGAGATAACCTAAAAATTGACTTCATCTAGGCAAGACCGGGGATTCACAGCGAAATATTCTGGGTTCAATCTTATCCATTGTTGAACAATGGGAGATGGACGTTTGATAATGACTTCTGAATGAACATTTGTTGTGAATGGTACTAGTAGACATTCTAAGTGCCATACGTGCTTACATTCCACATTCTAGGAAAAGTCCCTCCAGAAAGCAATTTACGCGGTGGATATTAAAATGTTTGACAGCAACCTCAGGCAATTTAACTATCTTTTTAGCAGTGTCCAAGAAACTCGGCTATTATTTTCCTGTGAATCCTTACTTTGAAATCGAAAACCAAAAAATATAGTGACATAAATAAATATTGTATCATGTAAAGCAGTATATTTTTATAAATTAAAAATAAAAGTGTAGCATCTTGAAGCAGGAACACTATTGTCTTCATACTCTTTAAGTTCATACGTTGAATTTTGTTTATCTTCCCAACTAACTTAAATTAATTCAATAAATTTATTTGAAATGAAATAACAAAAATGATCAAACAAATGAAGTATTTCAGATTAATAAATTATATAGAAATCGATATGATAAGCATTGAAACTATTAATCTTCAAAATACTGTGTCTTAAATTATTATTTAAAATCAATATAGTTAGAAAAAAAAAAATATATATATATATATATATATATATATATATATATATATATATATATATATATATATATATATATATATATATATATATATATATATATATTTAGTTTAAGTTTAGAGTCTTATCGTTCTTTATATTTCAGTCAAAAGGTATCATTTTCGGATGAGGAACATTCCATAACATTGACTACAAAACAAATTAGTATTTTTTACCATATGGATATTTTTTATGGAATACATATGGTAAAAAATAATATTTTTTACTATATGGAGTCTTTCCGAATAAATTTATAAATGAACTATCTAACTAAAAACAAATCTACTCATTAACGCGTTAGAACACATTTAAAATATTGCTAATGAAATGATTGAAAAGTAAAAGAATTGAAATCAAATTTTCAATTAATAATTTATTATTTTTATTTTTATTTTATCCTTGTTTATTTATATCTTTCCCTTTCAAAGAGAAAGTTCATTCTTTTATCATAGTAGGCGTGTAGTATCAGAAATAGATAAAATTCATACGCTTTGCAGATAAAGAAGCTGACTCAAATTCAAGATATTAATGTCAGATATTGCTGTGTACAATAACTGTTGCCATGGTTACCTGACAGAAAGCAACCTCAGTGTTGTTTTGTTTCATTGAAAAGGAAAGGAGAAGAGCGGAATGGGGTTGTTTTCTAGATTCCCAGGTTGGTAACCTTTTTTTAAAAGGAAACCCCGTGATTTAAGTGCTGATAACCAACACCCATTTTATAAAAAGCAATAAATTTTAAGTAATAACATATTTCTACCTGTATTTTAAAATCATTTAAATTTGCATCATAAATATAATTGTACATAATATTTTAATCCAGCCGGGTGAATAGTATATGTTCCTCCTAGTATTATAATTTCTTTTTAAAAATTCCTTCATTTTTGCTTTTTTTCTACATAAATAATTAATTACTTCCTTACAATATAGTCATTTCTTGCTATACAGTTTCTTACGCTATGCCTATTTCATTTTAAAGCTTTTTCAAGAGGGGAAAAAAGGAATTCTGTGTGTGATCCATTAGTTAATAGGTAAACATTAATTAATAATAACAACAAATAATGTGTGAATTTCCGGCACATTTGGTATTATAATGTTTTTCAGAAATACAAATTTATATGAGTCGATATGAACTTGAATGTTTTCGAAATTCATATTTAAACAAACACTTTGCTTCAATTGTTACTTTCTTTAAGTATATAATATATAGCAGATACAAACTTTCCCTCTTTACAACAGTTGGTTATGAGGCAGATTTGTTTTACTTGTGATTTTATAGTCACTTTCAGCTTATAGAGCTAATTCAAAAAGGATATTCAAGTTAAAGTAAACACATAATGAACTGAAAAGTGATCGGAGAGCTTTACACCAGAACTAAACCAATAACTTGCTAAGTAATATTTGACATAGGGCAGTGACATGGTTCAAATTTACCCTTTCCATAAAATGCTTTCATACTGTCTTCACTGTTTGGATAATTTACCTCCATTTCCTTATATTCTGGCATCTTGAGAATCTTAGATGATTTTCATTATCTTAGATGATATACGTATTATACATGGCCCCGGGAGGCTTAGTTTTACTGTGATTCTTTAACATACATATATAGCGGTGCAAGTGAGCCCGGAACGTGTTTGGAATACTCGCCCATCACCAACTGCCTCGTAATTTTGAGCCACGGTCAGGTGAGGAATTAACACCTACGCTGGCAACCTCCTCTCCGAATCCACGCCACACCAGCGGAAGGATTTTGGTCGTCACATATTAAAGTGAACACGTCCCCAACCCACGGAGCTCCAGCAACTCAGTGCGACGTGGTCACCCTCCCAACCACTGCCCGCGACAAATGATGCTTCACTTTGCTGATCTTAAGGAGAAGCGGCGTGAAGCTACTGAGCCACTGGAGCTCTAATGTTCTTTAACAGAAGATAAATCATACGTGCATAAAGCATTCAAGGTTATTGTTGCACCAACATATTTCCATGTATCTAGCCAGAGTTGAGCTCTACCTTTTAAGTGTGAGCAACTTAAAGAGAGTCTTCGCAATTTAGAATTGATTACCAAGCAAAAGATTCCTCAATACTTTTCCTGGTACCCCCAGAGATATCATTTCACTTGGAAGACAATGCGACCACGACATACGACAATCTCAGGTGACATTTATATACTAATGTCTTTCATTCAGAGCGAAAAGTTCTGGTTTTGATCCGAGCTATTGTTGAAAAAATAGATATGGGTGATGTCCTTCTTCCTTTTGAATGGATGTCTCTTAGATGAGTGCTTGAGAGTTTTCCGGGTTTTTTCTCTCGATACGTGAATACGGCCTACTATCTATAAAAACCTATCCGAAGGACAATTACACGATAGACATTAATCATAATATCATTTCACTTGAAAGACAATGCGACCACGACATACGACAATCTCAGGTGATATTTATATACTAATGTCTTTTATTCAGAGCGAAAGGTTCTGGTTTTGATCCGAACTACTGTTAAAAAAAGAGAGATGGGTGATGTCCTTCTTCCTTCTGGATGGATGTCTCTTAAGGTGAGTGCTTGAGAGTTTTCCTGGTTTTTCTCTCGATACGTGAATACGGCCTACTATCTATAAAAAACCTATCCGAAAGACAATTACACGATAGACATTAAAATGTCTTACAAAAGCTTTAAGCCTTCATATCACCCACAATGCAGTTTCAAAATCCAAATATTTTTAATCAGAATAAAGAACTTTGCAGTGAGAAATTTTATGTTGAAAAATATTTAAATATAATGGTTGGTCGTAAAAACAGAATATTTCAGAAACCTTTCGACCCATTGCCTTATCACATGCAAATTTATTGTTCAGGTGATAAATTATTTTTATGAAAAAAATTACCTTGAAAAATTTAAAGTTGTATAAATAACTGGATTCGTTTTGCTTGTTATCACTTTCGGATAATCTCATTTAGTGCGGATAGTCTCATTAGTAATGAAACAACTTCAACGAAAAATCAGCAAGTATACGAATGAAATATATAACGTTTTATTTTTAAAAAAATAATAAATAGTGTCACGTTCTATTCAGGTAAGAAGATCAAGAATTTCAAGAGCTATGAACCCGCTGAAAAGTTATAGGAAGTGTAACAAGTATCTAATATACATCAGAAACCTTAAAAGCTGAACTATGGAAGGAAGAGAAAATATAATTGATTTCTAATTGATGAATATAAAATTGATTACATTTTTTGTTGCCCACCAGCTTTGGTGGGTCAGGTCTTCATGTGGAAAATGCATACCTAGCGCTTTCATTGAAGTATTCATATTGAAAAATAACGATATTTATTGTTCAATGATGCTTACAATTATTTCAGCTTCTTTCAAAATCGTATTTTATACTATGAAGTCAAAAATCATGCCTAGATAATTTAAAAACAAATTGAATCAAATGTAGAATGTTTAAGATTTGTTTTAATAACTAAATTATTAAGAATCAAGTCCAGATTCTATTCATCCGCATTTCAATTGCATTCCCGATTAGCAGTGAGATGGAAAAACCGAAAACGCGTTCGTTACAACAGACAAAAATAATACTTCCAAAAAACGAGAAAAAATAATCTAGCGCTATTATTTTTTAAAGTGCATTGTTTGAATATAGATAAAAGGAGATCCGACAGCGTGAATATTTTTCTTCTACACCTACCAGCTACCCATAGATATCAATTTTAAGAAGGGTAATAGAACCAGGCTCTTCCATTCTGGAAGCGAGCATAGTTCCGAAACTCTTTACATTTCGATGTAACAATTAGTTTAGGTGGTCATGCCATGTCACATCAATCATGACTTACTTATTTTAAATGCTCCAGTTACCATTTCTGAAAAATTAGTGATAGATCTTCGGATTGGAGCTATCACAGAACTCATCACTACCTGATTATGATAATGAAGTCTAGCATTTTATTAATTCAAAAAATTTCATTATTCAAAAAATGTGATTAGTTCATACACATTCTATATAAAAATTTATTTAATATTTTTTGTTACCATAAATTAAAAAAAATTTTTTTATCTTCTTTATACTAAGCTTTTTTCTCCTTTAAAATCGTTTCAAATATCAATTGATCATTTTCAATATTGGCATGTGCTGAATAATCTCCATTTTCATATCATTTTTTTATATTGCATAACTTTGGAATTTCTCCTCCTATTGCTTGCCATTATGAGAAAATTCTTCCAATAACACCTGCCTTCCTATTTCAGAATGTATGCGATTGTATACGTAAAGCTACATTTTGATTTCTTTCTCCTTTTATCATTTATTTCCGACTGCATATTTCACTTGTCAAAATCTAATTTTACCTTTATTTTATCTTTTTCTCTTAGTGTCTGTGTTTTAAATATAACTTTTTTGCTGAAACCAATGTTTCTTTTGATCATTTTTATAGTAGTTTGCTTAGCTTGTTTTGCTTACAAAACGTTAGTTTGGTTTGTTTGTTTGTCGCTAGACTGTCATTTTTGCACACGAGAGTCAATTCGACCGGGACCTACGTTTCAGAGTGGATTTCGAACCCCTACAAACATCCATGCCCAAGGTAAGATTCTAATCCACGTATCACATTTTTGGCACGAAATGAAATCAGATACAATACGTTTTCAGCTGCAAATTTATGCTGAAAGTAAATCTGTAAGACACAGCCAATCGACCCTTACATTTAAATCCTGGTCAAGTGAAGTAGTTGACCCTTAAACTGATAACTTCCTCTCCAGTCTACACTAGCATTCATATCACTTCAGTTGCATTTTAAATTAGGAATAAAAACCACAATAACAGAAGCTAAGAAAAGTACACTAAGAAATACATAAAGAAAAGAAATACTTCATAGGTATCGTAAATTTTAAACATGGTTAAGGGATCGACAGTTAAGGTAGCGCCATTTTATCCAAATATCCTTACTGAAGCCTAGTAGGTGGGCTGCCTTCTTCGAAATGATTTAATCATAATTGCTTTTAAACAACGAGGGGGGTAGAATTGCACTGCTGCTTTCTCCATGCAAATCAGTTGAGGTGTGTGCTTGGGAGATTTCCAGGTTCTTTCCATGTAATAAACACGCAATGTTACCTCTGAAAAAGATAAAAGGGAAATATTAAAATGCTTTTAAACGATCTTTTGCTATTATGCTATGTAGTGTTTGGTGTCAAACAGTCAGCTCAAAACAACAGCGCTGTTTAAGCCTGAATCTCCGAAACTAAGCCTTTGACATTGTGTAATGAGCAAACTAACGCGTCTAAGGCTGTTGTTATTTATGACACTTGGACAAGCCAAGCTCGTTAGCCGATGGCTATGCGAAATTAAGTCAGAAATTTGCGCCTTTAGTTTAATTAGAGCATCACTAAAGGAGAAAGTACATATTTCCTCTAATACTCCTCAGATAGATGGCACCACCAAAAGATTCCCTCCCTCAATTTTGATTTTGATCTAGAGGGGAATTTTCTCCAGACCGTTTCACCCATGGTAACTGCTCAACGGCAGACCACAGAACTTTTGATTCTACAGATTTAACTAGCACGTATATCGCATGTACTCGGTAGGTCTTTGGCGCCATTGGGAATCGAACCCAACCCTTCCGGATGGAAGGCCGATGCCCTAACCTCTAGACTATCACTGTAATGCATTTTAATATCCATGGCGTCAATTGTCTTGTGGAAGAATTTTTTTATAAATAGAGGTCCGCGTATTCATTCGTCTATGGGGAGAAAACCCGGAAAATTCCCAAGCTCTCACCTTAATAGACGTGCGTGAATCCATCTGACATTATTTTACAGGGGGAGGATCGGAACTAGGAGTTCGATTGGATGAAAGAAACTCCACATGAATTGCTTCAAAAACTTCTGTATTCCAATATAGCTATGCAGTGATTTATCTGTAATTCAGAAGAATTACAATTCTCCCATAAAAACGTCGATATAAATTCCTCAACTTAATATAAAAAAAGAAAAATTATAAAAATAAAAACAAACAAAAGCTGCATAAAGATGAGAAAAAAATTTCAAAAGTATAATTCGTAAGTAGATATTTATGACAGATCTATATTAACTCTATTGACAAGCGATGGCGTTACTGCGGAATAGAGTGAACTAACAAAGTATTCAGTATCCAATAAGAAATAGACACATAGAATAGAAGAGAGACGTGAAGAATGAAAGGGGTGAACCATCCGGTTCATAAATAAATAACTTTGTTTATTACTTGTGTCGTACTGGTAATATATAACCTTTATTATTGTTAAGTATTTTCTTTTGTAATTGTTTTAATCATGTGTAATGTCGTAATAAATGTTTTGCCTTGTAGCATTCTAACTTCCATTTTATTACGTCCCTACAAATTAAGAATAACATTATGGCTATGTTGGTCCGCTGAGGACTAGTTACGAGTTCTTAAAACAGCGCGAGTGCTCTGAAATTTGTTTAAAAAAGGTCTGTAAAAACAAGTGTTTATACTGTAAGTGTGTGTCTGCGTGCGCGTGTGTGTGTAGAGAGAGAGGGGGGAGATAAACTCGGTGGCACGTGACAGCCCATATTTTGACCAAGTCCTACAATGCCCGTATGTGTTTTCCCAACGAAGAGTTCTGATTAAGAAGCATAAGTCCCGTTTAGGTGGTCAGCCTAACGCGAAATCCCCAGTGTTTTACTCCCAAACTTGCTTGGTACTCACTTTAATCGACCCACTGTAGGGATGAAAGGTTGGGTTGACCTTGCCCGGCCAGAGGGTTGAGCCTCGCACCTGTGGCGTACCACCTGGTTTCGATATATATTGACAGATATTAATAACACACTATATCGCTAGCTTATATCGAATCTTAAGAACCGAGAGATAATGTTAAGGTGGACGAACTCACAATAAATCACTTTTGTTTTATTGTGAGTTCGTCCACCTTAACCATGACCGTATTTGGTGAAGAGAGGCTTACCCGTCCCAACCCCATCCCTCAGGAGAAACGTCCAACTGCCAAAAGTGATGGATTAGCTTCGATTCGAAGACCTTTCTTCAACAAAACAACTCATTTCCAGTCCGGAATGGACGATTTTTTCTTTTTTTGGTGGCTTACCAAACAGGTGAATTATTGATGAGACATACCAAATGATGACTCATTGTAAAATAGAAGAATAAATTCTTTTGAGATGTGCTTGGAAAGATTTTCTTGGAAAATTGATCGGAATTAAGTGTCATTGTTCCTTATCATAAAATATTTTTAAGTTCTATTATTTGAAAGTGGAAAATCTTTGACTTTTTCTGGATTTTAACCCACTTCATTTTGTGAAATGTGTATTATAAGTGAAATATTCATTAAAAAAATAAGGAATATAAGAAAAAATTATATAGGTTGTTGTTGTTTCAGAGTTATTATATTTAAAAATCTGCTTTGATATATTGACTTACTAAGTTATTTATTTCAATAATTTAATGATTGAAAATATTTAATGAAAAGTATTCATTCTTACAACATTCCTATTTTTTGACTGGAAACTTATTTTCAGTTGACATTAACCACGATCAGGACTTCAATTATAATTTTTTACTCCTTTATCAATTTATAAAAGTTCAAAAATATATTCATTTAGTAAGCGTATAAAATTAGACATATAAATAACAAATTCTTTTGTAGAGGATAACCCCATTTCTTAGTCATAGATCATTGGCTCGTTTATCTCCTTGACAGCATATTTTTTGCATATTGAATCACAAAACTTTGATAAGATTATTCATAAAATTATTACGAGCAAATAAATAATTCCTTTTCTTCTTTACATTCATTTTGAGATTAATAGACTAAGGCTGTTGTAAAACAGTTTAATATCCTCGTAATTTCTTTCTATTGGAACATTTCATAGACAGTGGACCATATCCACGTGTCATGAGGAAGGAAAATTCCCGAGCACCTTCCCCGAAGAGGCGTGCATGAAAAAGACGCTGTTTAAAAGTACTTGGAATCGAATCTTGAACATTTTCCTTTGAAAAATGGTATGAAGATGAAGATTGGAAGGGTAGATATAGATTAAACTTTACTCAGCATCTATAAACGACGCTAATATTGGTGATACCTATTTATAACTTTCAAGAACTATCTGGGATTATTATACCTCATTACTTTTAGAATAAATATGTAAACGTATCAATTGATCAATTAAATCTAGTTATACAGTTAAGCAATTAATCATTTTATAATCATAAATTCTTTAACACAGCATAGTGTCTAACCTAAAAGTCAGAAACCATTGTCAGGTAATTGAACAACAGGTGTTTGTTGTCTACCAGAAGGAGTTTTCATAGAGAGCAATTTTCACTGTCACAATGGAGGAAACCTCGAAAACTCCCAAGCGCGCACCCTGACAGACATATATACAGGAAGTAGATATACAACACTCGTCTCTCATTATTCTTCAGTAGCTAGTATCGAACTTGATAATTTCACTCTGAAGAGTGTGGTCATATTTTTAGCGACCACTTTAATCCAATATCATTTAGAGCCCTTACTTTTTTTGTTGACATCTACATGAAAACTGTAAAATTATTTATTTATTCATTACTAAATTACTCGATATCATCCCTGATTTTAATATACTATACTGATCAGCAATTTATTTTAAGATTCAATAAATATGAGTAAGAAAAAAGAATTGGAATAGTTTTTTTAATGGCACCTAAAACATTTTTTCCTGTGATTTCTTTAGAAAAGACTCGTCAATTGTCCAGTATAACTGTATGCCTGTAAAAAAATTACATTTTTGCTTTCAAATCATTAAGAATTTAGCTTTTGCAGAGCACGGAAAATTCTCGTGGAGAATTTTAATCTCTTTGAAGAAAATGAGATCTCACAAGATATATTAACTGTTAAAGTGAGCAATGCATTTGGAAAACAGTTTAGTGATATGAGCATTTGCATTTCGCACGTCATAAAAAAGCTATTGGAGATGATTACGATATCGTTACATCACTTTAATATTGACCACTTATTCTTAGACCATTTTAAAAACACGAATATTGGTATATTGTATTTTTTATATAGTATTAACATCTTATTATGAAGCTTATATTTTTTAATTGAGATGAATATTAATTTTTTTGTATGACGTCACGTTATGAGCAGAAAAACCATCGAAGGCTGTTACTATAAGGCTTTTTCCTTTTTTAATATTCATAGCGCATATTGCTCTCGCAAAAACAGCTAAGTTCCTAATCTAGTAATATAATAACAGTGCTCGTCGGAGCAAAAAGTCTCGGGTTCGATCCTGGCTACTGTTAAGCAATGGGAGACGTACATTGCTCCACCACCTTCTGTATATATGTTTGTTAGGGAGAGTGCTTGGGAGTTTACTGGATTTTCTCACTTACGACATGTGCATATGGCCCATTATCTGCGAAAATCCTTGGTAGGTAATTTATATAGTTGATATTAATAAGGTTATACTACTATATTAGGACATTAGGCTGTTCCCTACACGCATATTCAGTTGCGCATATTCACATACCGCAAGGGAAGAAACCAGGAAAACTCCCAAAACCCATCCCATGCAGAAAGTAAAAAAGTAGCATTCATCTCTAGTCCTTCAATAGTGCCAGGAATCAAACCTAGGATTATTCGCTCTGAAAAACTTTTTTAACGCTGGCCAAGATGAAGCTAGATACTTTATTCGAATAAACTCAAACGAAAGTATTCTTCCTATTAAATAATAATGAACTACTTACGATAAATTTTATCCTCATTATAGATTAATTATTCAAGACGGCAATGGAATAATGGCAACTGGTTCTAGTTCTACAGTTCCTGGGTTCAATTCCTTGTTTTGGCGTAAATGTTGTACATTCAAAATCCACTTAAAGCCCAAGGTCAACATCGAATTAGCCCTAGTGTTTTAGAAAATAACCGCTTAAAGGCAGTCAAATGATTATTAGATTATTTGCAATTTTAAGTGGTACAGAAAGTACATTATATTGTCCTTGAAAAATTATTTATTTCATAAGTTTTCATTAAAAATTTTTAATTAGGGAAGTTCTTTTCTTATTCAGATCATATTATCTAATTTTTAAATACTATTAGTAACGTTAGTGACATCAATGCCATAATAATGTATAATGCTATATTGGAAAAAGACTTAGTTACAAAAAAGTGCGATTCGAACCGTTGATAATTAATTATCATGTATAATTAATGGTTTTATTATTCGACAAGGATTTTTAGTTTAAAAAAGGTTTTAACCCTGCAAAAAAACTTGTCATTGGAGAGAATCGAACTTATGAACTATTGAACTGATGGCCAGAGCTTTAATTATTTAACAATCTTTACTGATGTTACGGAAGGTAAAAAAAATTGTAAGGAACATTTGCACCATCTTGAAAATGAATTCAACACTTGAGAGCACGATATGCAAAATAGATTCCGGACTATTCTATTAATGTCAAATTAGAATTTAGAACGACGCAAACATTCAAACCATCTGGAATGATGCATATCAGGAATTGTAAAATAAAACAAAATAATGTTTTTCAGTATTCATATATGGATACAGGATTCTGAGGAATGCATGCTGCTTGAAAAATTCCAATTTCTGAATCAAATTCTACTGAAACTTAATTTTTCTGTAACATAATATCGAACTATTAATTAGAAGTAATACTTTAAATACAGCTCAAAAATTGTTTGAACCATTATGAGAAATATTTTTAGATATAATTTATATTAAGTGTGATTCTATAAATAATATAAATTGAAAGCATGTGATTTTTCAACACTTCTAACATGCCTTGAAATTTTATAAGCAAATAAAAAAATAAATAAAAGAATATTTACATACTTGCTTCAAATAAAAAAATTATTTTCATTTATTTTTAAGTAAATTAACTATAAAGGAATTCAAGAATCACTACTTTATAATTATCGATCTAGATTCCAATAATAAAAATAAATTATCAACGATAATAACAAATGTAAAAGGAATAATCTAAAACTGGTTTATTTTCAAATGCTGTATATTTTTTGTAAGCATCTACAAATTTGTGCAAATTTTATGTGTTTAGTGTTTCGAAGTTTCATTTTTTTAAATTAAATTAGAATATTTTTATAAATATGTGTGTCCCAATTTATTCATTATTTAAAAAATAAAAGTAAAGAAACTTAAAAAAACAAACTAAGTTTTAATGACTCATGTAAGTCTATGCAAACGATAATTAATCGACATTTTTCACGAAATAAAATATATATAAATTTTTAAAACTATTAAAACTAAATATATTTAACAGTTATATCTATAATTTTTTTTTTTTACAGTTACACTATAATAATCTCACTCGTTGCACATACATTGTTTATTAGTAATATATTATTTATGTTTAACACGTGAATGGCATTCGCTGACTTTTCTCTGATTGGTTATCATCGAATCCAAGACTGCAGCGCCATCTGCTTAGCGAAGAAATAGAGCGGATTTCAAACTTCGAATTCATTCTTTTCACTTGTCTGACGAACTTCGAATGAGTAAGGTGAAATTCGTTCGCTCCTGCTCCGGCTTATATATTATTTCCCTTGCTTTCCGCTTCCTTTGGATGTTCGAAGTGATTTGATTGTTCTTAACTAACAGCAGTTTTTATGTTGTGATTCCTCGTTCTGTGTTATTTATTTGACTAAAAGGTATTTCGTATCTCGTTTAAATAAAAACAATGTTCGCCGTACCAAGACACACGTGTGCCCACTGTGACAGCAGAGCGGTCAAGTTCAATTTGCCGAAAATAGTGCATTTAACTTTTACTCCTCCTCCAAATCCTGACGGTCGAAGAAAAACTTTCAAAGAAAGACGTACAAAAGGTAAGTGAATAGATTAAAATAAGTTTTTAACATTTTTATGCTTTAATCATAAGCTTTGTTAATGTTGGTATAAAGCTGAACCTTAACCCTAAAAATAAAAATTAATAGCAAACTATATTTTAGAACTATTAAATAGTTTTCTTATTCCATGAATTTTATTTTAGATAGCATCAATTTTTAGATTTTGTTTTTATTTTGCTTTTGTTAGATAAATTACACTTAATAATTATATAATAAGAAAATAAGTTTGATCTGTATTATATCTATGTTCTTGATGTACAGGATTTTCCCATTAATATAAATTATATTTTTATTGGCTAAACTTATTGCTAGACTTAAGTTTGTTGCTTGTTATTTCTTAAAACCACTTCTCGAAGCTATTATCGTTTGTGTGTTGCAGTAAGTTAAAGTTAACAATAAGGTTAATAATGCGTATTAAAGGGTTTCTATAATATGTTTCCAGTTATCACACTACAGCACTTAATTTTTCTGTTATAAACTGTATTTATAATTCTAATGACTTATTTTACTAACCTCTGTTGTCTTAAAATCTGCAAAATTGCGGAAAATATTTGTATAAATTTTTTGATTTAATGACTTGAAATCGATAAATTCAACGTTTAAGACATCAATTTTAAAGCATCACTCGTATTTTCTACAGCAAAGTATTTTTAATACCACTTGTATCTTTATATAATCAGTACATTCCTGTTTAAGTACCTTTTTTATATTCAAATAGTTTTTGAAAATTGACTCTATTTTGAATAATGAAACTTTAAAATGCTGAATTTCGTCCAATTTAATACGAATATTAATTTGAAAAATACATATTTTGCTAAATAATGTTCCTTGTTTTCTCCTTTGTGACATCTAAATATAGTTCCTTATTTATGAATAACTTTCTGTGTGACTATTTACATGGTTAATATTAAAATGCTTTACAGATTTCGGGCATTTTGTAAACTTAGATATACTAAAGATGCATATATTTGTTCACTGTTAATTTGTAATTTTCGATTTATCGAAATACGAGAATGCATTTTAATATAATGTGAAAAATACTGTTATATTTGTGTTTGCATGTAGCTTTTCAAATTTTCACTCTAAATTTTTAACAATAACTGCTGTTAAAGTAGCTTAAAGTGCTATTTTTATTTCTTGGATAGGTAGCCAAGATAAACTTATTCAAATCTAGTATAGTAGAAAATCTACTGGCCTTATTTTTAATACAAAGTAAACAACTTCTCTATTCAAATTGAAATTTGTGAAAGAACTTTAAGCTTATAGGCTGTTAAAAAATTAAAGGTGTGTAGTTTCAAGTTAAATTATAATGCTAAGTTTAAAATGAGACAAAGCGTCACTTGCATGTTTGATGCAGCCAGTAATTTTTACTTTAAATTGTCACTTAACTTTAAATTGTCCAATTTATACCATCCAAAGCTTGATTTGTATTGGAAAACCTTTTGTAATTGTTACATTTAATGTTTCATTGTTTATCACGATATTATAAACTTGTAAACGTTGATAACGTAACCGATTCTTCAATAGTAATATGTGAAAGAAAATTGTTATGCAAGTCATCTATTTAAATTAGAGATGATTCAGAATTCATTAGTTGTTGTCATACCTGTGACAACGCCCAATCAGGTATACTGTTTCTTGCCTTCAGTTCAAGAATTCGATTCCCACTTCAAGTTTGAAATCCTCTCTAAATTTGGTTTCTGTAGAATTAATATATCCAAAAAGTGCTCATAAAGCTCTAAACAAACTCGATACAGTTGAAATTTCAATTTTTTGATTTAAAAAAAAAATTAGTCGCGGAGTTTTTATTTTAATTGTAAGCCCAAAATTAAATCATTACTTGGTAAAATCAAAAAATGCATAAAAATTCTGTTCGTAACTCTTGAGCAATTTGTCTTGCGCAAGTGCTTTCTCATCGAAGATTCTAATTAAGAATACAGTTAAGTTTCCAGTTATAGCTGACCTTGAAAGCAAACTTGAGGAACGCGCGATTCCAAATCGAAAACTTCACGATTTCGCCCTACATTTTTTTTCGTGATCAGAAGCTTTAAAGGGCGATAAATGCTTAGTATTCACAGCTTTCTCTTTCTTTAAAAGAAAATCAAAATGAACAATGAATAGCAAGTTTCGTACTTGTATAAGTCTTGCTTTAATTAATAATTTTTACTTTTAAATAGATTAAAAATGACTCTGTTGTATAAATTTTTTACTTTGTCGCAAGTCGAACCGCGTTTTATTCTCTAAAAACTACTCGGGGGGGAAATTTATCCTCTGTGGCCAAACGTTATCGCCAACTATTTTGATCTTTCCGGATCATAAATGCATTCTTCACGATTCAGACTAGGTACTGGTGAAAACATCCAAATTAGAATCTTTGAATCACACAAAAATTTTAAAAAAAAGAATGTTCCTGTCATCAAGGAACATTATTTAGTATAATATAGAACCTTTTATAACTTTAATTTCTACTAAAATTCAGTGACATGAAGTAAATTTTCAATTCCGGAGAAGTAAATTTAATTCCAGTTTGAGTGTAAAGTCTTCGAACCAAAATAGACATTTTATAAAGTTATTAAAAGCAGCATTTGTGCCATTTCAATTTATTTGAAAAGTTGGGAAATCTTAAGACTTACCCCCTACATCGTAAAATTCTAGATTCTAGAATATTGTATTGCATTAATTTCAAAGTAATTCGCTATATCGTGTGTAGTTAATGAATATGTGATTAAACTTTGCCGACTAGAATCTTTTTAACAAATTCTGTGGTCGCGACACTTTAATGTCTTCAAATCCCAACTTTTAATATTTCATAGTTATCTACTAATTTCGATATTTTGTATATAAAATATATTGTGTGAATATGAAGTTAATAGGGATAGCTACTAGATTATACTGTTCTAAAATTAGTGTAAGTTCTAATTTCCATTTTACTTCTAAAGCTAAAATAGTAATATACCCCTACAAAATTTTTTGCAAATTCAATACTTTCATGACTCTATTCTTGTTACGACTGTCGTATCTTATTTTGAATGGGAGAAAAAGAAAACTTTATTTTTTTCCATATGATCTGTCAAGTCACGTTCGATTTCTCACTATCAGTATGAATATTGCATTTTTCGTTACGCAGAAAAAGATAACAAAATAAAGCTGGAAGTCAGATTGTCTTTGATACTTCAGTTCTAAAAAAAACCGGTTTTTCGTTTAAACAATCAGACTTACTAATTTAACAAAGGTATATGGATAATTGAATAACTTCAAACAATAATTTGGAATCGTGAATAATTTATTAATTATATTTGGGGATTAAATTTTCCATGAAATCTCATCCGAAGAGTTCTAATTATAACTAAAAAAATTTTATTTATTGTCTATAAATAGAAATTGTGTATTTGATTTCCTATGTTATTAATTTCCATATTTTAATTCTAGCTATGAGACAAGCTGAATCAACGGATATCAAAATAAAGTTTCCTAGGAAAGTTCCTGTAAGTGTATTTAAAATTCAACTTATTGAACTTTCTCAACCCTTCAATGAAACACTTTCAAAACTTTCTGAGAATTTTCACTTGTAAAGCCTATACAATTGAAAAGTAATTTTATATTCTGATATACATTAAGATTTTGCTGACTTACTCTTAAACTGCGGAAGACCCTCTCCGCGCGCTAAAAATTTATTAAGAATTTGTCGTTTGGAATAATAAAAATTTATTATTAAGACCATTAATTCAAACTATCGCTGCATAATATCGTTTGGAAGAATCAACTTATAATTTTTAATAAATTTAAAGCTTCTTATAAACTTGATTTGGCATTTCTAAGTACCAAAATTTCTTTTGCGTTTGTCATTTCTTAGATACGTCACTTTTTCAGTCAACTGTCGCCTTAATTATTTCAAAGTGCAGAAATTTTGGGATTACTATAATTTGTCATTTTGTTTTGATCGTGTGATAAAATCTTAATAGTCTTCGAATAAATGAAATTTTTGAAGGAAACGAAATATATTACAGAAAGAGCTTAAATGATTTAATATCTCTTTTCAACCTGGAATTCCTGATTGTCAAGTCTTCATATTCTATGTTATTGGTGACCTATTTTGAGACATGATTTCATATGTGTGACAGATGTAACATAGTTGTGGAAATAATGAAGACGATTGTCTAGTAACTTGACTAGGCAAAAGCATTTTATTCGATGATGAATCAGCGCTCGTATATGCGGCGTAATTTATTTTTAGAAATTTAATTATTTTCTGGAATCGTCTAGTGCAATCTCGGTATAAATTCTTAATTGCTGCTGATAACAAGACTTTTAAATATGACTTTTCTATAAAACCGAAATTCGTTACATATTAAACCTATAAAGTTTACAATTGCATTTGTATTTATAAAACATAAAATTACTCAATTTTGGACAATATAACTTGACTATTCTGCTGAATATCTACAATTTTTAAATCTTGGCTCTTCGGTTCAACGGCTCGTGGTTTCGATTCCCATTTCGGGTGTGATGGGGTATCTAATTGTAGTTAAATTTCTGATCCAATTAGCCCCTCTTACACAAAATTGAATGACGAATTAGATCTGTATGAATAAGAACTAATTCCATTTTGAAATATCTATTTTGGAGAGATGTCAGTTGGATAATTTTAAGAAATTATCTTGTGTATGTCTATTGTATATTTTGAGTGTCTTTATGTGTATATAATTTTTTAATTTAACAGAAATTTTGATAAATATAAAGCTTTATTGAAAAGTAGCCAATTTGTCAGTTAAAGGGATGCTCTGGCCATGCACTTCATGAATTCGAATCTCGTCTCCACCGTGAAGTTTAAGCAGTGAATCCGAATCCAATTAAAAATAAAATTCTGGTCTAATTAAATCTTGTTTGCATAAGAAAAATTAAAAAATAAACCGAACGTTGTATGAATAAACTAAATTCTAAAACTTGGAATAGTTCCACGCATTGAGACATTAGATGTATAAATTTTTAGATTCTGCAGAAATTTAACTGTAAATATCAAACTTTATTGAAAAATTTGTGTCGGCTAAATGGTTCTCTCTGTTCATTAGTTGAATAGTTGGTATCTAATTGTAATTGGTTAGTTGAATAGAGTTGGATTCAAATCCCACATTTTCAGCACAGCATGCTATTTTATAGATTTTGTGCCAGGATGACTCACTCGAATCTCGCGTTGGCGATGAAAGTTAGTTTTAATTGGATTCTGATTTATTAAATTCTAATTTTCGTGTGTGAAGTCTCCTTAAAGCAAAAAGTAGTAAACTAATGGTAATTAAGTCCTCGAAATCTATAATAAAAACTTTTAGTGCATTTAATAATATATTTAAGCTTATCGAAAGAGTAGTGAAATTTGACAGATGCTATTTTCCGGAAGTGTTATCATTGAATAGCGCGCCTTGTCACTTCGATTTTTGCTTTCTCGCGTAATGAGATACGATTGTACTCATTGTTGGCAGACTACTTTGATTTCAATGTCAACTCTTATCTCTGAAGTGGCAGAGTATATTTTTCAACAAATGCATATTGCATCATTATGAATATACTTCTAGAACATGAAAACATTAAAATTGAACCGTAGCCAAACATACTATTGATTGTGTTAATTTCCGAGACTTTGATCGGATTTTATGAAGGGTTTATGTAAATTTTGGGTACAGTAGTACTTCAATTATTTGAATCTATTAAGACAGGACCCTTTTCGTATAATCAAACATACGATTAATTGGTTTTTTCGAGAAAGGGCCCATTTTAATTTTTGTATGTTGAAAAAATGGGAGAAAAACTGAATTTTTAAAAAACAATTACAAAATCTTTAAAGAACACTTCTACATGTTAAGGAACTTAAAGTGTTGTTCATTAATACAGTATGTATGTACAGCGCTGTAAATGAAGGACATCTTGGTCAGCGTCAGCTCTTCACTACTTTCATCGGTTTTCGAGCACCCAAATCTCTCATTCACTTGACGGTTGGAATTTGCATGCGGTCACTCGTGCTGTCTCGTTTAAAAAAAGGCAAATGTTTCACTGGCTGGTTGCTGTTATGCTTCAAATTGGACATTAAAGTCGTATTCCTTGACACTTTCAAGTTAACCATCATTTGCAATTTGAAATCCAATGTCTGCTTTGTCGTAATCCGCTTTGTATCATCAACACCAAGTTCAAAGCATCCAGGAATTTTCAAAAGAATGTATCTTTTCAATAGATTTCTGTAGTTAATTTAAGTAACTGCAACTACTGTGGTTGTGGAAATTCGGGTACAACGAAAAATTGAACTCTTAAAACTACCACTGAAAAATTTTATATTTCAAGAATTTAGATTTAAATTTATTCAAATACTACAGTTTCAAGTCTTAAACTTGATTCATGCAACTACAAAATAAACTTCCCCAAACGGTTGCCAATCACCGCTAAATATACAAATCCAGTGCAAGCACTGTTACCACTAAACAAGAAAATTTAAAATTATACTTCATGCAAATCCTAATAAAGTTTTAACAAACATAACGAAATTTATAAAACTTTTATCAACATAGGTAAAGTAACTTAATTATCTATAAACCGTCTGTACAGATTAAAAATGAAAGTACTGAAATGTTTATATGAAGTCAAGAATTCATGAAATCGAATTACAAAAGAATTTCGTATTTTTAGTTTAATCTCTACTAATAACTGCAACTTTATTTCCAGGTGGTCGTAGAGAAAGCTGAAACAGAAAAGATTCTTCCTTATATAGATAGGGTAAAGTTCTTGGCTCCGTATGATATGAATGTGGCAGAATTTGTACTCAGAGTTAGGTGAGTAATTTAGAAATTGTATTACTTTAACTTTTAAACAAAATATTATTATAAACTCAATTTCTTGTTGGACAATTTTCAGAATTTGAAAAAACTGCAATAATAGTTTAATTTTGTGTATAATCTTGTCTGTATTTTAAAAACTAATTTCTAGAGCACTATTCCTACTATGTTAATGGGTTAGATATTATTTTATGCTCCTACGCTTTAAAAATGCATTTTTATAAACATTAAAGGAGTTTGGAGTATATCTTATACTAGTTTTCAGTCCAATTTACCCTCGTGTTACAAAAACTGCTTAGAACGGTAAACCAAACAGATCTAAAACATAGTCGCGATAATATATTGCGAATTATAAGAAAGTGCTGGAGAGTTATCCTTAAAAATTGGTAACTCTAAATTTTCGTATAGGAATATACGGTTGTGTTTACATTATTTACTTCGTATTCCTGTTTATAAATGACTAAGACCACATCTAAATTTTTTACAGCACTTGTAATGAATTCCGTTTCTCTTTAAACTAACGGAACAGTTTGCTTGCGAGTGAAAGACGTTGCCAGATTTGCATATTTTCTGGTTACGCTACTGCTATTACACAATATAAAGTACAAATGCAACTGTTTGCACACCTTTTTGAATCGGTTTTGTCCGTGAAAATGAAGTAACGTAGCACGCATTTTCGTGTACCGTAGAATGGTTTCTCTATTTGCAGGTCATGATTTCTGTTTCTGCGCGTCCTTCCTTGTTATTGTTAGATCACGTGAAAGCTAGGTTAGTGCTCTCTCATTGGAGAGAGCGCCGTAGCGTCTGAAACGTCCCCAGCTGTCTCAGAACTTAAAAATCTGATTCACAAATCACGTGATTTGGTTTTCTAATAACCTAAAACTGACTCGTAAGTTTTCGAATTATATGAATATCCTTTTAATGGTTCTTGGTTTCTGTTAAGCTTACGTCCGTCAGTTTATAATTCTTTAATTGGAGATTTTTAAAATTAATTTCAATTCTATGTCAGTTCCAGAATTGAACAGTATAAAACATTTTTCTGTTTTACATATTCAATAAGAGATGATTGTTAGCGCCTTGGTTCCCAGCTTCAACTGCTGAGTTATTGTTGAGCAGTTGGATACTTAGTTTCTCTGCCATTTTCGTACAGGCCTGTCTAAATGATTTTTTCTGGTTTTCTTCTACATAACACGCAAATTTGAATTATCTATCAAAATCTCCTCTGAAAGTAAATTTGACAGGAACATTGAAATGTTGTCAATCCAATGCCGTTATGTAGTATAATCAAAATGATGACTTTTAAGAGTTTAATTACTACGCGCGCGCATGTGTGAAGTGCGTGATCATTTCGTCGATGTTGTGGCAAGAGTGCTTTCTTCGAACTGTAAAGCAACAGATTCCATGTTTGCCTAGTTTAGTTTTCATGTGTTCAATTTCTACTTAGAGGATGAACCCAGTGTTCTAATACAAGTTGTGTTCATTAGTGATTAAAGCCAATTAACCGATGAAGTAATCGAACAGGGTTTTGTTTCTGTCTTCTTTCAAATCTGCTTGGATGTATTCACGAGTTAAAACCCTTGCGAAACATCATGAATTTCCTAATCGAAAGATAGTGTCTAACGTAACAATCTCTCGCCAATTAGATCCATTGCTAGCAGTTGCTATAGTAACAAAAACACGTCAATTAAATGTGAGTTAATGATACCATGAATCGGTCGTATTGATAGTTGATCTAAAATCTGCTAAATGTCACCAATACATCATAGTGTTCTCATTTTTGAAATACTAAGCGTTGTACATGTACTTCTATTAGTAGTATGCATCTTTCATTATTTGTTTTATTTTGTCTTAATAGTTGTTTAATAATTTATAAAATATATTTTTAATTATAACTTCCTCACTCTTGCGAAGGAATTGAAGATTAATGTGAAATATAATAATCACATTGAGGTTTGGATTATATTAATTTGGTTAGTTATCACTGAAAGGCTCTAAAAATATTTGGCTTCAAAAATTTAAATTTTCGTTCATTTTTCAGATATTAATTTAAAATTTGTAAAATTATAAATTATATAATCTATAAAACAATATTTAAAAAATGACAAAGAGTGCGGAAACCATCAAGGTGTTCTATGTGCCCCAAAATAGTCCTCTTTCTAAGTTCCTCTTTAGAAAATAAAAGGGCAAATCTTGTGTGTGTGCCCGGCAACAGAAAAGCCCAAAATAGTAAGAGTCATTATGATATCAGTATTTCTAGTCTTAAGTTATACTTATCTTGTATAATATATTTTTATTATTTCTAGTGTTCTTTCATTTAGGAAAAAATACCTCACTTACATATCTAAGAAAGTGCGCCATTTCATACAGAAATTGTACATTATGGCTAAAAATTTTAAATCCTGAAATTCAGTTAGTTTCTCGAAAAATAAAGATTAGTGCTTAATTGGTCATTAAACTTCCCAATCTGACTCATTTAATTTTAAGAATCGTAGAGTTCTATAGGAAAAAGCAATGTTTATCTGATTTCAAGTTTTTTTTTTTTTTTTTTTTTTCATGGACGTTGTTGCAAAGCAGTTACATATTAATACTGCTATTACGTATTTAACGATCATTCGCCTCAAGGCTTTGCTCTGTATATAAACACTTTATGCGTATCGAATTTCAAAACAATACAGAATTAGGTCAGTTAAGTTTTATTGCTAGAATCTCTTTAGTTGTCAATAACGAATTTTATTGCTGTAGTTCATAAAATAAGCTTAAGTGCGTCTAAGTACAGATAAAATTGTGCTATTAAATGTTTAAGAATTACTGTAGAAATGCTATTTTCAAGTACTAGCCAGTACCTTGGCTTTATTTCGCTAGTCTTTTATTATAACCAAGGTTAAGACACTATGATTCTAGAGTAAATTAAAAGTAGTAAAGCAGTGTAAGAGGAGGAATTTGTACACAATTTTTAAGTAAAAATTTCAAAGTATTAAACTGGGTTGCATAACAGTAAACTAACTTTTAATGTTGTACAATGTACTCTTGTGCTTTGCTTAATCGGTGATATGATTACTTGATATGCTACTCTTTTAAGCAAATGGTCATCTAATTCTTTAGACATCAGTTGAATTCGCACCCCTGAATGGCTGAGTTCCAGGATATTTTTCTATGCCCAGCCAACTTAGAAGCTGCTAAGGAAATTCTTCGTAATTAAGAAACAGGAACCACAATACTTGACGTGCTGCCTCTAGAGGTATCATTTCACTTGGGCGTAGACCACGACCTGTTTAAGGTGCTTTGGCCTCCTTTATTGAACTTTGGTTAATATGGGTGGCGAATTCTCTAACTTCTAATGATGAAAACGACACTCCAGCCAGAAAACAGACCTCACAACCTCGTCTCCAACTGGTTGCATTTTGGATTTGCTTAATTTGCCATCATGAGCAAAAAATTGACCATAGAGTTGCAAATAAATCACTAACTGAACTCTGTGGCACGACAGCCAATGTAGGCTAAGGCCTACACTGCCTGTTTTCTTGATAGAGAGGCCCTGGTGTGCAATGCATGTCACCCTAACGCGAAATCCCCAGTGTTTAGTTCCCAAGCATGCTTGGTACTCAGTTTATTGACCCACTGAAGGGATGAAAAGCTGAGTGACTTTGCCCAAACTGAAAAATCGAACCTCATACCTGTGCCTTGGGAGCGTGAAACGCTACCACTAAGCCACCGGACTTCATCCATTAATGAACACCAAATTTAAGATCTTTATAAAAGTGCCTGATGGAAAAACTAAATTGGTGCTTTTTGAGTATTCTTAATGGAGGCAATTTATTCTTTCAGGAGTCGCCTTCAGCTGAAACCATCGCAGTCCTTCTACCTGATGCTGAGGAACCACACCGTGGTCGCCATGAGCAAGACCATGGCGGAGGTGTACAACGAGTACTGTGACGAGGATGGTTTTCTCTATGCCACATACGCGTCCCAGGAAATGTACGGGTGATGGCTTCCACTGCGCGCGAGCGTGAGTATATTCTGCCATTTTCTTTGCAGTAAGTAATTGTAGTGTTACTAGTTTCTTATTAGTATCCAGCTTCCGTTTTTAAGTCCTTAGTTGAGCCTTAATTTGTGAATTCTCTACAGACTGAAATTTCATTAACGATTAATAAATACACATGTTCAAGTACTTAAGGTGCTTAAAGTTTCTGTCACATGATCAGTCAGGGCTATTTATTAATAGCGATTAGAGAAATTTGAAGTATATAGCTTTTCCATCCCAGCTATAGTACCAAAAAAGTTAAGAGTTCTGATCTTTTTAAATTTTTTGATAGTGGCATTTACTAGACTGTTCTGGTAGCGTTCGATGTTAATCTCAAATTATTTCGGTAGTCTTGAATGTTTTAAAAATGTGAATCTTGCTCAAATTTAACCTCGTAATAAATTTTTAAGAACCTGCATTTCACTGAAGGCTTTTATATCTATGAAGGGAATAAGATTTGCTCTAAATTTTTTGTTACTACGCATTAAAAATTCTAGTCTTAAAAAATTTCAAAAGTCGAAAATTTGAATAAATTACACTGAAATGATCATCTTAAAGCCGAAGGACTTCTTGCTAATGTAGTAAATTACTAAAATCGAAGGTACTCGATAAATTCATAGGAGTATGTGAATGTTCATTAAATGAAATTTTTATAATGTACCAGTATCTTCAAATAAGATTCTCCGGTGGCGGATAGTATTACGCTCTTCTGAGCGCAACATCACTGGTTTGATTCCAGTTATGTTAAGGATTTATTGAAGGAACGATAGTTTATGTAGACCGTTGTGCGCAAACAGTGGTTTTCCCTTCCGGCACATATGGGTAATGCATTTGCTAAGAATCCTTGCGAAAATCGAAAACGTGATGAATCAAATGCGTTACAAAAACCCTGTCTTCGGTTATGCTAATGAATGGGAAACCTATCTTCAAATAGAAATTTCAAACCCGAAATACTGAGTTCTGCTTACATAGACGTGCGCGACGGAGCACCTGATCTGTACCTTAGGTTATTAGGTATAGCTCCACGCCGTAATAAATCTGGTTGTGACAGAATTCTCAAAAAAATTTGAAAACAGAACTGAATTTCAATAGATCTTTAATGTTTGAAGTTAAAAATTTGACAGAAAGAGAACATCAACAAAACAATTACAAAATTTCCACTCTGGGAGATGACATAAGGTAAATATTGTCCTAAACACTCCATGTAACCTAAGTTATAAAAATCAAGATTAGTTATCTTGATCGTGGTCATAATAGACGATATAAGTAGACTCTAACATAAATATGGAGGCAATATAATTATGCTTAAGTAGTAGATTATGAAAAAGAGCAAATAATTGGGACAGATTTACAATATATACAACACTCGCGTGCTTAGCAGTTTGTATACCATTCGTTACTAGTAAGCTCGTCTGACACTCGAAAACAACGGAAAATTTCGCCTTAAAAATCGCTTTCTTTCACATAAGACTTCTATCATAACTCATAGGTGACTGGATTTATGGTTCATAAATAATTAACTATTCGGAATAATAAAAATGAAAGTTTATGCCTTAATAAAAGATTGTTCTCTCTGCAGGTGCAGTGAAGCGGGCTGCAAAGGAGACAGCATAATTCTCCCTCGTCTCTTTCGCCGTCGGATTGTGGAAAGTGTGTGCATTGTATTTACTTTTAAACTGCCATGTGTGAATCTGGACTTCGTATACATTCTGTACTGTGATATTTTCAGGACTCATCTTCATTTTAATAAAGGTTTTTTGGTTATGTGAAGCTGCGCTTTGTCCTTTTACACAAACGAAAACTGCACGATTTATGCTTTAGGGTTCTGTTAAGCTTAAATATATATTAAGGCTAAACGTCACACATTTAAAGATACGAGTGTTCTTTGAAGTAGGTCTTGCGCTCGATCAAAGCCGTAGAATAGCTGGAGATGAATGTAACATTGTTCATGCACTTCTGTTTCATGAACAATGTTGTCATGGGCTTTTTTTAGAAGAATTTCTCCCGTGTAACTCTTAATTCGAGCCCATATTAAATTCAAATTGGAGGTCATTTCGTTTCCAAGTCATCGGCTAATTGTAACAACTAAATTAATTTCCTAATATGCAGCAACTTTATAGTTGTCGATCTTATAATCGTGCGAAAAGCAGAAAAATTAATGACACAGTATAGTGGTTTCATTTCTTTGTTTTATTACGGATTAGCTCCAGATTTTTTCAGGATTTCAGATAATGCATAAAATTGTGTAAAAGTAAAAATATACATTTGAACAAATATATACAAAAAATCTTACGAATACCCGCTGCTTGGTTAATAAAAAAAATTAACTTTTAAACTCGGATTCAACTTTTCTGAGTTAAAATTTTCTTTGCATTGAAACAACTTAGGAGTTGGAATTTCTTTGGAGTTTAGAATCGTTTGCTACGAGAGAGGGTGCGTTATCTGATACTAGACTTCAGAACCAAAGTGACTTTGCAAGAATTGTCTTTGATACATTCAAAAGTTTATATGTGGTAGCAACATCTAATTCTATCTTGTTTTCAGTGTTCCTTAACAGCTTTTTTTTTTAACAGAAACGGTAAATCAATTTCATAGGAATAAAAGCCGTACCTGAGGTTAACTCAGTAACCTCAGGTACGGTTCCTTCTCCATTGGTAATTGCCTATGGAGAATGAAAACTTTAATTGAAATCTTATAACTTTTCAAACTACTTGTTGAGTTGTGTCTGCCTAATGAGTAATGCACTCTGGTTTTTGGTTCACAAGTTCCCGCCTTGGATGTGTGAGGTGGTTAGGAATTTTTTAAACTGTAGGTCCCGCTCTAATTGGCCCTCCTTCAAATAAATGAGTGAGTGACAAACAAGCCAATCTTTTTTTAATGTCCAGTACATGTGGCTTTAAAATAAATTTAAGATTACCATTTTACTTCCAAATCTTTCTTGCGTAAATACTACTTATATTAAACTCGTGTGCCTTATATTCCTAATTGAATTACAAAAATGTAAGAAAATATACGAAAGGTTGGCAAATTAACTTCCGTCATAGCAACTTCCTTATCCCGAAGAACACTAAGCATCAAAATGTCCGTATGTACTCCAACGAATAGTCTTTAAAACAGTTAAACTAGATGTGTATCTTTGTTAGAAACGAAACTCACGACTATAAATTAAAATGATTTAAGACGCCCGGTGAAGAAAAGATGTTGTAACTGTAAAGAAAACTTTCACAATGATTGGATTTAAAACTTTCTTAATCTAATTTTTGTAACGAAAGTTATTTTTTCTTGTGTTAAAAGAATTTTAAGACCGGAGTATTTGTATAGATGTCTTTGTTGTGAAAACAATTCACAAATACGAAATAATAATCTCCATATTATATGTAACATCCTGTTCGCTGTACAATTTTTACAATAAGTTAAATCAAATTTAAATTAAACACCAACCTGACAACACCGTCTTACTCTCCAAACTGATTTAAGAAATATTTTTTATTTAAAAATTTGTCTCTCTTGATAATATAAGTAAGCTTTTGTATATAGTTGAAGTAGTTTTTCAAACATTTACGGTGAAATAACGATGATTAGTTAAATTATCGTGATTTCACCGTGAACCTTAATATTTCGATCCTTGTTTACACTTTTTAGGTAACTTTTTATAGATTTTTCAAGTTTTAATTTTGTATATATATTTTGTTCCGATTCAGACATTTCAATACCGATAATAGCAGGGAAAAAACGATTGCTTTATAAAATCAGTTGAAACGTATTTAAATCAAATAAGCACGGCGAAAGTCTTAGTTTTAAATACGTCTTCAAAAAGTGCACTGCGAACACGGTATAAGATGTTCGACATTGAATTGATTTTATTTTGCTTGAGCAAGACATGATGGTGTAGTTCGTTGCAAGCAAATGAACTTATCATTTGTCATTAAATGCATGTTAGACGCCTTGATATGAGGGTCGATACGCAATTTTAAAGTCTATATTAGAATCTGCATTATTTCAAAGTCTCCCAATTTCCCGTTCTAAGATTCAAGCCAAACAGTTAGCGCTTTGACCATCAGCTCAAAATGTAGTTTCAAATCCCACCTCAGGATTTTATGTGTAGTGGTTCTGAATCCTTCTTACACTGTAAAGTTCCGGTCTAAAATGTATATGAAAAAAGTAAAGATAAGCCAATCAGCAGTTCATGGGTTCGATTCTCACATAAAGCATGTAACTATTCAGAATCCACTATAATTCGTAAATCACTGTCCAAATAATCCTCGTGTACAAAAGGGGACCATTAAGGGACGAATAAAGTTAATACCGCTTCTAACGTGATGCAATGCGAATTATTTCAATGTAATTATTGATCTCAATTGACACGATTATGTTTTTAAATAGAATATGCACTTAGAAACGTTTGATGTTAAACAACTTATGTGTGTCTCCTTTTATTTATTTTATTTTTGGTTTCATATCAAAGATTTTTTTTTGAAAAGTCTTTTGTAAAAAAAAAAAAAAAAAAGTATGATTAGAAATTGCAAAGCAATACGTTTTTATCAGATCAAACAATTCCAAAGTATTACGAGAGACACTCTGAATAACTCGTTTGCAGTAACCTACATTTTGAAGAGCAGTTGCTTGGGTAATACACAAGTAGAGAGCACTCAATCGTCCGTCGATAGCTCAGTTGGCAGAGCGGTGGACTGTAGAGGTTGATCACTGATATCCATAGGTCGCTGGTTCGACTCCGGCTCGACGGAAACAATAATTTTTGTTATTTAAAAAAAAAGTAAATTTTCTACAATACCGCTCTTTTTATCAATATTTATATGCTCTCATTTACAATTTTTAAAGATGCTTTAAGTTTTGCAATAGCTTATACATTTTATCGTCGGAAAATCTCTAAAACCTCATTATTTTTGGAAATTTTATACTTTTCGCTTTTATTGATTTTCAATTAATTATTCATTAAAAAAGTTATTTTGTTGATTTGATATTTAATTTTAAAAACATTTTGAGTTTCTTTACAAAATCTATGATGCAACTATACAAATTTTCCCATTTTTCCAAACACTATTTTATTCCGAAATGTCATTTATTTTTACCGTATTAAATATTAACATTAAAATATATGTTGAACAGAAAATAAAATAAAATCTGTGAAATACTGTTTCAAATTTTAAATGCATCAATCCAAAATGAAAAATTTACTTCAGCAGTGCAAAATTTTAGAATACTTCTTTTCTTTTAAATTAGCATTTTAAGGATTCGAAAACAAGCATTATAAAAATCCCTAAAACTGTTCAACATATTTAATATATTAATTATTTATTACTTAAAAGAGTGTTTGTTTTACAGGAACAAATAAGATCGATGTGGTATTATCTAAATATATTTATTCTGTTCATATATTCTAAACAAAATCTTAGATAAAAAGTGAACACGATTGAGATAGTGACTTTTTCTCGCCAATTCTACTGTTAGTAAAAAAGATTTTGGATTCTCTTTAGCAATCGTAATGGGTGAAAACTGGAGATGCAAAACATGTAGTAATTACCAAAGAAAGACCAAATGCCGGTTTTTATAATCTTCTTACCCTAATTGCATAAAAAAGAGACACCATTTATCCAAACTTATAATTTAAATTAGTGAAAAAATTCAACAAAATTGTTGGCTTAATTATATGAATATTATAAAACACTGAATGTATTTTTAAGCAACATTCGATGCCAGATTCTGATATGAAATATATATTAATATATTTAAGTAAATGATTGGCTGTGCAGATGAAAATAAGTATAATAAACTTGTATGTAAATGCAATTAATTATGATATAAATAGTTAGCAATAACTAGATTTATTCTAAAATTGTTAAATGAACATATTAAGATTTATTCTGGTCAAACATATTACTGAAAACAATTAAATATTATAAGAAAGTACTGTAAATGCTGAATAAATAAATAAATAAATAAATAAATAAATATATATATATATATATATATATATATATATATATATATATATATATATATATATATATATATATATATATATATATATATATATATATATAATACTCGTTTGAAGTAACCTACATTTTGAAGAACAGTTTCTTGCTTAATACACAAGCAAAGAGCACTCAATCGTCCGTCGATAGCTCAGTTGGCAGAGCGGTGGACTGTTGAGGTTTATCACTGATATCCATAGGTCGCTGGCTCGACGGAAAAATGTTTTTTATATAATGAGTAAATTTTTTCACACCCCGCTACGTTTTAATATGTTCTGCTTTAGAATATCTAAAGATATCTTAATTTTCGCAATAACTTATTTATTTTTTTTGTAAGTTTCATCGAAAAATCTTTTAAATTTTATAAATTAATTGTTGGCTTCATAATTTAAAAATAACTTTTTATAGATTTTTGAGAAAAACCTATGATGCATTTTTCGGTTAAAATAACAAAGTACTTTATCAAAATGTGCCTATTTTTCTAATAATATTTTGTTTAAAAATATGGTGTTTTCTTATTAAATATTAATATAAAATATTCTTAAGCAAAATGTAAATATTTTCAGTAAGAAAATATGAGAATGAAGCAATTAAATTCCTTTTCAATTTACTAGTGTAGCTATTCAAGATGAAAAATTTACTGTAAAACTTTAGATTACATCTTTTCTTTGAAATTCATGTGTCATAAATTTGAAAATAAGCGTCTTAAAAAGTCTAAAATTGTTACCTCTTATTGTCTAATAAATTACTTAAATAATATTTATTGTACAGGTACAACATGGAAGTATCCTTTAAGCCTATTTATTATGTTTCTTATGTTCCAAAAAATCTTATATAAAAATTAACACTATGATAAAGATGGTGACTCTTTTCTTACCAATTATACTAAAAATGAAAAAGATTTCAGATATTCTCATCAGCAATCGAAATGGGTGAAATCTGGCGCCATATTAGTGCTGCCTAAAATATGGTAGTCATCAAAGGAAGACAAAATAACGGCTTTTATATGCCTAAAACTCTAATTGCAAATAAAGACACAATTTATGCAGATTTATAATTTAAATTATTGAAAAAAGAGAAAAAATGAAGGGCTTATTTATGTTAATAGAAGAAAAAATGTATTTAAACAGAATTATATCTAGAATTGTAATACAAAAATATAAATAGCAATAGGTAAATGTGCTAAATATAAACGGGCGAAACTATAGTAGTAACCAAATAAGCACACTCAGTTACAGCGTAAAAAGCTAAAATTAAATTCATCATTTATATTCAAAATTTTGAATTATAAAGCAGATTAAGAGTTGAAATATAGTATAAAGTTAAAAAAAACCAAAATGCTTTTTTTAAATTCCCATAGATCTTAAAAAAAAATTTAATTTCAAAAATTCGAAAAAAAGATGGTTTTAAACTTAGAAAACGATTTTAATTGATTAAAACTAATATAAACGCATATGCTAATTACAGTACTTAGTTTATCACATATCTGAGTGTATTTGTCATTCGTGTCATAATAAATCAATAAAGTACTCAATAATATAGTTCGTAACTTTCCGAAATTACTACTTCTTTCTTAAAATTGAGCATTGTTAAGGAATTGAAGCAAAAATAGTGTTTAATTTTTAATAATATATTTCGATATTCAAATTTTAGTCGTCATTTAACGAACTTGTAGAAAAACCATCCTCACACACAATGTCGCTTTAAAAATATTTCAAGGAATATTTTTAAAGCGACATTGTGCGAAACAGCTTTAAATTGAAGCGTGAATTCTTTGTCAATTTTATTGTCAACCAAGAAGTCCCCAATAAGTAAAATTGTTAACCTTTTCCCGATCTCGATTGCTCCGATCCCAATATTAACAAAATATTTTTTTAATCATAATGAATATTTTCAGTGCATTCGTGAAGTCGTATCGTCAGAAACCAGATTAGATTAACCTAAATATTGAATACCAGTTTTGTATTTAATTGAAAAGTAAGAACCGACCAATAATCCGTCGATAGCTCAGTTGGCAGAGCGGTGGACTGTAGAGGACTTATCGTAGACATCCATAGGTCGCTGGTTCGACTCCGGCTCGACGGAGAAACATTTTTTATTTTTTTATACCAATATTTATTTTTTATACTTTTTCCGATCACAGCGAAATTTTTCAAATCTTTATTTTATGACTTTAAAATACATAATTGGTGCAAAATATTTCGTTACCAAAAATATTCCCAAAAAGCAAATAATCTCCAAAAGTTAATTGATATTGGCGAAAATACTAATTCAGGTGCATACGGATAATTTTTAATAATATTTGTTATTTTTAACTTGCATCCTTTTTTACATTTCTAATATTGTCTTTTTGATGAACGAAAATTAATTTGTGATATTTGATACTGTTGTGGTTCGTTGCATATATCACTCTGGATAAAACTGATAAAAATAAAGAAATGTTTTATTCATCTTATTTTTGGTAAGGTTAAAATTGTATTTAAATTAACTATTTCTCTTGTGATGAAAAAAACTATTGAATTTTATTTCGTTAGAATATTAAATTTAAATGATTGTTTCATCTGTGATATTTCTACTAATTCTTACATTTGATGCTTTAAAATAAATATATTATATTTTTAATTGGAAATTTGTTTTTGAAAATGAACATATGCATACAACTATGAATTTGAACAATATATATATATATATATATATATATATATATATATATATATATATATACCAATGAAAAATAATATAAAAATACCTAGTAATAAAGTTTTCGATTCCCAAATTTAAACTTAATAAATCATTACATTTATTCCTCTACATTGCAACATTTTATTATGAATTGAAATTTTAGAATTTAAACTTTTCGAATGCTTTTTTTAATAGTAAATTAAAAATTATTCTACCTCATCATCAAACACGTGCATAAAATACGTTTGATTTTATGTGGCAGCCATATTTATATCTTCAATATCTGTCGCTTTTATCTTTTTACTATAACAAATCGGTATTGAAGTTGTAAAAAGCAAAAGAAAAACCATTCCAAAAATGTGGAAAATAGTCGACATATTAGTATGGTGCTCACAGTTTCCTCATTTTCAACTTATTAGAGTTAGAAATCGAGAATTGATAACCGTAGAAGTTTAAATTGTTAACCCTTCGAAAAAAGAGGTTAATTGAAAATCATAATTAAAATCTTTGCTACGATTGCCTTTGAAGTTCCTCGAATCTGAGTCTGCATTATAATTAATGTCGGAAATGATTTTTTTCTAATACTTACAGAGTTCTGCGTCTAATTTTAAAATTATGCTTGATTTGGTGAAAATACATATAAAATAACTTTCTCTACAGTTGCAAGATGTCTTTCTGCCAGCGATGTTGGACTCCATTTATTGCACTGGTACTTTAACAAGTCATGATGGTGTGGTTCCTTGTAAACAAATGAATTTTTATCATTTGTCATTGAAATGCAATGTTATCTCATTTTTATATATTTTCGTTATGTCCTACATATAATTTTAGAGGCTCCACTAATGTAGACATAATAGTTAGCAATCTGACTTTTCTTCCTTCACAAGCTTTAGAACTTTAGGTCTCTGACTATGAACAGTTCATGGCTTCGAATCCCACCTCGATCTTATTATATCTGCAGAGTGAATCGGAATCTACTTTAAACTTCAGGTCCCGGCCCCAATTGCCCTCACACGCAAAAATGAAGGAACCACGAACCCTAAAGTGGTTCTTGGGTTCTACTCTCACATCAGGTGTGCTTGTGTTTATTCGGAGTCCACCTTAAATCACAGATCACGGTCAAATTAATCTTCGCGTATAAAAGACAATAGAACCACAATGTTCGTAGAGTTTCCAATATGATTCTCAGATGAAATACTAGAAATTAAATTTACCACAATTATTTATCTGCATAAGCATGTAGTAGTTTATTTTTTTAAGAACAAGCTTTTCAGGGAGCTAGCTCTAATTTCAAGCATAGTCATCGCTAATAAATGCATGATACGCAAGATTCCATGTGCAAAAGTCACGTGGTTATTGGGGGAATAAAGATGGAATGTGTGTGCTTTGAAACACACAATGCTGTACAAATTATGTAAACGGGTTTTTTTTAGGTTTTATACAAAAATTTTATTTTTTTAAATTAAAAGAAAATAATTTGCGTCATGTAAAATGCATGTCTGATTAGAAATTGGAAAGTAATACATTTTCGTCAGATCAAAGACTTCCAAAGTATTACGAAAAACATAATCTGAATAACTCGTTTGAAGTAACCTACATTTTTAAGAACAGTTTTTTCGTTAATACAAATGTAAAGAGCACTCAATCGTCCGTCGATAGCTCAGTTGGCAGAGCGGTGGACTGTAGAGGTTGATCACTGATATCCATAGGTCGCTGGTTCGACTCCGGCTCGACGGAAACGATTATTTTTGTTATTTAATAAAAGTCAATTTCCTACAATCCCGCTTTTTTATCAAGCTCTCATTTACAATTTTTAAAGATGCTTTAATTTTCACAATAGCTTATACATTTTATCGTTGGAAAATCTCTAAAACCTCATTACTTTTGGAAATTTTATATTTTTCGCTTTTAATGATTTTAAATTAAATATTCATTTAAAAAACAGTTTTATTTTGTTGAATTAATATTTAATTTTAAAAGCATTTCTTACTTTTTTTTACGAAACCTATAATGCAACAATTCGATGAAAATAACAAAGCACCTATACAAATTTTCCCATTTTTACAAACACTATTTTATTCCGAAATGTCATTTATATTTTTATACCGCATTAATTATTAACATTAAAATATTAAGAAATATCTGTTGAGAGAACAGAAAATAATAGGAAATCTGTGAAATACTGTTTCAAATTTTAAATGCATCAATCCAAAATGAAAAATTTACTTCAGCAGTGCAAAATTTTAGAATACTTCTTTTCTTTTAAATTAGCATTTTAAGGATTTGAAAACAAGCGTTATAAAGTTCCCTAAAACTGTTCAACGTATTTAATATATTAATTATTTATTACTTAAAGAATTTTTATTTTACAGGAACAAAACAGATCGATGTGATCTAAATATACTTTTTCTGTTCATGTATTCTAAATATAATCTTAGATAAAAGTGAACACCACGATTGAGATAGTGATTTTATCTCGCCAATTCTGCTGTTACAAAAAAAAAATTCAGATATGGATCAGAAATCGCGCGCGCGCGTAATGCGTGAAAACTAGCGCTATACTGGCGATGCAAAAAATGTAGTAATTTACCAAAGAAAGACCAAATGCCGGTTTCTATAATCTCTTCTAACCCTAATTGCATAGAAAGACACCATTTATCCAAACTTATAATTTAAATTAGTGAAAAAATTCAACAAAATTGTTGACTTAATTATATGAATATTATAAAATTCTGAATTTTTTTAAAGCAAAATTTGATGTGAAATTCTATTATGAAATATATATTGATTTAAGTAAATGATAAGTCTGAGCAGATGAAAATAAGTGTAATAAACTTGTATATAACAATTAGTTATGATATAAGCAGTTAGCAATAACTGTATTTATTACAAAAATTTTAAATGAACATATTAAGATTTATTTGTGTCAAACATGTTAGTGAAAAAAATTAAATATCATAAGAATACTGTAAATATAAAAAATATATATTGTTCGAGAACTCGAAAATAAATTACATGAAATTCAGAAAATAATTTAATTTAATTATAAATACGTTGGGAAAAAATGCTGGTATTTCTTTCCAAAAGTACCGAGTTTAGCATAATAGTTATCTTTTAGGTCATAATTAAGTACTCAATATAATAAAGGGAATTACATTCTGATATTATCTCTTAATTAAAATTGAGCATTATTAATAATTTTGGTCTATATATAATTTAATTTCAAATGATATATTTCGATATTTAATTTTTGAGGGCCCCCTAAGAAATAGGTGAGAAGACTATTCCAACAGTGTAAATTAACTGAGATTTCTAAATAACAAGTACACTATTTGAATTCTACCGTAATTTTTTAACCAAAGTCACCAATTTTTAACACTTTTACCTACGAATTTTCCAATACTAGTTGTTTCGATCACAATGTTTAATGATGCTTTACTTTTCGCAATAGCTTGTACATACATTTTATCGTCGGAATAATCTCTAAAAGCTCATTATTTTTTGAAATTTTATAGTTTTCACTTTCAATTATTTTCAATTAATTATTCATATAAAAACAGATTTATTTTGTTAATTTCATTTTAAAGGCATTTTTAATTTTTTTGCAAAATCTATAATGCAATTATTCAATGAAAATAGCAAAGCACTTTTCAAAAAATTTATCCATTTTTCGTTACAGTATTTTAATCCGAACTGTCATTTATTTTTACCGCATTAAATATTAAAATTAAAATATTAAAAAGTATCTAAAACAGAAAATAATAGCAAATCCGTTAAATACAATTTCAAAATTTAAATGCATCAATCCAAAAAGAAAAATTTACATCAACAATGCACAAACTTTTAAAATACTTCTTTTATTTTAACTATGCATCTTATGGATTTGAAAACAAGCGTTATAAAAATCCCTAAAATTGTTCAACATATTTAATATAGTAAATTAATTATTGCTTACAAAGTGTTTATTTTAAAGGCACAAAACAGATAGATAGTATCTTCTAAACATGTTTATTCTGTTCATACATTCTGAAGAAAAATCTTAGATAAAAGTGAACACCACGATTGAGATGGCGACATTTCTTCTCGCCAATTCTACTGTTAGTAAAAAAGATTTTTTGATACTCATCAGAAATCGTAATGGTTGAAAACTGGCGCTATACTGGCGATAGAAAATACGTAGCAAGTACCAAAGAAAGACCAAATGGTGGTTTTTATAATCTTCTTACCCTAATTGTTTAGAAAAACACCATTTAAGCAAACTTATATTTTAAATTAGTGAAAAAAATAAACAAAATGGTTGACTTCTATTGTGACAAAATGGTTCCTATAGTGGCTTACTAGACGCCTTCGTGATGATAAGAATAATATGATAACTTTGGTAATAACATTGCCAAAGAGCACCGTCCCACCCGAAGGTACACAGTGGAGAACGTCTTCGGACAGTAATCCTGGAGAGAACCCAAGCTCAGCACTTGGCCAGGCGTGTGAATAGAGCTCCTATAGTGGTGGACTGTCCAAACTTAGGGGACAAAAGGGGTTCTATTGGGACTCACTGTGGCTGGAAGAGGGCCGGATGGCCTTAATTGAGAAAGATACAGCACAAAACATATATATATATACAGATGCAGGCAAGTTTTCAGAGAGTATTTATACATATGTACAAAGGAAGGAGGAGGTGTTCAGCCTGCAGAATTTCCTTGGCACCTTTCCTAAATTCTTTAAGAGGGAGGAGCTGCTTGAAGTGTAGTTGGTGGAAGCTCTTGAGAAAGGTCATTTCCCGAATGTTGGAGTAGCGGCTACAGTGGAGGAGAAGGTGTTCCGGATCTTGTACATCGCCGTCATATGGACAGACATCTGATTGCCCGTGGAATCTGCTGCGATAGGTGCCGAAGACTCTGTGCCCGATGAGAAGCTGGTTTAGGAAGAAGTCCCCTTGTAGTCTTTTTGCGCCTTCACGATGATTTTGACTGTCATTTTTGCTGTAATTTTTGGAAAAACTTATATTTTATTTAAATTTTATGAATTAAAATTAAATATCGATTTAGTGTAAAAAACTAATATAGACAAAAATGTGGCTTCTGATAATACAAATACATTTATAACGTTTATTTATTCAAATCTGAGGATAACTTGAATTATTGGCGGTATTTAGTGCTTCAAAAAAGTGCTCTGTAAATAACGACAATTCATAGCACCCTTAATTGTTGTTTTAATCGGGCTGCTCTTGTTACTGTAGCAACCGCCAGCAATCTTGACGCACGTTACTCTTATTATGTTAACCGAGTTGGCAGCTAGATGATTAGAGCTGTTGACTTCGGTTCAATGGTTCGTAGATTCGAATCCCACATTGGACTTGGACATGTGTTGTGGTTCGAAATCCACTTTGAACCGTATGTCCCAGTATTATTAGCTCTCGTCTACAAATAATGAGCTACATAAACCAACTAATATATTCTTACATTAAACAAGCTGTATACGGAAAACTATGACGTAGATGCTTGACGTCATCCTGCTGTTAAACCAATAAAACTCTATTTTCATCATATTGAATTCTTGTTTTAGTTTTGACTTTTTAAAGTACAATATATCACTTTAGTAAAATTATTACTGCTTATTTATCAAAGCTTCTGATGCTATTTATGTATATATTTCATTATTTATACTAAAACTCAGGGTAAAAATTTACATAGCAGTACAGGTTTGGCGCGATTTCAAATTTTCGTGCCAAGTGCTCTACAGCTATGTCGCCAACCTAATTTACGTCACTACCCGCAATATCCGGCTACCAATACCGATCGCGTTCAAATTTCAACTAGAGAAATCGCGCGTTTTTCGAATTCCAAATATCAAAATTTCGCGAATATTTCATTATAATTAAGTACTATAGAAGTTTTAAAATGCTAAGAACTATATACGAAAATTTTAAAACTCGAATTTTAATATACCGTGCAACTGCCCTCACTTAAAAAAAAAACTTCAGTCTAGTGCTACCTAATACAGTGACGACTGAGCAATAAAGCTAAATTTCTAGCGTTAACAAATTGCATTTTTTATTTAACTCGATTTTTAATATACCGAGAAATGGCGCCCAACTTAAAAAAAAAAAAACATCAGTGTAGCGCTACCTAGTACAGACCGGGTAATAAAGCTAAACTTCTAATGTTAACAAATTGCATTTGTTATGCAAACTCGAATTTTAATTAACTCCTGTACCGGAAGTGCGTATGTTGTACAAGACAATTCTTCTTAATTTGCGATCTTTTTCTGGGAAAAACTATTGTTAGCAATCAAAACAAATTACTATCCGTCACAGATTTCCCAAATGTTTGTAAAACATAGTTTATTCTTTTGGTTAAAGCTTTTTTTTATCCAAATAATTTTCGTCTTTTGAGTTTCAAAGTCTTCTTAGATCTACATCATTTAAAAAATTAACAAAATGTCTAAAAAAATATTAACTGAAAGCCTATAAAATATTGAAAAATTTATAATATTTATTATGAACTCTTCTTTATCAAAAGAAGAGTTGATGAAGTTATCTGGAAGCATTATTACAACGAAGTATATGCAAGAGTACTAGATAATCTAATCTGTTGCCGACGACATGTCAGACAATTTAAGTTTTTTTTTTAAAGACTCGAATATTGTCGATCGCTCTGCCTATTTTGTGTCGTTTTTAATGTCTTTCTTTGCTCTCTTTTCGCCAGAGCTACTTTGACGAAATTTAAATATTTTCTCCTGTCGTTATTTCTTGTTTGCTGCAGGCATTTGAAATAGTTTGAATTAACCTAAATTTTGAGAAGTTTTATGTTTGTTAAGTAAGAATCGCATTACAATCCGTCGATAGCTCAGTTGGCAGAACGGTGGACTGTAGAGGTTTATCACTGACATCCATAGGTCGCTGGTTCGACTCCGGCTCGACGGAGAGGTTTTTTTTAATCATCGTAATATTTTCCGATTCATGATGAAATTTTATTTTATGATTTTTCAAAAAATGACTAGATTTTATCAAATGTTTACTATGAAATAACATGTCAAATCCTTTATTATTTCTTTTATGGGATTTTTTTCTATAGTATTCTTTCAAGTATTTTATATTTTATGTATCTTTCATTACATAAAAATATGAAAAAAGTTCTTTAAAAATATCTAAATATTTTACTTATTTTTTTTCTTGGAAAAAATATTTTGTTAAGTATAAAAATTAGGTTAATTTAAATTTAATTAATGTAATCTTACATATTAAATTTAAATTTTAATTAATATTATAGATGAAAAGCTTTCAATTCATTTCTTAATATAAATAATATAATTGCTGTATGTAATTTTAAATTTTAAGCTCCAATTAAATGAAAAATATTTAAAATGAAAACTAAAAATAAACCATTACGTACATTAACCAAAGTAAATAAACTAAATATATTTCTAATTTGAAATAAATTCAAACTATAGGTTTTATTTGAAATTTTGCCTCGGGAACATAAAACTCAACCGGTTGTGTCTAAACATAAAATAACTTGTAATTAAGACGTTACAATTTTTAAATGACTCTTATTTATATGGTTATCAAATAAGTCTTAATTATATTTTTTGTAACTAAAAATATGCAAAACTTAGATTTTAAATAAAAATACAGAATTTAACTAGTACATTTCCAGAATATGTCAGTTAAAAAAAAATTATCGCTGCATATAATAATTTTTTTTTTAAAATAAAGCATTATGATCTCAAAAATCTAAAGGCCAAAAAGCAACCACAGGTATCAAAATTTGATGAATTCATTTTCGTTGTCACACACAAAAAATCACAGGAAGCAAATAATTCCCAAACATAAGTTGATGCTGGAGAAAATGCTAATTCATGGATAATTTTAATTAATGATATTTATATCGCGTTCTTATTTGCTCCATTTGCATTTCTAATTTTGTGTTTGGTGTATGAAAGATGCGTTTGGGATATTCACTCAAGAAAAAATCGAAAATAAAGATTGGAATTTTATTCATATTATTTTGATAAGGTTAAAATTGCACATACTTAAATGTTTTAAAATATTTCTAATGTCATGTGAAAAATATTGAATTCTATATTTTGCTAGAAAATTAAAGTTGAATAAAATCATTTCATCTGGGATATTTTATGTTGATTCTTTTATTTGATGTGTTGAAATAAAAAGGTTTGATTAAAGCATGAGTTTTTGAGAATGTTTAATTTTATCGTCAGAATTCTTTATTTTGTCACCTAAAAATATCAAAAATTATTTTTATCTTCGTAATTTTATAGTATTTTATTATTGAATTATCAGATAAAATCTTATAAGTATATATATTTATATTTTAATTAATTATACAATTCTATTTAAAAATATTTCTTTTCTAAGTAAGTGTTATTAAAGAGAATTCTAATTAAGGTCATCCTAGAACCAGGGGGTACATGTACCTTCCTGGGGCTTGAGCAGCCACCAGGCGCGTTTGTAAGTGGTGGATAGCCGAATGTCCTGTAGGAATGACAGGATAGCCTTGAATATAGAATCAGAGTCCGCGAACCAGCTCCCATAAACCGTGCCGTGCCGTGTTATGCGACCCGTGCCTAGGGCTATTTGGCACCGCGGTAATGGTGTCTTAACGGAGCCTCTAGTTGCCTGGCGAACTTCTAGAGATTTTTTGCCTTGCCCAGTAACTAAGACAATGCTGGGTGGACTTATATTACCTGAGCTTTTTAATTGTTATCTTGTGGCTGAAAGGACACAAGAAATAACAAATCTTTCTGCATTTGCTTTGCAGGTGAAGCCTCTGAAGTAGACCTTGCTGAAAAAGATAAGGGAACTCAGAGGCAATCTACTAAAGGGGCAGCAATGAATCCTTCACTTGAGGTAGAAATTACCTCCAAACCATCTTCTTCTGGTGAAAGTCAGGAAGCTATCCCTAGTATGACTGACTCTCTGACCAGATGGGACTGTTTCAGCAAGAACCTATCTGCTGGTAAAGTCATACGCAAGAGGAAACGGCAGAGCGTATCATTTATGAATGCCAGGCTCTTGCCCTCCCTAGATTAACTTCTTTAAGCATCATCCATACTAGAGAGTTACACCTAGACTCCTTTAAATGGTTATCGGACTTTATTAATAAAGTGGTAGACCCGAGCAACTGGAACTAGAAACATTGGGTTTGGAGTTAATGGTACAAAATGCTGATAAAAGCGGAGGTGCCCAATGACATACAAACTCAACTCTAAGAAGAAGAAGAATTAAGGTTCTTTTTATTTGGTAAATGTATGTATGATGTTTTATGATTCATTTTTAAGTTAATGTTATTGAAAAGAATTCTAATTGAAGAAATATATTTGGGTACATTGTTTTATAATTATATTATAAAGTTTTAGGTAGTTTAATTTTCATGCATTTTCTGAAAATTTTGTTTAATTGACACCATTTTGCTTACCATCCAACCATCCTAGGCTGTTGCAAAACACTTTAATTTCCATCCATAAATTGGTATTCCGGGATGCTATTCATAGATTGTGGACTGTGTATACACGTGTTTCAAAGGAGGAAACCTTGAAAACTTTCTCCAAGCACTCTCTCCGGCAGGCGTGCATGCAGGAGACAACATTCATCTCATTGTTCCACAGACCTCGGATCTTTCACTATGAAAAGACGTGTTCAATCACTAGGCCACGGTGAGTTACGCCATTGTATATTTTATATTTAATATATATATATATATATATATATATATATATATATATATATATATATATTGTTTATGATATTTATATATAATCAATTCTGCCGACCGATTGACTGAGTGGTTAGCGTTCCAGACTCCTGAGCTGTTGGTCCCGGGTTCGAATCCCGGTTCGGGCATGGATGTTTCTTTCCTTTTCTGTCCTTTCTTCTGTGATGTTGTATGAATGTGGCCCGCCCTATAAACGGGTTTGTGGTGGTATGGCGCGGTTAACGCTACTCGTCTCCGTGACTTGGTTCACAGGTGCTCGCTGGGTAACTATAAATGAGTAGCAGTTTCTGGTCTTGTTGTGGCATAGGGTTCAGTCACTCTTGTGTGCCCGCCATTGGATAAAAAAATAATAATCAATTCTCAGTATATTCACAATATGTTCATATGTCCTTAATGGTAGCGATACAAAATTTCAGTTATTTTTTTCCCCGATTTCTTGCAAGGTTAGTACCATTTACAAAGATTTAATTAACACCGAAGAAAGCGTCTGACTAATTCGATACCAACGTCTCAGCCTTGGTTTAGTACAGAAAAGTCGCCAAATGTCACCACTGTGCCCATAATTCTATTAATAAATAACTCAATCAGGCTTGTGATAACATCTCGTTCTTAGTAATGCAAGATCAAGGGTTTGAAGCCAGCTTCTGTTGAGCGAGAGAGGAAAACAGTTTCTACCTGTGCCTCTGTCTGAGCAGGTTGGTTGGCAGTTTTCCAGGTTTTCTCCCTTTTGCAGATGGCTATAACTCGCTATTTGTGAAAAAACTTTTCTGAAGATAAAAACCCCAGACTTATCTTACAAGAAAATTAGGTTGTTTCTTTGGCGGTTTGAAATTTCAAATAAATAAGTTTGATGAAGGTAAAAGTGTAGTTTAAAAGTTTTAAATAAAAACTTATATATAAAACACGAAATACTAAGATTCGCATTTACATTCATCCGGCGTTATTGTTTTATTCAAATTTCTAAGTCGTTCCGCCTGAGAGACAGCGAACAGGTGAATATTTGTGTTAGCTATAAAAGTTACGCGTACGTGAAAAAAGCTTTGTTTCCCGGTTTGAGCGATAAGACAATTTAGATTTAAAATCTCAGCTTTTCGTAATCTTTACTCGTAAGCTCGTGATGAACATGCATAGTTATGTGAATTATGACTCCAGTGTTGTCTGCACACAGAAAATGCGGTGAAATGATAATTCTTCACATATGACTTCCACCATAATTCTTAGGCTTATACCTCTTCTGATCCATTCCTGACTCACTAATTTGACTAGTGAAGCAATGAATGCTTGGCAATGTGTGTGTGTGTGTTTATATATAAGACATTATATTAATAATATTACGATGACTGAATGGTTAGCGCTCATGACTCCTGAGCTGTGGGTCCCGGGTTCGAATCCCGGTTCGGGCAAGGATGTTACTTTCTTTCTGTGTTTCTCTGTCCTTTCTCCTGTGATGATGTATGAATGTGTCCCACCCTATATACACGATTTTGTGGTGCTATCGCACGAACAACGCTACTCGCCTCCGTGACTTGGTTCACATGTGGCCGCTGGGTAACGACAAATGAGTAGCTGTTTCTGGCCTTGTGGCATACGGTTTGACATCCAAGTGCCCTCCATTAGATATATATATATATATATATATATATATATATATATATATATATATATATATATATATATATATATATATATATATATATATATATATATATATAATCCTGCTAGCCGAGCATTATTAAAGACATTTTCTTCTTTGTCACCGGAATATAACAATATCGAATATCCTCGTGCATCTGAGTTAATTGTAGGTAGGGTCTGCCCATATTTTATGGAACCTTTTTAAATATTGGCTGTGAATGGTTAGCACTCAGATCTTTAGTTCAACAGTTCCTGGGTTCGTTTCCCATCTCGGTGACGGATGCTCGTGTTTTAAGAGTTCATTTTAAAAAGTAAGTTACATACAATTGAGTCAACTTTCGTCTACAAAAGTTACCGTTAAATGACCAGTTAAAATGCTATAGCTTCTGACATGGTTAAAAAAATGCTGGGTTACTAATTATAATTGTTATTTAATCATGTGTGAGCTTCTACCCTATTTTCTGGACTAAGCTTTTCGAAGTGCTGTAGTTCTGGGTGCGAACGCAGTTTCACTTGACACTCTGGAATTTCTGTTTGCATATCAAATATGGGGTCTTTATTGCTGCACATTATATCGAAATGGTTAATATAAATTTCGATATAATTTGCAGCTCAGTAAAATTTTCAGTACTAAACAACCTACATTACGCGCGTACTTGCGATATATTCCTTACATTTCCCACTATTTTGTATTTAGTATCGAATTTTTTTTAAACTTAAATACAGAAAAGGAATTTTTATTTATACAAAATGAATGGTTGTTTAGAAGCTGAATAGTAATCTATTTTTTATCTGAGTTAATATTTCCATCGTATTTCAGGAAGTATAATCTAAAGAACTCGTTTGAAGTAACCTAGATTTTACAGAAATGTTTCTTTTTTAGTTTGTAAGTAAACATTGTTTAGTAAGCCGTCGATAGCTCAGTTGGCAGAGTGGTGGACTGTAGAGGTTTAACACGGACATCCATAGGTCGCTGGTTCGACTCCGGCTCGACGGATTTTTTTTTTTTTTTTTTTACATCTTAAAAGAAGTTTAACTTTTCTCGAATTCTGCTGCGCCTTTTTAATACGTTCTCTATTTTAGAATTCTAAAGAAAATTTAATCTTAGACATTTTTTATGTGTCATCGGAAAATCTTTTTCTTTTTTTTTAAAATTTTATACAATTACCATTTTTATTGTTTAAATTTTGAATGGAATTTTATTTAGCAGTTAGTTTATATATTGTTCTACTTTAAAATGTATTATTTAATAATTCAATTTTTTATTTAAATAGGTAATTATTTAATGAAACTAATAAGGAATTCCATCAAAATTTACTTATTTTTACCATGTGTATTGTAACTAGGAATACAATTTCCTTATTTTTTTTTTTTTAATATTAAAGCAAAATATTGGTAAAATAATTTCTATTTATAAATGCAAAATAACAGTGCTCGCTTTTAATATTTCTTAGTACTTCCCTGCACAAAATGGATTTTCAATCCAAAATATTCCAAATATATATATGTGTGTGTGTTTTATGAATTTTTGAAAAAAAGTTTTGTAAAAATCTCTAAAATGTTGTTGCTGCCTATTTATTGAAATACACTATTTTTTGCTCACAAATTGCATGAAAAAACAAACTGGCGGTCTGGTTTTACTAATATGTTCTAAAAGGCCTTTCATAAAAGTTAGCAATACTGGTTTTTTTTCCGAAATTGATTGGTGTTTGTATTAGTGATCTTATTTTCTTTCCGATGTTCATTTTTCAGAAGAAATTTCAGAAGATGATTGGTAATCGTAATGGATGAGAAGAAATTGATTCTTCCTAAAATGTAGATACCATCTTAAAAAAGACAAGCCGTTTTCTAAGGTTATTGAAGCCGCTAAATTTAACTCTGCATGGAAATACACCATAAGTTAAATATATATTTTAACTTATTAAAATATGCTGACCGATTGGCTGAGTGGTTAGTGTTCCTGACTCCTGAGCTGTGGGTCCCGGTATCGAATCCTGGTTCGGGCATGGATGTTTCTTTCCTTCTCTGTCTTTTCTTCTGTGCTGTTGTATGAATGTGGCCCGCCCTATAAACGGGTTTGTGGTGGTATGGCGCGGGTAACGCTACTCGCCTCCGTGACTTGGTTCACAGGTGCCCGCTGGGTAACGACAAAATGAGTATCAGTCTCTGGCTTTGTAGTGGCATAGGGTTTAACCCTCTTGTGCCCGCCATTGGAAAAAAAACTTATTAAAATATCCATCCAAATTAAAGAATTAAAATTTCTTAACGTGCTGAAAATATTTTTCAAGACAGAACTCTAGAAAAACAGAGTATAAAAATACCTTTTAGCAATTTTAAATAAATGATGGCCGACAATTTTCTTATTTTATTAATTATTTTGTACCAGGTTTACAAAGAATTTATTTTTTTAATTAAACATTTTATTATAATTTTCAATATTTAATTTTTGTCTGGAAATAAATGTATTTTTAAGTATATTGATTATGTATCTTTGTGTGTTCCGGTAAAAAAAATTGCAACACTCGTTAATTTATTATTAACTTTTTTGTGTCCCATATGAATTTAGGCTACTTTTCCAGGAGAAGCTCAAAATTTGCTAGGAATAAAAGCTTTGAAACATGAAGAAATATAATTTGACTCATATACCTCAATAAAGTTTAAAATATTGTGTACCTAATTTTGCATACTAAGTAAAGAGAAATATTTTTTTGTTGTACTTATATAGAATTACTCGTATAAATAAAATGCACAACACTGAAAAATGTGGATAATATTTCGTAATCACCAAATTTCGTGACTGTTTCTTTTTGACGTGATTTAGCTTTGCTAGGTTCTTATTAAAATGTTTTCGCCAAATACTGATTTATTTCGATCATCTTGATGGCACAGATGCCGTATAAACCAGGATTCCAAATTCTGAATTTGATGGTTTTTTGGCAGATTTTCTTATGTAACTGGCAGACTGGTTTTTATTACGTCATAGATATGGAGACCTATAAGAATTATGCTGAAAATCTTATTTTGTCAACTCTTACGTCATTACGTACGTCACAATACGTCATTTTGGCAACATTTCCTCATCGCCCAAAAAATTCAGATTTTGCCGTCCTGGATTATATAGCATCAGTGCCATTTTGATTATTTGTACTTTTGTTAATTTGTGATTATAATTTTCAAGTGTATTTATAGATATGCTAACAATCCCAGACTATTTTAAAATATTTCGCTCTTTTTTCCTACATTATTTTTTATCAAATATGTACTTTGAAACCATGAAAATTTCCGGTGCTAATTAAAAAGTATTTTTTAACCATAAAGTAGTTATTTCTTTCGTTCCAGTTATAATCATGACTACCCCTCTTTATTACAAATATCATTGGTTTAAAATGTCCATGATATCAGATAAATTTTGATCTACATCACACATAATTAACTACGGCATCGCATTGTGAGACGGCTCTGTAAATCCGACTTGTCGACGAGTTTGCTGCCTACCTTCAAATCACATTCTTCGAGCGGCAGCAAACAAGGCGAAGTTCACCATCTGATGTTTGAGAATATTGCCGAAATTTTTTTTCAAACTATTTCTGAAATTTCTTTCTGACTGCCAAGTCTCTTTTTTTCATTTAGTCGCCAAGGGTGTAGGCTTAGAGCATGAGAAGCCGTTTTCCATTGATTCAAGACATTAATACGTTGACAATAGAACAGAAGTAAAAGTAAAATGAAAAAGACAAAACAAAACATCCACTTTATGGTTAGTTTAAATTGGCAAGGACGATTTAAATTTTTATAAATTTCTTTAATAAAATTCTAAATTATTAATAGTAATATTTGCAAGCAATCTCTTTTAAATCTTAAGACTACTTAATGCCTTACTTACGCCAATATTATTTTCTTTTTATATTATTTTTCTTGTTTCATGTTTGTTTTGTATTCCACCATATTATGCATTTAATGATCATTTTTGTTTGACGACGTAACTGTCGCCAAATGAAGATAAATTGACGCGTTCTCACCCTGCTTAAGGTATCTAAGCCAAAACTTCAGATATTATTCATTAAAAAGTAAACTTTTCATGAAACCAAATATTTGTTTTCACTCCCAAAGCTTGATTCGCATATTTGTAATAATATTCTGAAATCATTCGGTCTAAAATCTCTCACAAAAGTCCCCGAGATTTTTCGACCATGCTGACAGTTGATTGCGCAATGTCCAAATAAATATTTTAAAGTAAATATTTCTTTTCAATCTTTTTTACAGATTTACATAGCGATAACAAAATATATTTAAAGTAACAAATTTTGAAGAAAGATTTCTTGATTAATATCTAAATCATAAGTTCCCAAAGTGGTCCAGGTGGACCCCCAGGGGTCCATTGTGGACCCAACGGGGGTCCATATAGATGTGAAAAGAAAACAGGGGTTCACAAGCTGTAAGTGGGGGTCCACGAAACATTTTCTGGTTTTCATAATAACGAACAAAAATTTTCGCTTGGATTTACCTATTAATGTAGGGAGGTAGCATCATTCACTAGGTAGGTACTCAAAAATATTCGAGACTCAGTTCAAACACAAAATTGAATAGAACAATAGATAATAGTGTTACAAATTTATAAATAATGATTTTATTTGTCTTAAAATATCTCAGACAGATCGGAAATTCTCACATTTTGGGCAAAAATTGCGGTATTTAGACGTGTTGTACTTTTAAAAGCGGATTTCCTAATAATTTGGCGACTTGGCGACAGTTGGCGAGATTCTTGGCGGCTTGGCGACGGTTGGCGAGATTTTTGGCGACTTGGCGAGAAATCGATACTTCTGGAAACATCCATCACCTAAGCTCTAGGACCAATACTTTTCGAGATAGCCTAGAAGCTTCCAGAACCTTGGCGAAATTGGTAGATTTCTCCGCCAAGTCAGGTATAAATACCGCAGCCCGACATGGAAGAGTAGAGTTTTGTGAAGACAGTCAGTGAGTGAAGACGATTAGTTGTGACTGCTAGTTGTTCTCTGTCTGAGGTATTTGAGACCTGTGATTGGAAGCTATTTCTTATTGTATCTGACGAATTGTAGCTGTATAATTGTGATTGTTACAGCGGGAATTTCGTTTATCTAGTGAAGTTTTTACGAATAAAAGTCTTGTGTTCATTAAGTGGTCGCTTTATTCAACTCTCAATCAACACGAACCCGTGGAGCTCGGTACAATAGTACAAGTTTACACCACATGTCGAGATTTGCGAAGTGCCACCCGTGTGCCGTCTCATTAAAACTATGACTTTTATTGTTGATTTACATTTCAGAGTTCTTTTTTTTTGTTGATTTTTTGTCAATTGTTAATTGTTTGTAATAATAAATGTTTATAATTTTGTATAACCACAAGTATAATTTTAATAAATTGGATACAAGAAAACGTGCTACTTTTTTTCCTTCTTAACACCCCTAATTTAGGGTGATATTTTTTAGGAGTTCTGAGAATACAGTAGAAATGCAGCAGCAGAGGGTCTACGGAAAATAGTAAAACTTTGAAAATGGTCCACGAGAAAAAGAAAGTTTTGGAACCCATGATCTAAATAAACATCCCGCTTGTCAATTGCGGTGAACTGCAGCGGCTTTCTCTCTCTAACATTCGTAAGTAGCATTGTTCGATTCCGACTACACGGAAAATCCTTTTATTCTTTGTATGAAAAATTGGTATTTTTCCGTTTCGCCGGCGCAAATCTCGCCAAGCGAAAATTAAGTCGCCAATTGGCGACAACACACGGTATACACATAAAAGTTTTTAAATAATGTTTTACATAAAAATTTTTAAATTTATATATTTAATTGTTGTTCTTGTATTCACGCTATGCGTGAAAAGATGGGTGCCAGAGCCTCAATTTATTTACTTATTATATTAGATTACAATTTATAGGGTGATGCATATTTCAAAATCGTATTATTTATTTTAAATATTTTTTTATGTGAATTTGTTACGATTATTATAGCATAAAATTATGAAATGGATAAAAAAAAAAGAGTCGAAATAAAGTCGTTGACAGTATAAGGCCGTCACATGTTTTGGAAACGTAGCAGTAAAAGTTTACCAGCGGAGATATTCCCTATAGCGCCGGTTATATCATTTTTGGCGACTTTATCATTTGCGCCGGCGAAACAGAAAAGTACCGAAAAATTTTATGTGCATCTAAGCTTTTTTAAATCTCTTTTTTATGATTTCTAAATACATCCTGACTTAATCAATTGCTTTCAAGCATTGGATATCAAAGTGATTACACTTATCATTTTTTTTTAAATTTCATATTATATTTTTCAACAATTTTAGCCGTAATCTATTGCATGGTTTCCATGATTATAATTATTTCGAGAAATATGTTATTGAAAATTAACAAAACATTCCTTCAAAATTTGCAAATTGTTTTCGATTTTTTAACCAGAAAAATAAGGATTTGGTTAAGCATAAAAAATTAATTAAATTAAATTTAAATAATCTAAACTTACTTAGAAATGGATTTCTTATATTTCTAACTAAAATATCGATTATAATAATGTTTCCATGAAATATTTTCTATTGATTGCTTGATATGAATTCATAGTTTAGACCTTTTTTCTATTAAATGAATATAATTAAAGTGAAAATCTAATAAAGTGATAGTTAAGCGCGTCTCACAACCGAACTAATTAAACCAAATCAAATATTCACTAGTGCAGGTGTTTTCAGTGGCTCTCGGAATTAATATTAATTAATTAAAAACCTACCCAAAAGATTATATTTTATAAAACAACAAGTAATCAATACGTGACAATGTATAAAGGAGCAATATTTATAAATGTGTTAAATGTTATTTATAGTCAGATAAGTATTCTTTTTGTCACTATACTCTTTCAAAAAATATCAATTTAGAATTTAATATTATAGAATTTAACTTGCACATATAACTCAAATGTCAATTTTAAGGCTAAATGATTTCCTGCTAATGTTGCTTTAATCAAATTCCCTTCACAAAATCAAAATTTTGGTATACTATACAGATAGTCATATCTGACTACCTTGCGTATTGATAAGCAAAGATCTTGTAAGGCCTTTTCGTGTCGTCTGCTTAATTGGCCATCCGAAAGACTAAATAATGGGCCGTATTCACGGTTCATAAGGGAATAAACCAGAAAACCCCCAAACATACCCTCCTTCAGATGTACGTGCAAGACTAAGAAACGCTCTCTGTTGTTCGACAGTAGCTGGAATCGAACTCAGGATCTCTTATTCAGAAGTGTGATGCCCTATTCCTTAGCTAGGGTAAGTCCCGAATCAATAAAGCTACGTTATTTATTGAAATTCATAAGTAAATGGATATAAGATATCATCAAATATAAATAAGTTTGATCGAGAACTATTCTATACCCCGTAGTGGGCAATCTAACGGCCTAAGGCAGCTGTAAAGCATTTTAACATCCACCGCGTACCTTCCTTTTTCATAAATAGTGTGTCTTACTTTCTCACGTATTCCAAGGAGGAAACCAGGAAATCTTCCAAGCACTCACCCCAACAGACGTGCATTGCAGAAATCAGAAATCCACATCGATCTCCCGTTGTTTAACCATCTGTTTTCTCGAAGCAGAGACCTTATCCTCTAAAGAATAGTGTTCTACTACTAAGCCAAGTTGAGCTTCTAACTCTCGTCCACTATTATTAAGTTCATGCTTTCAGGAAATGAAAACTGCAGGTTTTTGATCCCAATCATTATTAAATGAGAAAAAAGATAGAGTTACTGATTATCTATTTGGATCGGGAAATTAGGAGTTTTCCTGATTTTCTCCCTTGCATCACATGAATAGAGCCCATTATATGTTTAAAGTTCATTCGAAATATAAAGAGAATTCGCAATTGACAACCATCTTCTGCATTTAGGTTGCCCTCTTACGCAGTTTCAAATAAAACACATCCATATGAAGGTAAGCGATACCAAGAATTTTATATAAAAATGTAAAATTCGAAATACTAAAATTCTAAAATTAATACTAAAATTTAAGTAAAGTATAAAGTTAAAAATGAGTGTTTTTTTTTTTTTTTTTTTTTTTTTTTAATTTTGCTTGGAAGTATACGAATAGGTGAATATTTATGCTCATTTTAGTAAATAGACTAGTTAAAGTTACTGAAATGACAAAGACTTTAGATGTTTATGACATAAGACCAACTAGATTTAGTAGCTCTTCGAATTCGTTACTAGTTAGCTCATTACTATTATGTATTGTTCCGTGACTTATGCTTATCTTCTTGCAGTAAAAAAATGCTGATGTGTTCACCATGGAATTATCCTCTTTCGCGTAAGACTTCCTCCATAGCTCTCAAATGTGTGCTTCTCTGTGATTCATACCCGACTAACCATTTCGAGTAGAAATAAAATATTGTATATTTATGTGATATTGTGTGTTAATAAAAGATTATTCTCTTTACAGGTGAAATGTTTAATAAACTCCTGGATATGTATGAAATTAAAATTTCTCAACAATTTTTCAAAGAAATTTTCTACGTTTGTACACAAGTAATTTTCTGACTGTAATTGCTAAGTGCGACTGATTTTTTTTTACATCCTCTTTTGGGAGGTGTGGTGTCCTGATTGGTTAGGGTGTTGTTTTCATAATCGGTAGGTGCTGAGTTCGAATCCCGGCTTAAAGGAAGATCCGTGGTGTTAACTGAAGAAGGCGGAGTCACATTAAAGGTTGAATCGCAAGGTCCTCCAAGTAAAATGATACCTCTAGAAGTATCAGGTTAAGTATTAGGGGGTTTTCTGTTTCATCCCAAAAAAATCGAACCTCATGACGTTGAACGATAAGTAAACAAAACATTTTGTATCCTGATTTTTTTTAACTGTTATTTACTTTTATCTAGAAAATGCTTAAAACAATATCAATCGTTCAAATTGTCGTCAATTCAGCGGTTGTTCTGCTGCTCAAATTGATGTAGCAATATCGCTGTGTTCAGCGACCTCTTTTGGCAAAAACTGGCAACCTAAAAGGTATGGCAAATACACAAATTCTATATTTCACATTATTATATTTGATAGAAATACTGTAAATATTATAAAAAAAAACTAATTTTAATTAATAATGAATTGATAAGTTCATGTATATATTTTCTCGAAAAAACTGAAAGAGTTACTAAAATAATATTAAATCAAATACAATTTAAAATGGTAAAATATTTTGTCATCAAATATTTCTCAGTGATAATTCCTAAAATAAAGATGACATTTCGAAACGAAAATCTTTATTTTTGGAGAAGTAAAACATTATTTCTCTTTTTAAAAATCGATAAGATTAATAAATAAAACTATTCAGTGATAAGACAATTAAACATAAATGTGGGTAAAAAATCTTACTAATAAAAATGTTACTAAATATTTTTACATTATTATTTACATATGAAAATAGGATATTTATCCATTTGTCTTTTTAGAATAGTATACCTTCTGATAAAAGTTATATATGTGTAAGTTATTATTCTTAATTAATATTATTTCTTGTTTACAAGTTCTACCATTTGCTTAGAAATGACTGTATCGCAAAAAATGTAACTATACCGAACGATTAATTTTGAGTTTGCATAGTCAATTCTACACAATTCTGTCGTTTTATTATAATAGCTATACATAAAATTTCACGAATATAAAAGTAATTCCTATTCTTTTGTTTTACATTTGTTATTATTTTAAAGTCTAAAAAATCTTAGCTGTTTCCGGCTGGGATCGAACCGGCAACCTTGTGCGTGTGAAACACACGCGATAACCACTACCCTACGGAAACAATTGCCTGATTGCCGTAATTTATAATAATAGCCATAATAGCTCAGAAATAAATATGCATAATATTAATATTTTAAGAAAATAAAATCATAGGATTATTTACGTATGAATTAGTGAGTATTAGTATCATGCATAGATTTCAAATTAAAAAAATTAAATATATTCGATTATGGCAGTAAGTTAAATAAGAAATTATGTTTTTAACAAGTAGTCAATTGACCAAATATATGAACTGAATTATACGGCAATATTAAAATTCGTAATAGAAATATATATTATAGCGTTTTTACATAATAAACATCTCTAACAGCCGGGTTTAAAAAATAAAACTTCAAAATTAAAATATAATATCATACAATAAATATCATTTAAATTAATTTTATACCTTATTGCTGCAGTATTAAAAAAAAACTAAAATGGTGTACAGCACAAGTAAAAGTTATTCTTAAACTACATTCGTATAATATTCATAAACATACATGCAGCTAATGGTAGTTAAAAGCTTTATAGTCAGATGCGCTAAAATTTCTTTGGTGCAGTTTCTTTTTCATATGTCTTCTAAAAATAACAAAAATTATTAAATTTTAAAAATTTAAACAGTTTACAGATTAAACTAAGAACTTCTCAAAGTAAATGTAAAATTACAATTGTCAAACTATTCCGGTGGTATTTTAAAAGCTATAAAAAACTTTGTTGTAGAAGAAAAATATAAATGTGAAATTTTTTTCTTATTTTCTTTTTTATTTATTTATTTATTTTTTCGAAAAGAGAGTGTTTTATTTTTGAAACAAAATTTTGAAGCACCCAACTGAATTTACTCATTGATTTTTTTTTAAAGTGATGTTTAAAGAAATGTTTTTCAATGGGTTTGGGTTTATAGAATTTAATAATATACGATCAGATAGAGAACAAGTTACACCATTCTATATGGTCAAAAAAGAAATAAATAATAATAATAATAGCTCAGAAATCGCTATTAAAAATGTTTTGCCCGAATAACGAATGATTGGATCGAATTTTAGTTTTCAGAAATTCTTCGATGTGAATATGGAATGGGGTCATCCGTAAACTCAAGAAAAAAGGAGGAAGGGAATATTCTGAAAAGGCTGTCTTTGAAAAATTAAGTTCAGAGCTTAAGCATCTGAAAAACCGAAGGAAACGCCAGTGGACATTACAAACGGTGCTGTGACAACTGCATCAAATAACAATTATTATCTTAAAAATGCTATTATTTTTATAAAACTGAATGTGTCCTGGTTGGTTAGAGCTGTGAATCTCTACACTTCTGCACACCACCAAACTTTAGAAATTTATGTTTTAAAAATTATTGCGTTTTCTTATTATGAGTAAAGTAATGAACGTATTGTTGTTCTTGTAGTATATCTTATATTATTTTATTTTACATTCAAAATTAATATCATAATTTCGGTTCGATTCCCAATGCCGCCAAAAACCCACCGAGTACATGCGATATACGTGCTCGTTAAATCTGTGGAATCGAAAGTCCTGTGGTCGGTCGTTGAGCAGTTACCATAGGTGCCATGGTCTGGAGAAATGTACTCCCCCTTCAGATCAATACCAAAATTGAGGGAGTAGATCCTCTGGTGCTGCCATCTATCGGAGGATTTGAAGAGAAAAAGTCGTACTTTCCCCTTCATGGTACTCTGATTAAACGAAAGACGCTCCCAACTGACTTAAATTCGCATAGCCGATGCATAGCGAACTTGGCTTGTCCAAGTGTCATTAGTAACAATAACAACAACATCATCAACTATTTTACTCATTGTATTATAAGGAAAGAAAAGAACTTTTAAACTTATCTTTTTTGTGGGTACCTCTAAATTTCGAAATCGAATAAAAATATTTTTCGATATAATATTTATATCGAATATATATATATATATATATATATTATATATATATATAAATTATATATAGTAAAAGATTATTTGCGACTAAAAAGAAGAAAAGGTTGGGAATCGCTGGACTAAAGCCTCGTTCTCACTATCAGAAAACAGTGAGTTAAAAATCACAGGAATCAACTGAAGATCTGTCGTGTTCATTAAAGGCGACTGGGGCACGTTATATAAGTCATAGTCGCATTGTCCTCCAAGTGAAATGATACCTTTGGTGGAGAGTCAAGTATTAGGGGTTTTGCTTGTGATCCTTGCTTCTAAATTTCCAAGACTCGCACCTGGCTGCTTGGTAGAGCGAAACTGGGCTAGGTACTGTAAAGTATGCTGGGGAAAAAAAATTTAAAATGGCGAGGTGTAAATAAATCAAGAAGTATGAGGAATCCAAAAACAATCGCTTTGGACTCTCTGTAAAATGTCTACATTCTAAGATCAGAGTGGTCTTGTTAAATAGCTTTTTGTTAAGATCTTCCGAAATAGCTCGATTGATGTATTATTAGTATTCATACATTGTTAATTCGATTTTTAACTAAGGAAAAAACTTAGGTATTAAAATCATTACGATGTGAGCTGTTGCCTCGTTTACTGAGGTTATCATACAACATCCAATCAGAAACCTACACTCACTCATTTGACACTAGTGAAGAACGTTAGGAATAACTAGAGGCTTACCAGCCAATATTGTATTTATAATTAATTTCCAGCCTGAATTTGGACTCATGTTGTAATATTTCCCGGGCTCAATTTCATTTATATAAAGGTTATGGTTATGTGAATCCGTTTGTTTTTGCCCCCTTTTCTTAAGAGTTACATGTAAAGAGAGAGAGAGAGAGAGTTGCAAAAATTTTTAATATTGGGTAGAAAATTGAAGTAGGGATCACAATGTTTTTCTTTTATTCCCAAAAGAAAGGGGCTCGGTAGAGCCTCCCTCTCCTTCGCTGGCAAAAAGACTCGCCTTGAAGGGATAAATCCGGTTTTGGGCCTAGTCCTTCTTGAACAATAGAAAGAGGAATGCAGTTTTCCTGCTTTCTGTGTTCTCTTTTGTTGGAGTGGGGTGTTTGGAAAGCTCTATCCATAGTAACCTGTGAATGCGGATCACTTTCGATGAAATTTTCGATCCGCATCAGTTTGGCTACTACAAAGGGGAAAAATTGAATCCGTCGTTTTAGCTATTGGTCACGTGACGGATAAGAAAACACCATGCTTTTATATATATTTTTTGTATAATATATGCATATAACTTTTAATCAAAAAGTTACCCTAAAATCAAAATGGAATACCGAAATAAAATCTTACGTTAACCAATAGTATATTTCAATAAAAGGGAACGTCATGGAGTTGATGCAATGCTTCTTCTGAAATAAAAACTGCCAGGTTCGATCCCAGACTCAGAGGAATTCGGAATTACAATTCTAGATCTCCAGCCTTCTGTAGCTCACAACTTTTCATGGCCAATCTTGTTTAACTAACTTCTTTGAGTTTTCTCACAATCCGATTAACTAATTGATAATGGCTATGAAAAAGATTACCGAAAAGCTTCCTCAAGTGAGCTTTACAAGCAAATAAAGTGTCAAAGATAAATAATTTCCTTGAATCTTGTAAGGAAATTTTTCGACTAAATCTGAACCTTTACGTATCTAAACTAAAAATGTTAATACTATATTTTTTCTATTTAGTGTTTGGCATTTCTTAGAGAATAGATGAAAGTTGATGTAGTCGTCATGGCAACTTAGAGAAGTGGGAATTGAATGGTCAGTATGCTATAGATATCAGATTTCTCCAGAGGCTGTAAGATGAAAAAACATATAAATAATAAAGGCTGATCTCCTCAAATGGCTTTCTTCTAGGATCCAGTACGTCTCTCATTAATAGACCGTACCAGTACACGTCTTAAAAGAGGCAACTAAATGTTTCCTATAATGTGCGTTGTGGTTTAATGAGGGTGAGATCATCTTCAAAAAAAAACAGTTTTTGTATATGAATTAGGAAAATTCTTCGAAAAACAGACACGGTGAATACTTAAAAGAATCTAATGTTATTCAACGTATTTGGTACGAGATTTCAAAGGAAGATTTATACACACACAGTGCAAGAGAGGAAAACTAATAACCTTATGGCATTTTTAAATTTATTTGTAGAAATAGAGAAGTCATTCTTGATTTCGTTTCCCGATGCATAGAAACAGGATTATAAGTGCAATGCATTTGCCGACGTACATTCATCGCGACTTCCAAAGTTACAAAAATGATATCATTAGGTGAAAAGATTATTTTACATTTGTATGGGATATTTTTTTCTTCGAATTTTGGTATCGAATCAAAGTTTCAATAAATTAAAACAGAGAAAAAGAAATTTTTATCTCGTAAAATAAACGATTGATTGGAAACTGAATAGTAATTCATTTTTATCGGATTGTGAATGTTCCCGACATACTTCAGGAAGTGATATTTGAATAACTTGTTTGAAGTAACCTACATTTTGTAGAAAGCTTCTTGCTTAATATGTTCTAACACAATCGTCCGTCGATAGCTCAGTTGGCAGAGCGGTGGACTGTAGAGGTTTATCACTGATATCCATAGGTCGCTGGTTCGACTCCGGCTCGACGGAAACGATTATTTTTGTTATTTAAAAAGAGAGTACATTTTCTACAATCCCACTCTTTTTATCAATGCTCTCATTTACAATTTTTAAAGATGCTTTAATTTTCGCAATAGCTTATACATTTTATCGTCGGAAAATCTCTAAAACCTCATTACTTCTGGAAATTTTATACTTTTCGCTTTTATTGATTTTAAATTAAATATTCATTTAAAAAAAAAGTTTTATTTTGTTGATTTGATATTTAATTTTAAAAACACATTTTAGTTTTTTTACAAAACCTATAATGCAACTCTATTCGATGAAAATAAGAAAGCACCTATACAAATTTTCCCATTTTTCCAAACACTATTTTATTCCGAAATGTCATTTATATATTTATTCCACATTAAATATTAACATTAAAATATTAAGAAATATCTGTTGAGAGAACAGAAAATAATAGGAAATATGTGAAATACTGTTTCAAATTTTAAATGCATCAATCCAAAATGAAAAATTTTCTTCAGCACTGCAAAATTTTAGAATACTTTTCTTTTAAATTAGCATTTTAAGGATTTGAAAACAAGCGTTATAAAGTTCCCTAAAACTGTTCAACATATGTAATATATTAATTATTTATTACTTAAAGAGTTTTTATTTTACTGGAACAAAACAGATCGATGTGGTATTATCTAAATATAGTTGTTCTGTGTTCATATATTCTAAAAAAAATCTTAGATAAATGTGAACACCACGATTGAGATGGCGACTTTTTACTCGCCAAATCTACTGTTAATAAAAAAGATTTTGGATACTCTTTAGCAATCGTAATGGGTGAAAACTGGCGCTAAACTGGCAATGCCAAAAATGTAGTAATTACCAAAGAGACCAAATGCCGGTTTTTATAATCTTCTTACCCTAATTGCAAAGAAAGACACCATTTATCCAAACTTATAATTTATAAATTAGTGAAAAAATTCAACAAAATTGTTGACTTAATTATATGAATATTATAAAACACTGAATGTATTTTTAAGCAACATTCGATGCCAGATTCTGATATGAAATATATATTAATATCTTTAAGTAAATGATTGGCTGTGCAGATGAAAATAAGTACATATAATAAACTTGCATGTAAATGCTATTAATTATGATATAAACTTTTAGCAAGAACTAGATTTATTCCAAAATTGTTAAATGAACATATCAAGATTTATTCTGGTCAAACATATTACTGAAAACAAATATTATAAGAAAGTACTGTAAATGCTAAATATATATATATATAAATATATATGTATGTATATAATCCTCCTTTGAAGTAACCTACATTTTTATGAACAGTTTATTGCTTAATACACAAGTAAAGAGCATTAAATCGTCCGTCGATAGCTCAGTTGGCAGAGCGGTGGACTGTAGAGGTTGATCACTGATATCCATAGGTCGCTGGTTCGACTCCGGCTCGACGGAATGTTTATTTTTATTGCTAGAAATTTTTTCTTAACTTTCCTCCAATCTTGTTGCGTCTTTTCAATGTTCTAATTTAAAATTTCTGAAGGTGTCTTAATTTTAACAATTTTTTACTTGCATAATAGAAATATCTACTAAATTTCATTATTTTTTATTTTATTCAATATTTTTAGTAATTTTATTGATCATTTTTATATGAGTTGTTTTATAAAAACTTATAATCTACTATATGAGGAAAATTAAAAAAAAAAAAAAACACTCGGACAAAAACTTTCTACTTCCGAATTTTCCTTATAAATCAAGGTAAAATATTATCAATGGAATATTTGTATTTCACACAGAAAATAATAACATTACTGTATTAAACTCACTTTCAATTTTTTAGTGCTTCTATTTTAAATAGTTGTTAAATAAAAATTTTCGAATTTTTTCGTATCTTTATATTTTAATTTTTTTTTGAGAATTTGAAAATAAAGCTTTATATAAATCCTTAAACTAGTTGTTTCAGTTTATTTACTATAGCAAAACATTTACTTTTTAGATAGTGCTCTAATTATACAATAACAATAAATTAGTATATCATTTAAATTTGTTGATTTTTCACATAAATTCTGAAAAATCATTCGCAGAGAATTAGCTAAAATAACTGGCGCGGGTTACGATACCTATATTTTGGCGACCCACCTAAAACATTACTCATATAATATACAGAATAAGCTAGTGATGAGAATATAATATAGACAGAAAATAAAATTTATTTGATATAATTAGAATGCAACATTTTCCAAAGAATTTTATCGTGTTTAACGAAATACTATTTTTTAACACAAAAATTTATTAAGCGAGCAATATTTGGGGAGTAATGATATTCTAACCGTCTAAACGGTAACAAGAAGAAAAAAACAGTATTCTCCGTGAATTTGGCGGTATTTACTTTTCAATTCCCACCGTTGAATTCTATTTCGATTCCAGGAAGACTATTATCTAGACTGGAAATAGCCCTGGGAAATTGCAGTGCTATATTGAGAATAAATCCCCTCCCCTTTCGTTGGATGTAGCCAACACCCCCTAAGGGGTGCTGATGTAGCCCGCTGCTGGACACAAGTATTCTGAACAGCGGGGATGGTTAATGAATGAGAAACAAGTTACAGCGTGAATTTTCTCCTGAGAGAGTCTAGACTAAAAGGCCGCAATAAAGCTTGAGATAAAAACAGATACTTTCGAAATTATAGAGCGATGCACAAGAATTTCTCTAGCATTTTCTTAAATCCAAATAACAGCTGAAATTTCAGTAACGCTTCTTTATATTCTTTTTCTCATATAGCCAACACATTTAAATGACTTTTAAGAAATAAAAGTAATATAAAAAAAATTGGTATTTTTAAGTAATTTTTTATCAGTTTTTTAAGCATAAAGTGTTTGTTTTTTTTTCGTTCCAGTTGAGATTATGGCTACATCACTTTATTACAATTCTCATTGGTTTAAAATATCTATGACGTTAGATAACGTTTCATCTACGACATACTTAATTATTTACGACATCGTATTTAAACGCCGTCGTAAATCCGACTTATCGATGAATTTGCTGCCTGCCTTCAAATCGCATTCTTCGAACGCTAGCAAACAAGGCGAAGTTCAACATCGAATATCTGAAAATACTGCCGAATTTTTTTCATTTAATAGAACGATTTTTTATATAATAACCAAAGCATCGGTTTAAGAACCCGTTTTCCGTTGATTCAAACTATTAACTCTTGGACAATAGTACAACAGAAAAGACAAAAAGAAAAAAAACATGACAAAACATCCGCTTTGTGGTAAGTTTAAATCTGCAAGGACGATTTAAAAAAATTTTTTTTAATTTCCTTAATTAATAGATTTTTTTTTCTAAATTAAAAATTGCGATATCTTTAAACAATGTCTTTTGAATATTAAGACTAATGCCTTGCTTACGCCAACATTAAAATTTTATTTATTTATTTTTCCCCCTTATCCTTTTGGGGATTTCCCCATTCTATATTTATATTTATTTAGACATTTATATCTAAACATATTAATGTCTAATTAAAACATATTAGAAAATGCTGTTTCACACACTCATCAAATTTATAAATTATTCAAGCTATATCACAAATTGTAAAATTTAATTATGTTAACATGATGAAAATAGCATTTTTAAAAGGAATTTTATAGAAAATTATTATGCAAAAATAAATATATTGACTAATTGAAGTAAATCATTACAGCAAATGTAAGCGCATAAAAAGGACAGTAAATCAGCTCAAATATAACATAATAAAAAAAATTAGTAATTTAATTGAATTTATGTTTAAAATTTTGATACAAAATTATTAATTAGCAGTAAAAAATGTAAGTCTGAAAGAGTCGTGAAAGCGCATGAAATTCAATTTAAATTTATAACCCGTTTTGGAAACTAAAATGGAACAAACCCAGCTGATATTTATGGAATAATAGTAGCATAGGAATTATAAGTTCTTATATCATATTAAAGCCTAATGGAAAAACATAAGGGATATCTTACGTAATAGGACATAAAAATTATTAGTATAATGGCAAAAAAATCAGGAATTTGACTTTCACTTTAATGTTGAGTTGAAGAGTACATCTGATTTAATTTCAAATTATGTATTTCGACATTAAATATTTAGGTATGCATTAAATGTATATGTAAGAAAGTCTTGATCATAGTTTTTAAGCAAATTAAGATTGCTTAATACCTAAATTGGCCTTTGATTACCCTTAAAAGAATTTTCTGCTACGAAAAAAAAAGTTGCCAATATTTGATATTTTTTTCCACAAGTTGGTAATGGATTGTAATGTTTGAATAATTTTTTTTTAATATTTTTCAATCACAGTTAATGTTTTAATATTTTCAACGCAATTGTAAACAAGTATTGTAAAAATAAATAAATAAAAAAGAAACTCGTTTAAAATAACCCAAATTTATAAGGAAGCTTTACTGTTTAATTTATAAATAAACCACCTCCTTCCAACCGTCGATAGCTCAGTTGGCAGAGCGGTGGACTGTAGAGGTTTATCGTAGACATCCATAGGTCGCTGGTTCGACTCCGGCTCGACGGAAGAACTTTTTTATCTTTTATATTAAAAAATCTAAAATTTTTCGAGGAGCGGCAAAATTTTGTAAGCCCCTATTGCATGATTTCTTTTAATTTCATCAACTGCAATCCAATAACAAGGAATAAAAGATTCCAAGTTTTATTATAAGATATTTTTATTAACTTTATTTTATAATTGAAAATAAAATATTAATAATATCTTAAAAAGAAAAAAAAAACTGTCATTTTTTTAAATATCATTTTCTCTTTATCTTTTATATTGATTTTACCAGCAATTTTTGATTTAATCAGGTATAAATTATTTTTAAAATATATAATTCTATAGAAAACTATTTTTTAAAATAAATTACGTAACAAATAAAACATTAAAATTCCGAGAAATTATATTTTCAAAATCATGTTTCTTAATATTTTAAAAATTTATATCTCTTATTGCAAACTCATCGTTTGCTTATAATAAAAGTTTAGTAGAACTTATACTTTCTATAACTTATTCCGAGAAAATAACTGTTTTATTCATGAAAAGAATCTAATCGAATGACATTGCATTTTAATTCCTAGAAAAAAAGAAAACAAAGCTTTAATCGATTAATTAAATTAGCTTTAAAAATTAGATACTTTTAATCTTTTTATTCAAAACTTCATTTTCATTCAAAAAGTAAAAATATTAAAAGTTTTTACATATAACGTAAAATACTTGTCTCTTATAAAAAGATGGAAATAACAAAAGAAAATTATGCATTTTTTCGGTTTTTTTTTTAAAAATTAAAAATTATTATTTCAATATATATTTTATATTATTAAATGTATTTACATATTTTACATTTAAAAAATAAATAATAATTTATTAAAATTAAGTGCGTGTCCCTCCTTATAGTGGATATTATTTTTTACGTTTAAAAAATATTCTTATATGACAGTAACATGGTGACCACCTTATTTTGTTTGTTCATCTACAGATTAGAATACAGCAATCATTTATCTAAACACTACTTGAAAGTTATATCAAAATAAAAACTGATAAATAAGGTCTCTAAGCTTCTTTGGAAATTTTCATCAAATAAGTTAACTTAAAATTTTGAACTAAGATACAATATTTTAACTTTTGAATTTCAAAATCACCATAAACCATATTAGCAAATAAATACAACCCAATTCGAGATATATTTTGGCCAATAATGTATAGGAAAGCTTAACGATATAGAGTTGCGATAAGATTTTTTTTCTGATTATTGCTGCCAATGAGAAGATTTATCGCCTAAGAGACAAAGATGCCTATATACATTTTTTACAAGTTAAGAAACATGGGAAATATACTTTGAAAGATGAGTACCCTTAAAACACGATTTCATGTCCCTCGAGTAACACGTGTTTCCCCCCCCCCGTATAACGTGTTGATTCCCCACGTGATATTTCTGTACTGCGAAATTTATAATGATTTGTACAGTTCACAATCCATCGTGTCAATTGTGTGTTCTTATAAAATTAAATTATATTATTGACCTTTGAATATTTTGCTAAGAAATTATGTCGATGGAACGTTCTTTCTAATAGCTCCTACAGCCAATAAACATTTAATAAAACTGTTTTTGTGTGATTATTTAATTTATTTGAAGAGTTAAAACTATTTTTAGTTTCGTTTATATAAGTTTTTTATTTAAAATATTGTTAATTTGGTTATAATAAAACGCACACATTTTGCTCATAACATAGTTTTTCCTTAATATTCTTTTTAAACCCCCTTTAACAAAAAGAGTTAAACGTGAATCATTTATATATAAAGCGTTAAACGAGGTCATACGAGCCCGTTTTTTCTATAACGTGAACTAATACCGTGTTATAGGGGGATTACGGTATATGTTGTCGCCACATAACAGATAGCTGAAAATCGTTACAAGACATTTGGGTATTCATAAAACGTTGCTTTCCTGCAAAACTTTTCAAAAATCTTATCGCGAGGGGAAAAAAATCATGAAAACTCCTTAGAACCCAACAAGACAAAATTGCATGGAGAAATTCACGATCCATCTTTCGTTATTCAACAGCTGCCAGAATCGAATTCACGATATTCCTCTCAGCAGATCACTGTCATAGCATGGCCATAATAAATCCGAAGGGTGTGCAGGAACGCTATGTATCTCTCACCTGTTGCTTTAAATGAAGAACCGAGAATTTTTTGGGGTCTCATTTCACGGCTCTACAATTAGGGATCAGCTAATTGATCTTGTAAATTATCTTTCGTTATTTTATAAATAATGGGCTATATGATCATCTGCCTCAAGTTGAAATCTGGAAAAAACCCCAAACTCTCTCCTCGATAGATGCGCGGTGATCGAACCAGGGATCTTTTACTCCAAAGAACGCAATCCTACTTGATGAGACGTAATTATACATGCAAAACAATCACTTACGCTCAGTTAAGAATAAAATTTCTCCATCAATGACTACAATATTTTCGTATAATATATACATTATATTATGTACGCACATATTAACATCATTTCTTTTTTTAAATTAACAACTTGATTTTCTTTTGATTTGAAATAATAAATATTTTCCAAAAATTTATAAGGGACAAAATATGTCTGTGCGTTTAAAATATTTAGCTGCAAAAATTTTTCAAAATAATGTTTCTTGCCACATTTTTTTCTTTTATACGTAAGAGTCCATTATAAATCTCAATAACCATTAATTTCTCTAAACCGTTGTAATTTTATTTTAGATTAAAAATTACAAAAAAAAAAAAAAAAAAAAAAAAAAACGTTTTAATGGGTAATTTTGTAAGATTATTATTGAAACTTAAAAGAAAATCCAAATCAGAAATTCTGAAGATGGTGAAGGACATTATGAATAACACACAAATTTTATTAAGTTAAATCCACATTTAAATATTTGAGAATTATAATAATAAAAATCTGTAATTAATATAAGTTGGGCAATTCTAAAATACCGTTTTATTTGCTGTCACACATTTTCTTCTTAAATAAATAGATACATGTGTTTAATAACCATATTTCTTTTATAAATTACGCTCTTTTTTTCAAATACAGTTCAATTGAATGTCAATAATTCCTTATCTGTTATTGTTTACGTTTTTGCTATGGAGATGTAATTAAAACTTAATTTCAGGAATGTATAACTTAATTTTTGTAATTATTTTCTAACGTAAATTATTTTGATTTCAACATATTCTTTTTAAAAAAAAGTTTTCCTGTCTCATGATGCATGTATTTCTTATATACTTGTTGGATTTAAATAAAGAATAGTTTTTCAGTCTGTAATTTTGTAACTTATACTAGTCTTAAGAATCTGTTTATAATATTGCAAATATTTGTGTGCGTTAAGAAAACATAGAAAGTGGAGCATTATATCTATTAAAATGTTGTATTTGATTGCATTAAATTTTTACGCACATAAGCGTCGGTGGTATAACGGTTAGCATAGCTGCCTTCCAAGCAGTTGACCCGGGTTCGACTCCCGGCCGACGCATGATTTTTTATCTTTTATAAAAAATATTTTAAAGTTTTGTTTCGTTTTATCAATACAAATTACACAAATCTCTTTTATAAGATGTCTAAAGACAAATTAATCAACTTATTAAAGCAAGCAGCTGTCATGAAGAAAATCAAAATGTGTTACCATGTGCATACAAGCACATTGTTTCCTTTTAATTTCCAGCAAATTTAAGAACATTGACAGCAGTAGAGAATAATTCTTATTTTTTTATAATACTCTCGTTAAAATAATAATAATATACATATTTTTTTATTAAAAACATTTTAAAACTAAATATGACTAATATTTTACTATAGTCTTACCTTTAAACTATAATTGATTAACTCAATTTGTAAATTTAAAAAAGAAATTCCAGTACTCTAAGGATATCGAAACTATTGTATTTCTTAGTAAATAAAATGAAATTAAATACTTTTAGCAGTAGAAATTTTATGAAAAACTAATGAAATATTTTTAATCATTAGTAATGAACTCAGATTTTTGCTTTGCAAATTCTTAACTATCTAATTATACCTGCTATTTCTATTTATACAGTAATAAATAAAAATTGTAGTGTATAAATTGCTGGATTTTAATTTCAAAGATTATGATCTTTAACAAACGGACCAAAGGTATATTCAGTTTATTCGGCACTTGTTTCGCATATTTTTTTAACAAAATATAAAATTATATGCAATTTTCTTTAACTAAAATTGCACTAATAAAATTAATTCAAACTAAAAGTTAATAAGGTTTTATGATAATGACTATAAATTTAATAACATTTTATTTTTTATTAAAGAATGACATTTCTCGTTCTGTTTCCCCCAACAGAGGGCGGCACTATTGATTATTTCTTTAGCTCTATTAAAATGTTTTTTCATACATTAATTAAAAACTTATTAAATTGTTTATAGATAGAAGTGTTTTTAAATGTATGTATGTTCTCAAATCAACAGCAAAAATAGATAATTTAAACTAGTTAATAAACATTTAAATAAATTATTTTACTGAACATGTAACGTTGCTGATAAATATGATTAAAAAAATTCTGAAATATAAAAAATCTTGTAATTGCTTTCGCCATCTGGGAGCTGTAAAGTTAACTAAACACAGATTTTTTACTTTAATTTTAATAGAAATTTAGATAATTTAATGGATAAAAAAATTCAAATTTTAGCTAAGAAATAAATCGTAATTTTATAACAGAACAACTAAAGAAGTAAAAATTTAAATGTTTTCATACTTAAATGAAACAAGTTATTTATTTTATATATGATATCTCTTGAAGCTGCTGATTAAACTGCAAATTTATTTATTAATATTGTAGTTCTGCTAAATACAATTTTAAATAACTACTTCATTTGGAGCATAAAATCCTAAATCCGTTGATCTATTAACATCTTATACGGCTTATTTTGCCAAGTCCTGAAAAAATTGTTTAAGCCTATAAATGTATGTAAATTTCGAAATAGAAATCACAAAATTTAAATAGATTTGATTATTCTAAAATGTTGCTCAGCTTTAACTGTATTCTAATTTAAAAATATTTTTTGAATATTTGTTGTACGTAAAGGACTGTTGAATACTAAAATTGTAAAACATATTATAAGTAAATACTTAGGATGTGTCTTAAATATGTATTCAGAAGAAACCAAAATCATATAGTTTTAAGCAATATTAGATCGAATTTCATAAGTGTGCCGAATTTCTTCACTATATAAAATATTTGCTATAATGAAATTTTATTTAAACTTTCTTATATTATCGTGTTTTAAGCAAATTATATGTTTAAAATGTTTGTAAAACAGAAAAATATTTAAATAATTTTAGAGAAATTCACGTCATTTATTAACTTTTTTCTGCATACTGATATTGTATAAGTATTAATAATGTTGAAATTCGGCTTTTATTCTCTAATAGTTTTATTAAAATCCTAGATAAATAGATAAGCAATTTATTTAAAGAAATAACTTACTTGTTAGAACTCTATTTTCATTTCAATCCGAATTCATCAAAATATTTTGAAAATTACAATCATAATTTTTTCGTGCAGCTTATAAATTAATCTAGAATTGATATATTTCAGTCTTGAACATTTGAATCGTACATAGGTGGAAAAGCATTTTGATTAATGCCATGTATTATTATCCTATCCTTTCTTTTAACTATTTTAAAGCAAAATGAAGGCTTATTATCCAAATGTCTGGTATAATGTAAATATCAGATGTTCAAATGACACTTTAATCGCTTGCCATATTAATGCAAATGTGTTGTTAGATATTTTGAATTTGTGGTTCTCATAATTCCAAATGCTGAATAATTTGACACTGACGGTTCTGTATAAAAGAAAGAAAATATAATATTAATTTAATGTTTTTAATTCTTTTTCTTAATTGTTATATTTATATCTGATAAAATGATCATTTGAAATACTAATTTTGATAATTAATTGATTCTGCTAGTTAAGATAGTTCAAATTGAATAAATAACCAATAATATATTATTATTTTTGAAAACTGACTATATTTTTAACTATTAATTAATCGATCCCCATCTTTACCCAATAATTACGACGTTTATGATGGCCGAGAGTGAAAGTGGTCCGTTTAGTAAAACTCGTTTGAATGCGCATGCGTTAGGAACCATTGTGCCTAAATAAGCCCAAAATTAATTTGTTTGATAAACTTAATGGAAGAAGAGAACTCTTTCGCTTTTTGATGAATTATAACAGCCTCAATGAGTTCTTTGAGTTGTGGATTATTATATGAAATCATAAGTCTTATACTGTTGTCTGTAACGACCTTCTGTTTGAAATTAGCAAGCAAAGCCAACAACCCTTTCGGAGGTGTTGGCAGAGCTGTCACATGATACATATAAAAACATAGTGACTGCTGCCATAAAAATCAATCTACAAATGCTTGTTCATACTTTTGCTTAAATACACACTTGATGATTCTTGTGTTAAAAAGAATAATTTAAAAAAGATACTTATGTATATCTTAGTTCTTCTTCTTCTTCTTAGAATTGGGTTTGTATGTCATTGGGCACCTCTGCTTTTATCAGCATTTTGTACCATTAACTCCAAACCCAATGTTTCCTAGTTCCAGTTGCTCGGGTCACCCACTTTATTAATAAAGTCCGATAACCCTTTCATGGAGTCCAGGTGTCACTCTCTAGTATTGATGATGCCTAAAGAAGTTAATCTAGGGAGGGCAAGAATCTCGCATTCGTAAATGATATGCTCTGCCGTTTCCTCTTGCGTATGACATTTCCAGCAGATAGGGTCTTGCTGAAACAGTCCCATCTGGTCAGAAAGTCAGTCATGCTAGGGATAGCTTCCTGACTTTCAGCAGAAGAAGATGGTTTGGAGGTCATTTCTACCACAACTGAAGGATTCATTGCTGCCCCTTTACTAGAATGCCTCTGAGTTCCCTTGTCTTTTTCAACAAGGTCTACTTCAGAGGCTTCACCTGCAAATGCAGAAAGGTTTGTTATTTCTTGTGTCTTTTCAGCCACAAGATAACAATTAATAAGCTCATGTAATATGAGTCCACCCAGCATTGCCTGAGATACTGGGCAAGGCAAATTACTCTAGAAGTTTGCCAGGCAACTAGAGGCTCCGTTAAGACACCAATACCGCGGCGCCAATTAGCCCTAGGCACGGATCGCACAACACCAGGATTTACGGGAGCTGGTTCGCGGCCTCTGATTCTATATTCAAGGCTATCCTGTCATTCCTACAGGACATTCGGTGATCCACCACCTGCCGATGCGCCTGGTGGCTGCTCAAGCCCCAGGAAGGTACGCGTACCCCCTGGTTCCATGTATATCTTAGTTAAATAATCACTTGTTGATTCTTATTTAAATAAATATGATTTAGTCAATAAAATATTTAATCTTGTAATCGTTGAATTCTCACTGAGCGATTCTTACTATCTTAATAAGAATGATTGAAAAGATATGAAAAAGTAAGCTATTAATATATAAGAATGAAAGATATGAAAAAGTAATTCCATGGAAAATACAATAACTTGATTTTATGTTAATGAGAATATATTTATCCAACTTATCAAAAAAGTGCCAGTTAAATTGATTAAAACCTCTTTTCTATTAAAATACAATTTCCATTTAAAATTAATCATAATTGACACTAATTCTATTTCAATTAGAAGTTTACTTGCTTTGACGCTCGTATAAAATAACTATAAGTTAAAATGTATCGATTGAAATGGATAAAAAAAATTTTTTAAGCTTAAAGCTGTTACTTGTTATATAATTTAAATATAAATAGATTTCTTTTATTTTTCAGAAAACGAAGTTTCTCTTTTTAAACTGATTTTCATTTTTATATCATTATCCTATGTATTTCCATAATAGACAAGATTCGAAAATTAAAAAAAATGGGAAAAGCTAAAAATCCAAAAAATACAGTTTAAGATATTTTTATAAATTCCTCCTTTTTTTTTTTTTTTTTTTTTTTTTTTTTTTACAAAAATATAATTATTTTCAAAACAAAATTTTACATTTTGCATGCATAAACTCTTTTATATAGTATATTATATTTATATATTAGTTGAAACACATACATACATACATATATATATATATATATATATATATATATATATATATATATGTATGTATGTATGTATGTATGTGTGTGTGTGTGTGTAATATATGTACGTATATATGTAATTAATAAAATAAGAAGTAATTTTAATACACATTAGTAGATTTAAAACTGTATTTAAATGCTTGAATGCATATATATTCGAAATTTAAAGAAATGTGTTTACAAATTACCATTTAATTTTCTTCATGATTTTACAAAATTCTATCAAATATTACTTGTTTTACAACAAGGCTATCTATTTTTTTTTTTACATTCGTTTTTTTTACCGTATAACTTCTTTAAAGAAATTAAACTCTAAATGTTTCAACAATTAGATTGTTATGAAAAATGACTTTTTTTTATCTTTCAAAATATTATATATTTTAAAATGGTTATTTTACATTTATATAATTAACTCCGATATCTAATGCATTTCCATTTTTATTTGGGCGTAAGAAAAGTTTCACACATAAAGATATTGTTGCCTTACAGTTTATAGTTTTGAGATATGTGAAAAAGGATGGTTCTAGTTGGGATCGAATCGGCAACCTTAAACTTTAAACACTAACTACAGAATATGGAACATAAATCTTCATGTCGAACGCCAATCCAACCGAAAATCCATCGAATGGCAGCTGAGATGCGTAAAATAAGTTGTGGTCCCAATGTACTTAAAAAAGCAAAAACTTCCTTATAGCCAGGTAAACTAGCTTTATAAGTCACTTATTTAAATTTGTCCATAAGATATATTTTTTAAAATATCTAGTTATTTAAATTAACCTATCAAGATATTTGATTTGTTAGTCATTCAAAGATCACTTTTTACACGTGTAGACGGACTCGAAAGTAACCTTGAGCTTAAAATCAGTTTCAACCACTACAAACATCACTGCCTAAGATGAGAATCGAACCTATGAACATGGAATTATAAATTACCAAGCTAACCATTCATTTGCAGTCTCAACTATTTATTATTGATGAAGATAATAAATTGCTTCAGACTGTCATATGTTTCTTTCTTCTTTTTTTTTCATTCATTTTTATAAAATGTATCAACCCCTAGGAAAAACACCTATGAAAGTGCATTATATTTCTCCAAATTGAGCTGTTTTTAAGTATAATTTTTTTTTAAAAAATGTATATTCATTGAAATAAAAAAAATAATTCGATTATATTTTAAATCATCAAAAGGTTTCAGGTACATATTTGCACAGAAACCTGTAAGTTAAAATAAGGCGTGACCTAGTAGTTAACTTATTCGCAAAAAAGGTTTTGTATTTAAAATTCTCTTTTTGGAGGAAATTTTTTAATCAATTGTTGATTCTAGTATTATCATTATTATTATCTAATTATTACGCATTTTTTTATTCCGTATTAATAATTGCAATGTATTTAACGCTGAATCTCATGCAATTCAAAGTTGATTAAGAGTTTGTTTTTAATAACGAAAAAATAATTTTTATATAGCAATATATTTTAAAACTTGATTTTTTGTTTCCTGAATTTTTTCATTTGTATTTTTATTTTGTAACGTTAGCTTATTCCGGACATAACCTCAAGAGATATCGCATCGGAAAATATATACCACTTGTGCGAACATTACCTTACACTAAATTGGTTGCTTCAAATAAAAATTGAAAAGAAAAGTATTGGAATCAAAAATAAGAAAATAATGAATAAAAAAGTAAAAAGCCAACATAATTCTATATATTTTTCCTTCCTAAAGCAAAATTTAAAATGAAGTAGGAATAAATTACGTTTTCTTTTGCAAATTATACCAACTGTAAATTTTGATTTATTTTAAATATAATGAGCAATTTTATTACATGCAAGTGAAAATATAATCCAAAAGCAATTACTTCGAGATTACGTGTGACCTTGAAAAAACGATACCAAGTTATCAACGCAATTGCTAAAGATAAAATGTTATTACTCGACAGAACAAGGAAAGAAAATATGTTTACTTACTATACCATAGTCTTACAATAAGAAAAATTTAAATTACGCCAATATAATAACAGACTAGAACACGGCATGTGTGCCACCATAGCTCAGTGGTTAGAGCACTGGTCTTGTAAACCAGGGGTCGTGAGTTCAATCCTCACTGGTGGCTGTTTGTGTACTTGGGCTTGTCAGGGCTATATTTTTAACAGAAAGGAGTCATCGTAGGTTGATGATGACATGGAAATGAATTTATTCATTGTTTTTCATATTCCTTACTTAATTTTTGAGTTTTATTTAAATTAAAAGGAAATTTTTGTCAATTTTTTAAATTAAATCATATTAATATATTACAAAAATATTTCTTTCAAATTTAAATTTTATTTAAAAATTTATTCTGAATTATTTAAGATAATTGGATTTGCTATTCAAGTTTTATAATGATCCAAATTTATATTTTTGTTTTACTTTCTTTATAAATTTGGGTATTAAAAATTAATATCTATTTACGTAATTTTTTATAAAAATTTGAAACTTTAAGAACGCATGAAATTTTTACCACTAAATTAACATTAAAATTTTAAATTGTACAACTAAACTTTCTTGAAATAAGACCTCAAAATTAAATTATTTCACTACGCAAGCTTTTGTACAATTTTATGATAGAAAATCCATTTACGTTAAATTTTTACTACCATAGAATACCGCGCAGGAACATTTTTCAAAAATGAACTTATATTTTTATGCATTTTGTATTAAATTATTAATTTAAAAAAATAATAAAATTTGCAATTATTAAAAAATAAAATGAAATATATCAATCCATTGCTTAAAAAATAAACATAAGAATGGAATAATATTCCTAAGTAATAAAATATTGAAAGTAAGAATTATTTTATACAATCTTTGACATTTGATTTCTCTTTTGAAAAACAAATAAAAATAAAGAATGAGAAAAATAATATTTTTTTTTTTGTTTTTATAATATTTCTTACAAATATTCTTAAATTTCTAGCTGTTATATTTTAAATAATTCCTCATACGTTCCAAAAATACAATTACTGAACTTCTGTTTATAAATTATATCACCAAAATTATTTAATATAATGCATATCAGAGAATAACAAATAATTAACAACACTGGCATAATAAATAGCAAAAATAAGTGAACGATTTTTATTTTCTCAATCTTAGTATTATTTTAATACAGCTATTTTTTGTAAAAATGTTTCGTACTAGGCAAACTATTTTCTGAGAATAATTTTTAATCGAGAGAAATTAAAAATAAGAAAAATAAGAGTAAGCGATCAATATGTACTTACTCAGTATTTTACATTAATCATAAAGTAGCTGTTTCTTTCATTACAGTTGAGATCCTGAGTACGCCACTTTATATTACGGCTCTCATTGGCTTAAAATATCCATGACGTCATCATCCCCATCGTATTGAGGCGCCGTTGTAAATCCTTATTTTCGACGAATTAGCTGAAGTTGCTGC
>CM075853.1:122009826-122036469 GCA_037975125.1 Latrodectus hesperus | reverse complement strand
TTTTATTAGCATTTAGTAATACTTTCCAATTATGTAAATGAATTTTTATAATTAACTTGTAAATATTTTGCAAAGAATTGTAAAGTGGGAAGTTTAATCAATTACAAAGAGGTTTTACTTACAAAAATACAGCGATTAATCAGAAAAATCAACTTAAATTTAATTTCCTTTATTTTTCTATAATTAAACATTAACGAGACAAACATTGTAAAAAAAATTTTAACTCACATATTTTGTTTAAGTTTCCTGAAACTTTATCAATTTTTGGTTAAATAAAGTAGCTTTGCAATTAAAACTATTAATAATGTTTAAGTAAACAATATTATTTTATATTAGATATAGTTGCATAAAATTTCAATAACTATCAAAAATATAAAATAGTTTTACCAATAATCTAAATGTTATAATGTATTAAGGTAAAATATTGAGAAACAACGTTTAATAAAAAATGGAGGAACTAAAATACATATATTTTATTTACATCAATCCATAATTTAAGAAATAAACATGACAGTAACACATGATGGTATAAATAAAGGTAAGGTAAAAATTAACTTAATTAAACCTTTTTTTTCATTTCGAATTTTTAAACTAAAATGAATAAACTACCTTTATTAGGTTTAAATACACATTCTCATTATATGAATAAAAATAAATCGTATGGTAAAAAATACAAAAGAACATTTTTTCTAAAAGTTTAAATTCTTTATATTTACAGAAAAATATAGTGAAACTAAAACATGGTTGAATAAAAAATAAACATATTTAAATGGAATTATAATAAAAAATATGCATATTTAAAATAACAATGGAAGTATGTAAGCAGATTTATATAATTTAAATATTTTTTTAATTTAAGAAATCTGACCTTATTTAAGGTTGAAATAAATATGTTATGTATGTTCATAAAATAAAATAAAATTTTAAAAGAAATAATAATAAAAATAAAAGTTAATTAAACTTGCTAAATACATAACAAGAATATCATGCTTTTCTTATATTTAAAAAAAAACGAGAAAAAAAGAGATCTCTCAATTCCCAAGTATCCCTCTTCTATTTACCCAGTTAAACCAATTGTCATTTCCCTTCTCCCACCCAGCCTCTCTACCATAAGAAGCTACCATAATCTCAAAATTCATCCGTTTGTATCGATGTATTGATGACATTGTTACTTGTACTCGCTCTGTCATTGGCTCTTCTGTACTTGTTACAAAAGAGCCAATGACAGAGCGCAATGCACACTTATTACTTTGTAACAAGCACGTACGCACATACTCGCTGATTACTTTGTAACAAACAAGTACAAAGTAACAAGTTAGTACATGAGTACTTGCTGATTAATTTGTAACAAGCAAGTACGTAAGTACTACTTGCTTGTTACTTTGTAACAGGCCCTTACTCACGTACTGGCTTATTACTTTGTAACAAGCACGTACTCATGTACTGGCTGATTACTTTGTAACAGGCACACACTCACGTACTCGCTGTCTTTGAAACTGGTCAAGTACATTGTACCTGCAACTGTCTGAGGATAATCGAACTCGCGCTGAGTTTATTACTGGAAGTACTGAGTATTTGGAAAAAAAAGTACTGATTGCAGGTTGTTACATTCAAATACTGATTACAAAATACTGGTTACAGGTATTTCTTCCCATCCCTAGTGAGTGAGAGAGAGAGCGAGAGAGAGAGACAGTGAGTGAGGGAATGAGTGAGAATAGAAAAAAATACTGCTTTGATATGAAAACTGGCCCTCACGATAGTGGACGACAAATGTTTCATCAAAAGTAAATAAAATTATAATTTAATGTGAATTATAATTGACACAATGAAGTACTACAATTTAGTGTAACATTTAGAATGTCTTAGATTTATAATTCTAATTTTCAGTTTTTTAAATTTGTGGTAAGTGTATGAAATTAGTCAAAAAATATGGTTAGTAATTTTATTTTGTTGCAACTGCTCATTTAAAAACATTGCTACATTTTTCTACATCTATGTATCATCCTGTTGGCCATACCTGTGAAAAAATATATATTGTTGCAGCACCATATAAATTGCAAATAAAATTTAACTATTTGTTAAAATGAAAATATTAGTAAGCTTTTTGGCATTTCCTTCAAATTTTGAAAAAAATATATTAAAATTTGTAAAATTCTTTGACATAATTTTATGAGGGAAAAAAGTCAACAGGATAATATGTAAGTACCCATTTTTCATGTTTGTTACCATTCAGAAAGAACCAATTTACACAGGTTCAGTGTAGAATAAGGCACCAATTGATTTAATGATGGAATTTAATTTATCTTAGTTTAGCTTTTTTGTAGTGGCCATATTGTTAGTCGCATCTTGGCATCAAAATATTAAGGGGTATCAGATGTACACTTCTATCAACACAAATTAGGGTTGTTGACTAAATTGTTGTTGTTATTGTCTTGTGCCAGCTGGACTGGCAATATGGGGTGCGCTGCTCCACTTTTCCAACTGAACCATATTTGGTGTGGAGTCCGACTTTTTCAGTACACACATGCCATAGGTACCGGCTTATAGGGTAGGCAACCATTCACATCTCCTTCATACAAGGATAGGACAAAGACAGGATAGATAGAGAAAGAAAGTACATCCATGCCCAAACCGGGATTCGAACCCAGGACCTCCTTGTCCGCAGTCAGGTTCGCTGACCACTAAACAAGTTGGGCGGCTGTTGACTAAATTGTAATCTCAATATCATTCATCTGACAAGGAAAATTTTCCAAATATTGACAATTACTGCAACACACTCATGTTTGCAAATTTTTTCCACAGCTCTAAGTTTATAAATTGTATTTAGTATATTAAACAAGTCAATAAAAAACATTACATTGCAACATTCTAAAATTAATAATTAACAGGTATATAAAATATACAAATCAAAATATAATTCTACTATAAAAAATTTCTCATCTTTATAGAAGAGTTAAAAATATTCAAATTAACTGTACGAATAAGAAATGATATTAAAATTTGTTTTAATTCAATAAATGATTAATTTTTATTCTTTTATACTGCAAAATTATTATCAATTAGACGATAATGCTACTTAATGTAATGCTAGTTAATTTGTGCTTTAACTGTTTCATAGTGAAGTCTAGATTTTCATAATAATTTTCAAAAACATCATTTAGTTGTGTGATTGAAAAATAATTACAGATACATAGCCTTAGAATCAAAATTTATTCATTATGTTACTATAGATACATCATGGAAGAATTTATTAAGACTCCTGAAAAATTTGTTGAATTTATTTCTTGACAACATGAGAATTAAAAACTCACTTTAATTCTTGCATTGTGGGCTAATTTACAGAAGTAAATATGGTTTACAGAAATAGCTACTGTCACACAAGTGATGGTACCTGCTATATAGATCATTGCATCAATTCAGAAATCATACCACATTCTTTTGAACAGTATTGTCATGGGTACAAGCCACTTTAACACAACATTTTGTACAGCTAATAAGTCTGCTGATTCAATGATTGCACACAATTTGAAAATATACCTTTTCTGTTACGAAACCTTTCTGCATCAATTCCTCCAGGTGAGAGAAGATTGGTATACGTGTACATTCAATACTTCCAATTACACTGGGAAACTGGTGTGATTGGGAAGCGTTGGTGTGACTATGTGAAAGAATTTTTCATTGTTCTGCGTGGACACTTAATAGTTAACTCTTTAAAAAAAATGCTAAAAAAGTTTATTTGATTTCAATAAGTTCTAAGAATTAAATATGAATTAACTGTACAAACATATTATCCCGATACATAATTATATTTGATAAAATTGTGCTGTCAAATAATACCAATTATAATCATTTTATCAACATTTGAGAGAGAAAAGAGGTGTTTTTATAGCTTCAATAAATATATAATTAAAAAAAATTTTTAAATAAAATTTCTTAAAATAAAATTTTCTTCTTCGATTGACTTACAGAATAAAAAGTTTTGAATAAAAAAAGTTTCATATCTAAAGAAAAAAGCGAAAGAATTCATTTTACATAACAAAAAGAAATTCTTTGTTTAAAAATAATTTTCAATCTGAAAAATAGTTTTCCATATTTCCTTTGGATTAAATATTCAGATTTGTAAATCTGATTTTATTTTCAAGAGATATTAAGGCCCCAACTTCTATTACTTAATTTTCATGCTGTCTTAAAGCCAAAAAAAAAAAAAAAAAAAAACTTTAAAACTTAGGAAAATTTTTTCTCTTAAATTCGAAATAATGAGCCTATAGATCATGACCTTATATACAGATATTAGTTGCCATTTTTTAAATTATTTTGTAAAATATTAACACACGCATATTTATAAAAATTGTGTTGTTTCTGAAATTAACAATCTTAAAATTAAATCATTTTTGATTTTTGAAAACAATTTTTTTACATAGATGGTAAAAGTTGATGGACTTTTTGTTTATTAATGGTCATCAATGCAGCTTAAAACGAAAAAAAACAATGTAATGAATAAAGTAAACTTTGCTGACACTCTTGTAGTAAAATGTTCATTCCCACTAAAAACAAGTTCCCTATTATATGATTTTAAACATTATTGTAATCTTATCTATACAGTAAAGCAAGAACAAATGAAATTTTATAATTAAAAAATCTAAATAATAATTTAGATAACTTACCACCATCTTCTACTATTGTCATTGTATTTAAATCAATAACATCATTTCTCTTGACTGGTCTTGAGTACTAAATTAGATTAAAAATTTGTTACAAATAACAAACAATTTTCAATTGTAACATGATTCATGCATAAAACTAAAGATTTTTTATAGTATATTTATTTTGCTTCTATGAATATGAGAATTTTTACGGTCTTGTTAAGTCTAAATATGGTTGTTATAAGCATAAATAACAATGTCATTTTTCTTACACCATTTAACATTCTCAGATAAAAAACATTTAAAATTAAGAGTTTATTTTAAATGTTTAAATCAGTATAGAATGATCAGATTCTTTAATACCAATTGATGAAAACTACTTTTTGCAAAGTAAAGATAGGCTTTAGTAAAAACACACTATTCATAATTCTAAATATTAAAGAATTAATTATGTAGTAATTAATGCCATATTTACCAATAAACTACTTAAGTTGAATTATATAATTTTTTTAATATGGTTGAATCATATTTTAATAGATTGTAATGACAAGGGATATCAATTCAAAATGTTTTCAGTATGTTAATTGAATTAAGTTTTTACTGAAACTAAATAGCAAAACTTATCCAATCATTAGATAAAAAAATAGAATTATAAAATTCCAACAAGTGTAGCTAGTATTGATATAAAACATCAGTTAAAAATATAAAATTGTAAATCTTTCTATATATGTGTATATAAGAACCACAGATATATGATTTTAAATTCAAAATGTTAAAAGCTGTTCTTAATTTATGAAAGGAAAATTTTAAATGATTATTTATATATATATATATATATATATATATATATATATATATATATATATATATATATATATTCCTTTATTTTTTGCATATACATATTTTAAGATAAATATACATATATTTAGCTTACTCATTAAAAATTTTCTTTCATAAATTAAAAACAGCTTTTAATATTTTTTAACAACTAAGCAAATTAATGTATCAAAAATCATTAAAAGATAAATTTGTGATTACAATTAGTAAATAATACCTTTTTTATGATTTTTGCGAATGGGTTTTTCCTAGGTCTTATTAAAAATCTTGGATAAAATTCTTCATCACTAGAAGAAGAGATTTTTTCTCCTTTTTGACCATCATAAAATCAACTATAAAATCAAGTAAAAAAAAATAATAATAATTAGCTAATAAATTTAATCACTGTATAAAACTATACAAATAGTAAATACCAAAATAATTGTACATTATAAATCATTTTTAAACATTTCTTCTAGTTAAGCATTTCTTCCAGAAGCAATACACTACTACACACAAATTTTGCCAATGACCAGTCTAATATTTTCACATAAACTAATTAAGATGCACACATATAAGAATGTAGAAAGAATGTAATAAAAAATATATTTATACTGTTGGGAGTTTGTTAAGTTTAATAATCATAAAAATACAAAATTTACAAAATTCTTTTAAAATGTTGATAATTTACATAAATTTTATATACCACTCATTAATTAGAAAAATATTACTTATTTGCAGCAAGATTAATATAAAGTGCACATGAACTATATATTATATGAAATTTAAATAGAAAAGAAATCTTAAAGGTGTAATGTTAAAGGTAGACTCGTAAAACTGTGTCATATTTTGAAAAGTAGAATTAATTGGATATGAAATTTTGTAAAATTTTTAAAACAGCCCAAACCATTTAATTTTTGGCAAGTACACACCATAAGCTAAAGCCTTAAGATTCTCTAACACATACAGCCAGGCCGTGGAGGTTTGGTTGGCAAGACCATCATTTTCATTATTATAATGCATTATTATAGAATGGGTAATGTGAACAACATAGTATTTTTATAGACTCTCAGGCCACCATCAGGTCTCTCTCTTCAATTGCTCCTAGCAGTATTGGGTCTGTTTACCTCTGTCAAATGGCAATTAGTTCTCTACTGGAAGAAGAGCGACAAATTGCGCTGCAATGGATACCCAGCCACTGTGGTATCTCCGGAAATGATGCAGCTGATAAATTGGCAAAGGCTGGCTCAGATCTACAACAGCCTTCTCCAGCCTTGGAGTACCATACTGTTAAAAGTTTTATTAAGTCAAACATAGCCACCTATCATAGAAATGCTTACAAGATGTGCATAAAGGGGAAAGCACAAGCTTCCTTACTAACAAAGCCTATTCCGTGTAACCTCCACAGAGCTGTGGGAGTGGCAAATTTTCGCCTTAAAACTGGGCATGATTATCTGCAAAAACACCTTCACCGTTTGGGTTTGAAGGACTCTCCAATCTGCCCTTTTTGTGGACTAGAGGACATAACCAGTGACCACCTTTTCACTTGCCCTGGACTTTCGGGCATCGCAGTTAGAAATTCTGTGGAAGATGACTTTTCATTCACCTCAAGATTGTATTGGGCTGCCCGACAGAGACTGATGGTTGAAAAACCAAGGTCAGGCGTAGGATAAGAAAAAAATTTTTATAATAAAGTAAATTTGAATCCTGGCTTAACCGAAGATCCAGCATGTTCATGGGGACATATTATATTATTTTTATATGTCTTCTGAATGAAATGTTAACTCTGGGGTGGCAGGTCAAGTATTAGAAGATCTGCAACTTGATCCCTGCTTCAAAATTAACAAGACCCGGCAACTTGCATTAACTGTTGAAGCCCTGAAAAATTTTGAGGAAAGTAAGAACGATCTTTCTATCGTTGACACTATTACCAAAATGTGAAAGTAATTGCTGGTTGGCAAAGATTCTTCAGTTATATCTTGTTAAACCAAGCATTTGATTGGTTTAGAATAATCCGCTTATTTGAATAAATACATTGTATTGGAGATGGGGAATACAAAGGAGGAGTTTCATGGTTACCTTTTACCTTACAGGAGTAAGTTTTGAGGGTTTCCACACAGTGGATAGAATCTCTTTTTTTACCATTTTTGTTTCTCGATTCCCATAGAAATTGGAGCACCCTGTGTAAATAAGGGTGCTTCAATTTTGTGTAAATAAGGGTGCTTTCTCTGCATCATAAATATTATACTAAAGGTTTTACTTGATGCAGAAAGTTATTTATTATAACTTTCAATTTAACAAATTTCAATGAAATTTAGTGTTTCCAAAAAGTAGAACTCTATCTATTCAACTGCAAAATTATAGTATTGAATGTATTTTCAATTAAGAATATTAAGTATTGATATAGTTTATTATAATTATGAATAGGACTTAGATGAAAAATTGTCGCAGGAGCAAAAATACTGAAAATTTATATCAGCTCATGAAAATGTTAAATGAGCTATTTCAGTAGCATAATACAGTATATTATTTTTCTGTGACTTTGATTATTCATAATTATTTATCATAATATTAAATAAAAACTTAAAAACAATTTAATAATTTAACTGATACTGTTAAGTATTTTAATAAATACAAATGATATAAAAATTTATAAAATGACATTCTAATATAATAATTTTTATCTATAAAATAATCACGTCATTTTATTTTTTTTACAATTATTTATGTTAATATTAGATTAAAAAGTTGGTTAGCTTTTTAAAAAATATTGCACTGAAACATTAAGAAATATTTTTTTTATACTTCATTAAAAAATATTGACTAAAATACGATTTGTAGTGTGGAATTGTGTGCGATTGTAAGATATGGCAGCTGAAGTCTAGATATGTAAGCTCTAAGAGAATCTATAATGATGAAACACAAGTGAAATACTTTCTCCTTTTATAAAATGACTCTTTTCATAAAATTTTAAGTACATGCTAGTATTTGGCTGTTACCTGAAATTACTATTTGTATTTGTACACTGAAAAACGATATTTGTTTTTAATAATTTCAATTCTTTAATAATTTCATTTGATATATTATTCAATCATAGAATGTATTAAAATGATAAGTATCAAAAAAGAGACTTTGGAAGCAAAGATATTTTAAATGCTTATTAGGAAAATAATTGTAAATAATGAAAGTAATTTTGTCAAACTCTTTACATTTGGAATATTTGATTATAAACTGTTAACTGTTGTCGTTATTTTCTTATGAGAAAAATGATTTTGCATTAACGAATTTAGAATGATAAATTTTTCCATGTATTCAGGAAAATTGGAATTTCTCAGAAATTCACAAAACAGGGAACTATTCATATTAAAGTTTGTCAAACTGCTTTTCATGCATCTGGTGATACTTTAAAATGGATCCACGGAATAAGTAAGGTTGTTTTATTTTAGACTTGATGGAAATATCTTTCCATCATAAATTAAACAAATGTAAATAAAATAATCCATGGAAAAATAGGTGGATATTGTTTCGAATTTATAGATCTCACATAGGAGTTTATTTCGTGAAAACAAATATTAAACCAAAATAAATTGCTTTATAATTTAATTTTACTTTTTGAAATATTAAATAACTATTTTAAACTATTTATTCATGTCAGATCTTTCTGATACATCTCTATCAGTGATTCTCAACTACTGTGTTTATAATTTTATGTATCAAATTCCTTAAGTGGGCCTCTAAGTTTTAGAAATATATATAGTAAAAATTATTGCGTTTTTTATTATGAGTAAAGAAATAAACGACAAAGAAATCTTTGTGGGACACAAATTTTGAAAACGTTAAATGTGTGCCACGACACAAAAAAGGTTGAGAATCACTATTATATACATATATATATATATATATATATATATATATATATATATATATATATATATATATATATATATATATATATATATATATATATTATTAATCAAATTGCCGACCAAATTGTCTAGTGGTTAGCGTGCCTGACTACGGATAAGGGGGTTTGGGTTCGAATCCCGGTTTGGGCATGGAGGTACTTTTTCTCTTTATCTATCCTGTCTTTGTCCCTTCCTTGTATGAATGAGGTGTGAATGGTTGCGTATACCCTATAAACGGCATGGGCATGTGTGTACTGGTTAAGTGTGTACTGAAGAAGTCGGACTCCACACCAAATAGGGTTCAGTTGGAAAAGTGGAGCAACGCACCCCATATTGCCAGCCTAATAGCACTCCAAATAGCATTACGGCGGATCATTTAATTGACAATTCCGTATCATACGAAGATAAATTTAAAATTTTATGATTGGCTATTTAAAAAAGTAAAAGAAACTAAAATTTTAGGATTCAACGTTAAGAAATTTCATACTTTTAGAACATTTTTAAGTTTAGTTCATTTTTAATTGCTGTTTTATAAGATTTTTGATATTTACAGTAAATTATATAAAAAAAATTTTGAATAAATATAAAATTATTAAGTAAATTCTTAAATTCAGTAAATGAATATAACTTCAATAAAAACTGTTTTACGTCATTTTTGCCAAACTTTGAAATGTTGAAGGACTAATAAATTAAACGGCTTTTAATTTAAAATTTCGACTGAGGAATAGTGAAAATTATATTATTTATGAGTGATCTAAAAGTAATATATATATATATTGTATATACATATAATATATACAGATATAATAGATACAATTTATTATATACAATATATATTATATATATATAATACCATGATTTTCTTTTAGCCTGAAGCTATACTAAATAAATAAAATAAATCTTTATTTCAATATTAAATTTTAAGTCTAAAATATTCTACTTTGCTGAAAAAAAAAAAGAAAATTCAAAATTCGAGATTACAGAATAACAAATTTATGTAGAAAAATTTAGACTAAATTTCAATAAACTCAAAATAGATGCCCAAGTTATATTAAATAAAATCCAAGCCTTTTATTAATTCATTATTTAAGTCAAATTCTTAACTAAAAACTGTTTCACATAAACTTAGCTGCTTAAAATTAAAAGCAGCAACAAATTAACATTATTCGTTATAAGCGTTTGCTTTTTTGAGGGGAAACAAAACAGTTCATTGGAATACATTATGTTGCACACAAATTAATTAAATATGTATGTAATGAATTAATTTTAAAATAAATTTTTTTGTTTAAATAAAATTACTACATTCAATCAATTTAATTGAATAACTTCTAAACATATTCCTGGCTTGAATTTAAAAGAAAAATTTTAATTCAATTAAAAAGTTATAAAATTCAATTATTTTTTTAATGAAGATATATGTAAAAAGATAAAATAAATTAACATGGTTAAATAAAAAGTTTCATTTTTTAAAACATACATTTAAAAGAAAGTTAGAATTTGCAAATAGTTTTTACCAACTGTGAAACTTTAATTAAAGATCTTTCCAAAAACGAATACATGATAATAAAGTTCGATAAATACTGTTATTATATTAAATTTTAATATTTCTGAATGTTTAACATTAATATAGGAAAAATATGTACTCACCAAGATAATTCCAGCAAAAATAATCCAATAACGATAACAATTAAATTTTCCGTTGTGGAAAAAGCTCGCAGTGAAAGAAAGCTGGCGTTCGCTAATGCAACTACCAAAGTTATGACTTGAGATTAAGAGGCAAGGAGCAAACTTACCGCAAGCGGTTGTATATTGACCAATCAGAATGGGCTTCAGCATATACAATGCTAGAGAAAGAAGCAGATGTTTTTAAAGTCTGAAGTTACACCATTTTTGTAGACACTACATTGTGTTTTTTAGCTGCTCGTCTGTCTGGAAACAATATTTTAAAACAAACTTTTGCAAATTCCCAATAAAGAATGTGCTTGTTTAAAGATTCAAAAGTCACTTTAAGAGTTATCAATTGAACTTTGCTTCTCAGAAGTGCACATGTTTGACCAAGCCTCTCTGTCTTTTTCCCATGAAGAAATTGAATATTAATTATGCTGATGAAGGTAATCTTTTTCAACAAAGGAAAATCAATATCCGTTGAAATACGCTCTTAATAATTAGAAAAGCGAAAAATGGTATAACACAATTAATGCAAAGAAGGTGGTAATAATACTTTCATGGAATTAAGAATAAGCAAACAATTTGCTATTTCTAAAAATTCTGGAAGCTCCAAAAATCAAGATCAAATATCCCTAACGACCGGGCTGGGCCATATTTTTAAAATTTATTTCTGAATTTCATGTACATATTGATAAAAATATTAATGTTTCTTTTCTCGCTATTCGTTTTAAAAAATTTTAATACCAAATGCTTCTTTTCTTTCAATTCATATCAATTGTAAAAAAAACTGACATCTGAAACAGGAAGATGGTGGGAAACGCGGTTGACGGAAATCAGAATAAACTTTGATGAGAAAGTTTTGAGGATTATTCTTAAAATGCTAGTAAAATTCACCAATGCAAAAGCAATTTTTTTCTTTCATTTTTTTAAGATCGACATTTTCCTTAAATAAAAGTTTTTTAATGAAAATTAATGAACTTGTTGCAGATCAACATAGCTTTGGTTGCTGAGATAATTAACTTATTATTTTGGTTTTATCATCTTACTACTACCTTTTACGCAATAGTATACATTAGACCAGCATTTAAGATAAGAAAAGGATAATTTTCTGAGAAATTTAACGAATAAACGATGACGTTCGGCTGATTACTTTAATGGCTATGAAACAGTCTCACATTGTACCAATTATTTGGGCATCATCACATTTAAAATGAAAATTAACATTCTCGAGGATTATATAGCATCTGTTTGTCGCTCAACGGTCACTTTTTGCACACACGAGGGCTGATTATACTAGGACCTACGGCTTAAGAAGGATTCCGAACCACTACAAACATCCATCCCAAGGTGGGATTCGAACCCACTTACTGTTGAACCGAAAGCAAGAACGCTAACCATTCGGCTGCCAGCTCGGCGCGTTATATAGCATCACAAAATATATAGATCTAAAAATTCCTGATGGTGTCCATTTCGACCGAAAAGTTAATTTTGCAATGAAACTAAAAATAACATGAATAGTATGTTGTTGCTTCATATTTGCTTGTTTTTCTTGAACAAGAAATATACTCTTTTTTGAGTTCAGTTTAGCAGATTTGACATAAAATGAACTTAATTCTGTTCTTTTTTAAACTCTAATGCTAAGGATGGGCAAACTACGTCCAATAGTGTTTTTATTCGGCCCGCGGATTAAGATTTAATTTGCTGGTACAAGACGCGCGAATTAAAAGAAATATATATTTATATACCTTCTTTTCTACTTTGTTTAAATATTATTTTTTCTTTCTTTTTTTCAAAGGCTTGATGGTTATTTTACTTTCTCTATTTTTTGTTCTACAAAACATAAATCGATGGAAATAGCAAGGACAGACAGTTTTTCATCGGTAAAGTGTTAAAAGCAGGAGTTCTTAATTATAGCTCTAAATTGAGGCCAAAAAGTGCACAATAATTTATTATATTTTTACTTTTTTGCGCATAATTATTTATTACGTTATTATAATTAAAATAAAATTAAATTTTCACTTTTTTATCATAAAAGGATATCAAAAATATTAGTGAAGTACTGCTTGTTAAATAAAATTATTTAATCTGTTATGAGAAATTAAAAACAGCACGCCAAATTATTTCAAAACACTGAAATTTTAACAAAAAACCTATTTGGTGTTTTTGAATAATTATAACATCCATAAGGATCCAAAAGAAATTATATTCATTGAACGTATTTTTTTATATTTATTTTTTATATTAAAACAAACTTATTTGTTTTGTTAATATTATTGTTATGACTTTTTTTAGTATGTAACTTAACTTAGACAACCTGTGTAACAATTGAGTCATAAAGGGCACTGTGAATCTTGGCATATTCACAAAATTAAATAGGTGTCTTTCATGAGCTTACTCTTCTGTAATCTCCCTTAGTTAATGGATCCAAAAATTACCATATAACATTAACACAAATAATTTGATAAATAACTTTATACTAAAATGAAAACCTCTTTTATGCATTAAAATGGAACTGACTAATCTAATATTCCAGAATTTTTATATGAAAAAAATTAAGGTACTTTCGTTATCTACACATTTACAAGATTTCTAGAACAAAACAATAGTATCACAAACTTTGATATGAAACTTAAAAAAGAAAGAATTAAAAGAATGAAAACCGATAATCTAACTGATTAAGAAATGAAAATCGAAAACATGATTAAAAGAACACAATTTTTAAAAGGAACTAAACCATGCAAAATTATTATTAATAAAGAAGTATAAGAGTTAGAGTTTCTTTATGGCAAGCTCCTGCAGCTCTTTTCTTCATTTTTCATCAACAACCTCTATTCTTTTCCAAATCTTATTCCTCCCTGGAGTTTTTTTTTTTTATTTTTTTGTATTTTTCACTGGACATGACACAATAATTATAAAATGCAAAGTGTTTATTTCTCCGAATAAAATTAATATTATGATAAAGTTAAGATTGAAATTTTCTGTAAAATTTTGTTTAGCTTTGAAATGATTCGGCGCCCCTCTGCAAGCAAGACATGGTATCCCCCCTTGACCCCCCCGTCACTACGCCTCTGATTACGACCGATGGAGCACCAAATAACAGGGAAAAAATCTGGATTTCTTGGAATCTTTAATCAAAACTATCCCGGAAACAATACTGATTTTTTACATTGTGTTATACATCAAGATGCTCTGTGTAAATCTGCACTGAATATAAAACTCGTGCTTGATGCAGTCGTGAAACTTGTAAATACTATTAGATTTCGTGGATTTACTCGCAGACAATTTCGAGATTTTCTCCTAATAACGCAATCTGAACACTCTGATGTACTTACTGCATTACACGAAAGTAAAATGACTTAGAGTAGAATGTGTTTCCGAGCAAGTTTGGCATCTGAAAAATGACATTGAGTCATTCTTTTTTTTTTTGTCTAGGATTAAGGGAGGTCTGTAGCCTTCCGGCCATGTACCTCGTTTTCTAATGAATTAGAGTCCTTGGATAGTCTTGGCCTAGTGATTAAAAAATCTGAAATAAAGATGCAATGATGAATAATACAAAAATATAGAGGTAAATGCACCCACTGAATGCACTTTGCATGACTTGTGTTTTTGGACTAAGTAATTGAGTAATCCTAGTAATAAACACTTAGATGATGACAACAATTCTTGGTACACATAAAATTCCCATAAAATTTTTTACGAAGGAAAATATAAGGAGAATACACAGGATGATTACAATAATTCTTTGAAGCACACAAATTCCGTTAATATATTTACAAAGGAGTTACAAAGAAAACACACAGGTTGATGACAATAATTCTTGATAAACACAAAGTTCCGTTAGAATATTTATAACGGAAGACAAAGAATGAAATATAACCATAGTTGTTTAAGATTAAATAAAACTGAGATATTTACAGGATCCTCACGATTTATTTACAATGTGGTTTCTCACAGGATTTTATTTAGGTAGAGATATGATTACCATTAATTATTATTCTTCTTTCTCTTCAGTTTGGAATTATTTGAATAAATGGAGATATTGGTGAGAGGTTTTACTTTCAACACTACTCTGGGCCTATGGAAATGCATTAGGTCATAAGGACTGTAAAGTTCAATACCCTGAATCTCACTATTGTTGATTGTGTATAATTTATGGTAGAAATTAAATGCAAGAAATTTAAGGTAGCAGGCTAGGAGCAGGATTCCTAAGTTCTCTCTTATTTGGTGGTTTCTAAAGTAAAACTCTGAGTTAGTAATTAGTCTAAGCATTTTGCTTTGCTGGGCTTCTAAGACTTTGATATTTGAATCAGCTGCTCCTCCCCAGATTGGAGCAGCATAGGTTATTATCGGTCTGAGGTAGGTTTTATATATTAGGAGTTTATTGATTAGCGAGAATTTTGACTTGGGGGCTAGCAGGGGATAAAGGGTAGTTTTAGCTGCTATGAATTTATTTTTGATTTTAGTAATATGGGCTTTCCACGTTAGTCTCCTGTCAATAGTGAGTCCAAGGTAATCAACCCTATTGGCCCAGGGAATTTCTCTTCCCGCTAATTTGACCTTTTCACACGGTAACATTTTTCTTGTGAAAAGAACTGCCTGGGACTTTCCATTTAACAAGCCATTTTTCTATTACCTTCAGATGTTCTGATAGGTGTTGGCGTAGTGTTTTGTGATTGCTATTTGTGGTTAATATGGCAGTGTCATCCGCAAACAGGCAAAGCAAAGTTTTAGGGTTCTGCGGAATATCATTGATGAAGGCATTAAATAGGAATGTGCCCAGCAGTTATCCCTGTGGGACGCCTGTTAAAATGGGCTTTTCCTGGGAGTAAACATTATCAAACATTACGGTAAATTTTCTATTAGTTAGGTAGTTTCTTATGAGTTTGATGTGAATGGGAGGGAAGTTGTAAGTAATTAATTTGAATAGTAAGCCTTGATGCCAGACAAGGTCAAAAGCTTTTTCTATGTCAAGAAAAATTCCACCAGTAGGTTTTTTGGTGGCAATACCTTTTGCTAACTTCTCCACTGCCCGGAGCAATTGGTGGGAAGTGGATAGTTTCCTCCGAACACCAAATTCCTGAGGGATTATGATGCTCATCTGGGCATCAAAATCTAACAGTTTATTCAGAATGAACTTTTCATCGTTGGCAGTAAGGATATTGGCCTGTAACTGGAGGATAGATTTCTATTTTTTCCCTGTTTGTAGATCGGAATGACTACGGCCTTTTTCCAAAGTGTGGGAAAATGTCCAATATTAATTATAGCATTGATTATGTCAGTGAGTGGACATACTGCAGTAACCGGGATTTGCTTGATCGCCTTGTTAGTTATAAGATCGTAGCCGGGACTCTTTTTGGGTTTTTGTTTTTGTATCACCTCTTCCACCTCTGAGGCATTGGTTGTCTGATTATCCTGGGGAGTAAAATTATTGTGACGGAAGTAGGAGCTAACGAGAAAGTCAACATAGGATTCATTACGAATGCTTGCGTTATCGTATGTGTTTTCTTGGAATTGTTCCTCAAGGGAGTTTGCAAGCACTTCTACTTTCTCTTGTACTGTAATGGCCATTTTGGGGCCGTCCATGAGGGGGGGAAGAACGTCCTTTTTTATTTTTATTTTCTTGACTACCCTCCAGAAGGAGCCATCTTCAACATTTAAATTAGTGAGATAGGAGTTCCAGCTATTACAGTTGTGTTTAGCAATTTCATTTTTAATGGTTCTTTTAAGGGCGTTAATTTGGGTTTTTAATTCAGTCGTTTTATATTTATTAAATTGCTTGCGAAGTCTATTTATAGTTTTAATTAAGTTAATGATGTTTTCGGGAAGAAAATTGATTGGTTGTGTGGGTTTCAGGCGTTTACTGGTATCAAGAGCTTGTTGTATTATTTTTGTCAGTTCTTCTGCTTTATTTTCAATTTGATGTTAAGTAGCAATGGGGCATAATGAATTAGGTGAGGGGGAGTTGTTAATGTCATTTCTAAAAACATTCCAGTTATGGTAAGTGGTGTGGTATTCATTTCCCTGTTGTGTGGAGTGGCCATAATAGATTAACACCAGGTAGTGGTCTGATTGGAGGTCTTCAACAGTTTAAAGTTTCATTGGTGATTGGACTCCTCTGGACAGCATGAGGTCAATGTAGTTCCCATGTATTTGTCCATAGTGTGTTGGCTTGTCTGGCCTGTATATGTTGAATTCAGTATTTTGAATTAGGGAGGCAATCGTGCGTCCAGATTTATTCTTGTAGGGGCAGTCCCAGTTTGGGTGTTAGGCACTGAGGTCGCCAGCTAGAATAATTTTGTAGCTTAGTGAAGCTAAGGTTTCTAGATCAATCGAGGGTGCTGCATTGGGGGGATTATTAGGGGAGATATACAGCGATGCAACTGTAATGTCTCCATTATTTGAAAAATGCAGTTTAACAATTGTGACTTCTGAAAAATGGAGCTTGGGTGTTGGTATGTGTAAGTGAGGGATTTTTGTTTTTATAAATATGACCGTTCCGCCCTGATGGCTGGTGCGATCATTTCTATACACTGCATAATTGAGGATGTTGACCATATAAGAGTTCGTCAGGTGGGTTTCCTGTACCAGGATAAGATCAGGATGATTGTTTGACACAAAATTTTTTAATTCAATAAGTTTAGTGAGGATGCCATTGGCTTTCCAAATCATTATTTTTATGTTGTTAAATTCCTTAATTGTCATTATTGGTATCGTTAATATTTAGGGCTTTTAGTAAAATGTGCGCTTTGTCCGTTGGATTAATAGTTCGTTCAAAGATTGGGACAGCCTGCATGAGGGCAGGAAAGGCTTTAAGAATTGAGTTAACTTCTTTGAGTAGTTTCATAATTACATTAATTTTTTCAAATTGACTAAAGTCTAGTGTGGTTTGCGGGTTCGATGTAGGTAGAGTTGACTCTTGTTTATCGTTGTTATTTCTGGTGGCCTGTGCAAATGAGAGGCCTTTTTCAGTAAAGTTACTAGCAGTGTTAGGAGTTACTTGAATTTTCTTGCTTCAGTTGACTGGGTTTGCTGAGCAGCCTCCATAGGAGGCTGTGTGGCTATTTCCACAGTTGCAGCATTTTGGTTTGTCTAATTTTTGATGGGGGCAGTCTCTAGAAGCATGCTTAGCTCCACACTTTACACAATTTGGCTTCAAAAAGTAAACCGCAGAATTGTGACCAAATCCCTGACAGTTGTAGCACTGGACCAGCCTGGTGTTTACTTATTTTTCAACTTTAATTATTAAGTTCAAAAGATATTTTAAATCATAAATTTTTGGAGCAATTTCATTTGTGATTAGGGTGATCAGAAAGCAGGGGATAGGCTCCATCTTTCTGTGCTTTCTTATAACTGTTACAGTATCAACATTGAAGCCTCTAAGCATCAGTTCATCTTTTATGAGGTCAGTAGAGGTGGTGTGGGGGAGTGTCTTAATGACCAACTTTGTTGGTTTGTCAAGTCTATTTTTGACAATAAGACATTCAATATTATTGTCAGTTAATTAGGTTGTAATAGCTCTGTGGTAATCAGATGTAGGAGGGAAAACCTTCACATATTCACCTGCGAGTTTTGTAGTAATGTTTTTATCAATATTGCTTTTTAGCTGGTTAATTAGGACGTTAAAATTTTCCTCGAATTTCACCAAGATGGGTGGAATTTTTTCCTTCTGCTGACTGCTGAAAGGAGTTGGGTCAGTGTTTGCATTGTTTTCTTGAATGGAGTCAGCATTGTCTAACACATTAAATTTATTGCTAATATTAGTAAGGGGGGCTGTCAGAGTAGCTTTAATGTTAGCTGTTTTCCTGGACCTAGTAAAGCCTTCCTTATCACTATTACTGTTGATCATTCTTTTATTTTTAATTGGTGTAGACACCGGGGACTGTCCAGTGCTTAACATTGGAAATTGCACATTATAATATAGGCAGTATTTTCATCAATACCATTCGAAATAGTTACAAAATTACAATTTATTAGACTATTATTTGCACTATTAATCATACCATTGTTAGCATTTACATATTAAATATTGTTTGGGACAGTAATAACATCATTATTAATAGACATACAATTACTAGTTAAACCATTGTTTACGTTATGTGATATACGATTTTCAATATTTACATCTGAACCAACCTTACCATTTGTAACACATGTACTATTGTTATTAAACATATTACCATTATAGTAAGGTATGTTGGATATTACTGGGTTATTATTTGCATTACCAGGATTACTCAAAATATTATTAGAAGCTACATAAGAATTAAATGTAGAGATGGATTATTACCTTGATTATTGCTTACCTTTTCTATTAAATTATCATGTATATCAGTAGAGTTATTACTAGAAATTCTAGTTTGTTTGCTTTTGTTTGCAGCAGCAGCATTATTAACATTCTTCCGTGAGAAACAATGTTCTGCGGAGAGCGAAATATTAGAAGACACAAAATGACTCTCCGACTTTGCATTTTTCACAGATCTTCTTTGTCACGTGAGCAACTTGAATGTCAAGGGAAAAATCCCTCAATTTAACGACGACATCTGAGTTTCATCCCAAAGCTTCTAAAGTATAACTTAATCTGTTTGCTAGGAAATTAGTTAAGAAAGACTTGTCTCATTTCCTGAGATTAAATTCAATACCCTCAGTAAATGAAAAATAAAAAAGAAAGAAAGAAAGAAAAAAAAAGAAAAGAAAAGCTTTAAGAATATGAAAATAACTTGAAAGAATTTTTAGTTAGAACGCAGATTTTAAGATTTCAGTGCCATTCCATCGAAATTCGATATTTTTGCAATGTCTTTCAACGTAAATTATGAAGCAGTGAGGCCAGATTTACAGCTTGAATTTATTGAGTTGAAATCTAACAATGATTAGCAGTTGTTTCTAAATATACTGAAGTTAGAGTTTTACAAATCATTATCGAAAGAAAGTTTCCCAATTTTAATATTTCACGTATCAATGAAGCCGTCTGATGCCTGTGTGGTTATCGTTTCTGACTTTTAGGCTGTTGGTCCTGGGTTCGAACACCGGTTCGGGCATGGGTATTTCTCTCTGAGTTTCTTTGTCCTTTCGTCTGAGATGATGTATGAATGTAGTTCGCCCTATAAACAGGTTTGTGGTGATATGGCTTGGGTAAGGCTAGTCGCCTCAATGACTTGGTTAGCAAGTGCCCACCGGGTAACGATAAATGAGCAGCAGTTTCCGGACTTGTTGTGGTGAAGTGTTAGACACTCAGTGCCCATCATTATTAAAAATGTCAACGATAGGTTTGTTTCAGATTATATATATATATATATATATATATATATATATATATATATATATATATATATATATATATATATATATATATATATATATTTATATATGTATATATACTATATATATATATATATATATATATATATATATATATATATATATATATATATATATATATATATATATATATATATATATATATATATATATATATATGTATATATATATATATATACATGAATAAGTGTGTGTTTTCATTTTCAACTGTGTGTGTGTGTGTGCGTGCGTCCGTGTTCGCAAGAGGTGGTAACGGGGGACAATAGTGTGTATACACACCTTCTAACAAAGGGCGTCGGCAGATCCGAGGACGTCGTCCGTGTTCGGAAGAGGTGGTAACGGGGGACAATAGTGTGTATACACATCTTCTAGCCAAGGGCATTGGCAGATCCGAGGACGTCGTCCGTGTTCGCAAGAGGTGGTAACGGGGGACAATAGTGTGTATACACACCTTCTAGCCAAGGGCGTCGGCAGATCCGAGGACGTCGTCCGTGTTTGCAAGAGGTGGTAACGGGGGACAATAGTGTGTATACACACCTTCTAGCCAAGGGCGTCGGCAGATCCGAGGACGTCGTCCGTGTTTGCAAGAGCTGGTAACGGGGGACAATAGTGTGTATACACACCTTCTAACAAAGGGCGTCGGCAGATCCGAGGACGTCGTCCGTGTTCGGAAGAGGTGGTAACGGGGGACAATAGTGTGTATACACATCTTCTAGCCAATGGCATTTGCAGATCCGAGGACGTCGTCCGTGTTCGCAAGAGGTGGTAACGGGGGACAATAGTGTGTATACACACCTTCTAGCCAAGGGCGTCGGCAGATCCGAGGACGTCGTCCGTGTTTGCAAGAGGTGGTAACGGGGGACAATAGTGTGTATACACACCTTCTAACCGAGGGCGTCGGCAGATCCGATGACGTCGACACTGTTCGCAAGAGGTGGTAACGGGGGACAACAGTGTGTATGCACACCTTCTAACCGAGGGCGTCAGCAGATCCGAGGACGCCCACGCTTTGATTTTCCTTTTTTTGTGTAGAAATTGCAGAATTTCAGCTCGAATTTTAATTTTTGTTGAAATTTAAGAAAGCTCTCTATTTGATTCTGCTTATTTTAAGTCTAAATTATATATTTTTATTTCTTAATTATAATTTTTGTTGGCATTTAAAAGGGTCCTCGGTTTACACCTTGTGCATTAAACTTGTGTATGTGTGTATCAAAAGTGTGTATCTTGTAAAATGTGACGTCCTCGGTGGTCCAGTAAAATCCGGGTTGTGAGTGTGTCCTCAGACAACCGAAAAATTGTACACTGTGTATGTCAAAAATTTTCTAATAATATTCATTGTGATAATTTCATAAAAACTCATATATTTAGTTCTTTAGTACATCAGTAGATGAGTATAATTATTATTATGTTTTTAAAAAAAATAAGTAAATTAAAAATTTAAATAAACTTACTTACCTAAAATTTTATAGCTTGTTTTTTAAAGAATAGCAGATCTTTTGAGAATTAAAGGAACTTCGTTAAAAATAATTAAATATATTTTTTCGTTTAATATAAAGTTAATTTTATTAAATGTACAAAATATTATAAATGTTAATTACATATTTTTTCACTAATAAGTATTGAAAAATTTTCTTCATATTAAATCATATATATACCAGAATTCAAGTTCACAAACACATAGGCTATCGAGGCCATCACATATACGCAGGCTATCGAGGCCATCACATATACGCAGGCTATCGAGGGCATCCCATACATACAGGCAAACGAGCTCATCACATACACACAGGCAAATGAGCTCATCACATACATACAGGTTATCGAGAACCTCATTAGAATGTAAAAACTGAACAAGAAATTTAATTTAACTGAAACTTCATTCAATTAATTTCAATTGAATAAACAATTAATTCAATATTTTTTGTGTTGAAGTCCTCATACATTCAACTGATTGCTTATTTTTGTGTACACAATCAGTAAATGCAATAAATTTATTCATATTGAAATCTTCAAGGAAGAAATATGTATCTTGATATACATGTGTGGTATAGTTGTTTGGATTCCATTTGGAATTATTAGTTCAAACTATCTTAATTTTATTTCTATTAAATCAATCAATCCATTTTTTTTGTATACTTTACTAACAAGTCGTTATTCAATTTAAATTTGAATATTTAAATATAGGTACCCATATGTCCATTTTTAACAATAACAATTTTTTTGACTTTTTTTTAATAATATTACAATTTCAAAATTAATTTTTTGCACCATTATTCTGTTTTAGTTCTTCTAAATTAATTTTTAGAATAACTAAACCTGTGTGAAAGATAATTTTTGTTAATCAGATTAATTTGCTCATTTGATTCAATTTTTCATTATTCCAATCGTCTTTCCCCAATTTAAATTCCAAACCATATTCATCAGTTATAGCTACGAAAATATAATTTATTTCTGGGAGTATAAGTATTATCCCATACCTATTTTATTATTTAAGATAATTTTCGGAACAAATACACAAAATTAATTGTTCCCAAATACGATGAAAAATTTACATATTTAAGCAATCCAAAAATTTTATCGAAAATGATATTCTCAGCTTTTGTATATTTTAAATCCCTACGGGGATAAAAAAGGAATTAAAATATGCCTTGATTACTTCCTGTAAGTGAGTAATCACAAATCACTGAGGAAGTTGTGTGAAAATTCAAAGACACTTTCAAAACCACCTGACGCATAGAAAATCTTGTAAAATGGGCAGTTTTAGGAGGGTTTGTTTTTAAGCAGAATCAAAAGAATGCGTTTTCTTATATTTAGTTAGAATTAAATATATAAAAAAATATTAAAAAATATTCAAATGTAAATGCTTAGAAATGTTTGTACAGATCGCAATGTCCATAATTATTAACCATTTTTAATCTTTTCATCAACAGCATCCTACAACTCTTATCTTCTGTTCATTCTAGTTTATATGTTGACAACTTACAAATTTCTTTCATATAATATGAATTTCTTAGATCAAATATGTATTTAAATGCCATACAGTTGAATAAACTGTAAATAATTTTGTTACTTGGTGTGCAGAGAATGGATTTAGTCTATTTCCTAACAAGTGTTGCTGTGATCATTTCTGCAAGAAAATTAACATTCACCATGATCCTTTGCTTTTCTTAAACAGAAGTCTTACCCCTGTGATTGATTATATAAAATTCCTTGGAGTGGTTTTCGATAGAAAATAAACTTTCCTTTCTCAAATTTTACATTTGTGGAAGAACTTTTAGCTATTTCTTATAATATATGTTAGGCAATTTCGATTACATTTTGGAGTACAGATCACAAATAACTCCTTTAAATGTACCAGTCATTAATGTTATCTCCCATTGACTACGGCTGTGTTGTTAATGGATCGACTATATTTTTCATCTTAGGCAGATTGGACACAGTTCACCACTCTGCTGTAAGGATATGCTCTGATGCCTTTCACATATTACTCATCAAGTGTCTATATGTAATCTGCCCTCAGTTACTCTTAGACCTGTCTCTTAATTATTATTCAAAAATTGTATCCACACCTCATCATCTCTTACGTTCTATTGTTCATAATTCTGCTCTTAAGAGATTATATAAAGTAAGACCATGCAACATTCAACCTTTTCTCACTCGTATTAATCTTAGCTTTTGCTGTCTTATCTATGTGATGAGTCAACAAACTTATTCGCACACCCACCTTGGTATGATGTACACATCACCGTACTCAATTCTTTTGAAGACCATAAAAAGTCGGACGTAACTTCTGCTATTTTTCAACAGTTTTATGCATTTCAATGTTATCCGTGTGCTATGTACTGTCCTGTCTGCATAAGTGGATCCAAAACTGCTAGACATTTTGGTTGTGCTGTTTTTCTTAATATTCCTTTTAGCTAATATCTCCACAAGCCCTACTTCATCTTCATTTCTGAGGCTAAGGCTGTATCACGTGCACTTAAGCAGCTGCATACTAAAAATGTGCATACATTTTGCGTATTTTCTGAAAGTAGGATTATTTTAGAAGTTTTGAGAAATTGTATCTTTTATTTCGGTAGTGTTCAAGTATTTTAATATATTGTTTTCTCCTGGATACCAAGCCACACACATATTATATATATATAGATGACTATGAGAAGACTAATGTGACAGCTAAGTCTGCAATTATTTCCATTTTATCTTTAGTTCCATCTATGCGATGTAAGAAATAGATTTAAACATTTCATACAGTCACTTTGACAGGACTTCTGTAATAAGCAAGTCTGCAAAAAATCTTTACCATCTTTCCATAAATCATCCTTTTACCTTTACCTTTACCCTTGATCTATACCGAATCACACATGTGCAACTGACTCGTTTTCGTATCGGTCATAAGCGTTTCACACACAAAGAGCTATTTTTAAGTTATTTAAGGAATAGGTGTTTTGGGGTAGGAATTTTTGTAGAATTTAGTTGTAGGACATATATAGTGCATCATATTTTAATCTATCCAGATTTTAATTAATGCTACTGCATATTTTTTAACCATTATATATTTAATCTTAGAACATATGCTACGGGAACCCAGCCATTGCAATTTCTGTGCGTGTTTAAAAGCAATCAGTTTTAAGCATTTTATCTAATTTTAACTATCGTACAAAAACCCCATTTAATATTTTAAAATTTTACAGTGTATATTAACAGTTCTTTCGTAAAAACTTTAAATGATATGGTAAGATCTATTTAAAAATACTTAATGTTATTTGGCTTGGAAGACAAAGTCCGCATCTAAAACTTCAGTTTGGGTCAGCTTGTTCTATTTAGACTTGTTCTATTTGGAGCGGGAAAAAGTCACAGCCGTCTTCTGAGACACTAACTTTCGTAGTACAACAGTTCTACCACCGGGACGAAATGAATAAGAATAATTTTCCTTGAAAAAAATAAGTTTATTTCAATCACCTTCAGTTTATTTTTATTTAGTGAAGAAATCACAATACATTTAATGTAATTAATGAATTTAAAAATCTTCTTTATATAGCTGATTCCTATTTAAGTATTATTTCAGAAGTGTAAAAATACAGAGTATATAGGTTACTTTTTTACGCATTACTTAAGCGGATAAAATACAAACATCTCTTAAACAGAAAACAGATTTTATAAGCAATATACTACAGTATAGTTTGAAACTATAACGAAATAAAGGGAATAAAATTTCCCTAAATAAAATTCACTCTACAAATAAGTGCTTGAAGTTGTCTCTAATTATTTACTTTATATTCTGAAAAAGGAATTAAAACAATTGCAATTTGAATAATTCTGTTCATTTTGAAAAAAATTTTCTCATATCATAAGAATTACATATTATATAAGCAGATATAGGAATTTATATATATATATATATATATATATATATATATATATATAATTAAATAATAGTATATTTTATTTTATAAAATTAATAATCAAATATTAGATGGAGATGGAGAATAATACATTTAAAATACCAAGTGGAAAAAAATACATTGAAAATACGAAATGTAGTAAACAGTTTGAAAAATGTTCAACATATATTTTAAAATTTCAAAGAAAATAAAAAATTATACATTGAAATAAATTTTTGCCCTGAATGTATTGCTAAACATAAATGTTTTTATCTATTCTCGTACTTTTCAATTTTCGTTTATGATACTTCTAATCATCCATTATATATATATATATATATATATATATATATATATATATATATATATATATACATATATACAGTGTTCATTAACCAGGAAAAAAATTATGGTAGTGTTTCCATTCAAGCAGGATAAAATTATATATGATGTTAACAAATTTTAATTGTTTGTAATCAAAATTTACTAGCGTTTATTCTAAAAAGAGTTTAACATGGAATAAATTTTCTGTGACAAATTATTCTGCAGGACCACAATGAGAAGGGAACCATTGAAGCCTGACAAAATGAGAGTGCAGGAGTCGTCGAGCAAGAAACTGGTTTTAAACGTGTCGGAAGTAGAAAAGATTCCTTTCAACCCCTCCACCGGACAGATACCCTCTGTTAGTATAATGAATGATTGGGGTGTCTACCTAAGGGTCTTTTATCTCTTTTTATAGTTATTGGTAGGCATCTAAGTTTTAAATACACACATAATGACAGAATGGATAGTAAGGGTAATTAATCACAAGTAGATTACATTTTAAATACTCCCAAGAAGCTTTGCATGGTGACTTTACATTACATATATTTAATTATTATTAATAAGGTATATAAATATTTACACAAGTCAAAA
>CM075853.1:121919826-122007326 GCA_037975125.1 Latrodectus hesperus | reverse complement strand
TATATGCTGAAAATAGTATATTTTTAAATGTATATGTTATTTAAAAATTGTATATATTATTAACATTTATGATAATTTTCAAAACCCCATCCTTGAGAAATATAATACATAGTGATATATCTTAAGACAAGTTTTACAAGATACTGTTGATTTTCGGGTTTCTGACAAATTGTGCATTATCTGTTTTACCCTATCAACTGGCCAGTACATATATTACACGACTTTGCTTATGTAAAACTAGGAACGATGGAAATGCTAATTAAATAACACTTTAAATATAAGTGAATGAATTAAATTCATCAAGAAAATTTTTTTAATTTGTTTCTTCCCTGATATTTTTTGTATAAAATAAATGCATTTAATTCATTAATTGTTTTAATTTATGAGAAGAATATTATCTATTCTTAGCAGCTCATTATAAATAATAAGCTGCTTAAAGCATTAATTCTAAATATTAAATAACAATGCAAAATTAATGAAAAATTTCACACTTTATTTTTGATAGAAATTATACAACTTTTAATAAAACTTTAAGATTCAACTTTTATTACTATGAAAATCATTAAGAATTGTAAAAATTGTTTTTATTAAAATATCGTATTTGTTATGTATATACTTAAAGTACGCAAGCATTTATAACGGTATCAATAAAGTCTTATGTATTAGAAGGTTACTTAAATTCACTGAAGACATATTGCAAATTTGTTTTAATAAAAATGTTGTAGTGTCTTTAAAAAATTATCCTACAAGTATTATTTTAATTTAATAAAGGATTATCATGACTAAAATATAATTTCTTTAACAGTTTGTATTAGGAATGATATATTAAGATTAAAAGTGCAACTATGAACTTGATATTAATTTCTAATATAAACAATAATTTTTCCCTCTCGTAATAGTAACACTTTTTCCTGTGATAAGAAAACAATTTGCAAATTATAAAACAAAAAAAAATCATCTAGTTGTAAATTTTTAAAAATCTGAATATAATCATTTTAGAAATTAAGGGAATAGGAAAAACCATTCATTTTTCAACGAAATGATATTTAAAATATTTTCTCAGCTTTCTATCCAAATCTGCAATATGCTTATGCTTACTGCAAAATATCATATATGCTTTATGTTTATAAGCAAAAGTCGATATTAAATGAAATAAAACAAATAACATTCGTTACACATTTCAAATATAAATATAATTCTTATTTGCTGCTAGAATGAGATATGATTCTGAAATTATAACAATATTTTTTCGTATAAGATAAGCAAGCAGAATTTAACTTCAGAGAATAAGAATAAATGGTAAAAGCATTTATGTAAACAAAACAAACAAAAACGTAATTTTGCCTTTTCCATGGTCTGAAAACATAGATTATTTCATTGTATCCAGTTTTTCGGATAATTTAAATGGATTTGCATTCATTCTATCTCTGTTATATATGCTATCACTTTAAAATTTATAAATTAAAAAAAAAATTGAACTCATGTTCATACTTAATAATTTTTGATTCCTCTTTACAGTCAATTATATAATGATTAAGACAAATATATTTTCTTAAATTTTTTTCTGACCGCACATGTTTCTAATTTCAAATCTACACTATCTGCATAAATATTCTATTTACTCTTAAGTTTAGTTCATCCTCTATTTTGACATTCCTGTATTTTTTGACGCGCGCGACTTCACACTACACAGAAATGGAGAACTCATATTTCATGCATTATAAAAAATTCTATGTTTGAAAGCAATCACAAGTCTCGAAAGAATGATCATTTCATGAGTGGTCCCTTTTCCCGGCGTACTGTATCTTAGTCATTCACAAACAGGAAGTGTCCATTCATTTCGCTGATTACTAGCGGGAATCTTTTACATAGAATATAAGCAAAATACGGAATCTACGGATTCACGCATGGAATAAGCTGAATAAATAATTTTGAAATTCTAATTTTTAATATTATTTAAATAGTAAAATTTTATAACATTAAATCTATCACATTTATTTATGCAATATATGAAACTTATGGTAACATATATATATATATATATATATATATATACAAAGTCAATCCTCTTTCAAATTATAAGTTATATGAGATTTTAATATATATATATATATATATATATATATATATATATATATATATATACTTCTTTAAACATCTAGACATTTATTTACTTTATTGAAGAAAATGTAAAAAAGATAATGAACTGAGATACGACCCATAAATATATTATACCCATAAGTGTTATATTGGTAGCTTCATAAATATTTTTACTTTGTTATTTAAAAATTTCTTTTAACATTGTGTTTATTAAGAATTTTAATGTATTTAAATATTGCAAAGTTATTTTAAAGACTTTTATTTTGGAAGAATTCAATCGGAAAACAAAATACTTTTATAACAAAACAGAGGATACTATATAACAATGTAAATATAAAAGTTGTAAGATTCACTTTTATATAAATGAAAGTTATGTTTGAGGATTCATTTTATGTACGCGAGATTTGTCTAAAAAAGTTGTTGTTAAGTCTGAAGCAAATGCCATACTTTTGATAAAAAATCTATGAAAATAGTAAAATATTAAGAATGAGAAAACATTCGATGAGATTTTGGCATTAAAAGAAAGTAATAATAGTAGAGGACTTCCAAGACTAACGCCTCAATTAAAAAGCCTCATATTGGACGCAATAAACAAGCCCATTATCTTTGTTATGTAAAAAGTTGAACCTTATATGTTTTTAAATCACAGACACACACACACAAGACTTCAAACTTTATTTTTTTCTTTCCTCTTCAATTAAAATAAAATATATGAGTTCCGGTTTTCGTTCATCCAAAAATAACCCCGTTTGCTGTTCAGTTAGAATTGAATCATTTTATTTTATGTGGATTCTTAGTTGCTCTAAAAATAATATTCTATAATAATCAAGAAATATAATTCTATCAAAATTAGATCGATTTTATTTCTTTTTAACTGATACACACTATGTGAATTTATACAATTAACCAGCATATATACGATATGAACGTTGAGAATCGACATTGTTATCTATTATCAGAATGAGATTTGACAGCTAGATTCATATGATTTCCATTCATGTATTATCATCACAAACCGATCATATAGTGCACTTGGTTTTGTGAGATAATTATGTAAAAAATACATTTATTATTTACTTAAAATGGCCTTTAATTGTTAAAATATCTTCTACCCGGGGTTTCACTCCGATTACTCGTTTTTCTTTTCTCGGAGAATAAATTTCAAACCTGCAAATGTCTTCAACTTTAACTTCTGTAAAGAGAGATTTCAAAACTACCATTGCAACTTCAATCAAGACAGCATAGATAATTAATAAATATATATATATATATATATATATATATATATATATATATATATATATATATATATATATATATATATATATATATATATTCCCAGAAATCTAAACTATCATGTTTTATATCGAGTTTTCGTTCATTGTGACAAATATTTAAAATGAATTCAATATCATTTTGATTAAAATTAAGTGATTTATGAGGTTTATTGCTAGTTTTTTTTTCACTTTTAAAAAAGTCTTCAATCGTCTTCAATTTCACCGCCTTCAGTATAAGATTTTTTTTTTTTTCGTTTATATGATTGAACTGAGTTTTCCTAAAGATTGTAATTTATTCCAAATATTCTTTAGATGTTGAACCACTTGCACTTTTAGTCACGTGAATGGAAGGAACAAATTAGGGAAGAGAAAATTACGAGACATTTGTTAAATAACAATAAAGATATTGAGTATCCATTAAACATCTTCCTTATCACTGTTGCGACTTACATAGAAATAGTATGATACGATAAGTAGAATTTTACTGCTTAATAAACAAAAATGCTTCCAAGTGATCATTAACTGTTTCAGGAATAGTCAGGATTTTTAATCAAAAATTTTTCCTTAAAATATTATTCAATAATAGAAATATTATAATTTTCAGTCATATCATACTTGCACTTTTTATACATGATGGATAAATTCTTGTTAAAGCATTATTTTCATTGACCTCTTACATTTTGCGTGAAAAAATCTATCGTTTTTTTAGATTCTCTCTGTAGGATTTTAAAACAAAGTTTTATGCTAAATTAATCAAACAAGTAAATTTATCTTAAGATACAGTTTACAATATAATATTCTCTTTTAAAAGAATGCATATATTATTCTGATTTGCATATGTGTATATGAGATCCACGTTTGCAGGTATGTATGCGAGGTCCGTGGTTGGAGGTGTGTATGAAGGTCCTCATTTACAAGCGTGTATGAAAGATCCGCAGTTACAGGTGTGTACGAGAGGTCCTCAGTAACAAGTGTGTATGAAAGGTTCTCAGTAACAGGTGTGTATCATAGGTCCTCGCTTACCTTGAGAAAATACATATTTGAAAAAATAAAAATAATGAAACGATTTATGTCACACGATTGTGAAAATCACATTTTAAACCATAATAATAAATTTCGTAAAAATATTCCTGTAAGTTTAGAATATAATTTGGGCATCGGATTGATGGTGAAAACACATAGAGCGCACTTGCCGGCTTAGACCAACCTGTGTGTGTGTGAGATCGGAAACGGTGTAGAGGAGAGCTCTATATCCAGCGCCTAACTCTCTCCTAACTCTTCCACCAATGAGAAGTCGGATGGAACATGACGTAACAGCGCTAAGCTTTGGCCAAGCGGGGCTCACCGTTTGGAGCAGAAAGGAGGTTGGAGAGAAAAAGACGAACAGGTTGATAAGAGACTATTTTTAAATACGTCTAATTGTTATATCCTCAATTTTTGTTAATCTAACATTTAACCTAAATTTGTAGTTAAATTTTCTATTTGTCATTATTAATTAAATTCACTAAGCTAAATATTAAATGTTTCTGTTTTGATTTCTACTTAATCTCTATACTCCCTCATTACACACACACACACACACACACACACACACACACACACACACATATATATATATATATATATATATCCCGACCAACTTGTCTTATGGTCAGCGTACCTGACTGCGGACAAGGAGGTCCTGCGTTCGAATCCCGGTTAGGGCATTTATATTCTTTCTCTCTCTATCTATCCTGTCTTTGTCCTTTCCTTGTATGAATGGATTGTGAATGGTTGCCTACCCTATAAACGGGTACCTATGGCCTGTGTGTACTGAGGAAGTCGGACTCCACACCAAAATATGGTTCAGTTGGAAAAGTGGAGCAGCGATGCAGTTGTCGTGTGTCAGCTAGACTGGCACACGACAACAACATATATATATATATATATATATATATATATATATATATATATATATATATATATATATATATATATATATATATATATATATATATATATACTATATATATATACATATCTAGACATTTATATACACATTTTCTTTATTATTCAGAAATATATTGTTAATTTTTGAACAAAAATGAAGTTCTTATAAATTGAACATTTTGAAATTTATCCATATTTATTATATATAATTGATAGATTTGATGATCATTCATTTGTAATTAGTAGAAATACGCCATAAGAATTATATGAATCTGCTCCAATAATGTTAAAAGAACATCATTTCAACGTGTGAATAATGAATCTTCAAACGCATCCAAAAATAGCGTCAGATAGTAAATGACCATTATAACATTTTTATTATTTTCAAAATGTTTTACACTGTATTGAATTACTATTGCTTTTTCCTACATTATTTCTCTTGTAAAGAGAAAAACTGCTCTTCCGTCATTAAATTATTGTGTGTATGTTGAAGACAATTCATTAAAGTAAGACTTTGTTAAATACATGATTTGTGGAAAAATATAATCATAAATGTTTTTAACGCACATTATTATTTTTGTAAATATGTTAAAATTGTTAAGATTTATAGCTGTTTCTCGTAAAAGTTTTCAGAAACTCTCAATTACAACAAAATGTTTTTAAACATGGAAATGTTTAAAAATTAAAAAAAGTTCTTAGTTATGAATGTTTAAAATATACTATAATTAAAAGAAAAGCATTGTAAAAGTAAAAATATTTGTTAAAATTTTACTATATTCCTTAGTTAATTAAGAATTTAATTGATTATGAGCTATATTTCAATCAGTATTTTTCAATATCACAATGTGGATTTAAATTTGTAAATCACACATTTTGGAGATTAGAATATGTTCATAAGCACCAAGAGTAAAAAGTAAAAAATTAGTTTTGCCATGAAATAAATAAAAAAATGATTCAAAGTGCACATTCTATAGAAAAAAAAAAGCTAGGCTATATTCCGTGATGATGCACCACAGTATTGAAATGCTATCTGAATACCCGGTGTCAAAACATTGACATCAGTTGAGAGAGATTACAAATAAATATCAATTTTTATTAGATATAAAAGAATTCTTAAATCAAATTACGATGTTATAGGCAGCTGAATGTAACTTAAATTAATTAAGGAATGCTTTTAACTGCAGTAAGACACGCTAGAAAAATAAGTTGCTTCGAAGGCTGAGCAAGCAAATGAGTAGTTAACGCTCCGAATATTGATTTAAAATTTTGTGAGTTCGATTCTCATGTAGTACTTTAGTCATCATTCTAATTAGCCTTCTGTACAAGAAAATGGTGACAATGCGATAAACAAATCAATCTCTTTTGCGTAATATATCATGCAGAATAGTGTGCCCTTTTCGGCGTTAATTTCAACATTTAATCGTGGAGATTCCATTTACGAATGGATGGTTGTATTAAGGACACCAATCGACTAAAATCAGTTATCAAAGACTTATTGCAACGACAAAACCTATTACCAAAATTTTAATTACAAATGTCTTAAAGAAAATTCTTGTATTAACGTTTTCTCCTTTGGATGTTAGAAACACAAGATTATTTTCTTGCGTTTCGGAGGTGTGACGCTGAATTTATCCTTTCAGGGAAAGCTCTAAACTTGAGAGGAGATATCAGCAGCAGCAGGAATGTATTCAAATACGTTCCATATGGAATGAGGCAGGGAATGTATACATCCCTACGACTTTTTATCTCAGCACGGGTGCAAAGGATGAACTCGAATGCCGATGTGCGAAACACAGCATCGGCGGCCACTGGATTTCTGAGCTGAGCTCAACACTTTTCTCTCTCTCATGCATAAATGCATGGACCAGTTTTCGATCTCCAAAGTTGCCTCGAACAAATCTTTCACCAAAGAGCGCTTATTTAAATTCAGAAGAAGATGATTATCTTAGCTTATCCAGTAATTCAGTTTATCTGTTATCTATCTATCTATCTATCTATCTATCTATATATATATATATATATATATATATATATATATATATATATATATATATATATATATATATATATATATATATATATATATATATATATATATTATATATATATATATATATATATATATATATATATATATATATATATATATATATATATATATATATATATATATATATATATATATATATATATATATATATATATATATATATATATATATTTATGTATGTATATATACATATATATATATATATATATATACATATATATATATATTTATGTATGTATATATATATATATATATATATATATATATATATATATATATATATATATATATATATATATATATATATATATATATATATATATATATATATATATATACATATACATATATATATACATACATATATATATATATATATATATATATATATATATATATATACATATATATATACATACATATATACATATATATATATATACATATATATATATATATATATATATATATATATACATATATATATATATACATATATATATATACATACATATATACATATGTATATATATATATATATATATATATATATATATATATATATATATATATATATATATATATATATATATATATATATATATATATACATACATATATATATATATATATATATATATATATATATATATATACATATATATATATATACATATATATATATACATACATATATACATATGTATATATATATATATATATATATATATATATATATATATATATATATATATATATATATATATATATATATATATATATATATACATATATATATATATATATATATATATATATATATATATATATATATATATATATATATATATATATACATATATATATACATACATATATACATATATATATACATATATATATATATATATATATATATATATATATATATATATATATATATATATATATATATATATATATATATATATATATATATATATATATATATATAATTTTTGCTTGGTCCATGTTTTAAAATTATCGGAACCACCCACTTTAGGGGCCCTGTGCCTTCGTCGCCCCCGCAGGAAGGCACACCCACCGACTTCATCACAATAAAAGATGCCTTCATTTTCACCCTTTGTGGTAAAAAATTGTAATTCTTAATAGTCGGGTGTTATATAAAATATATATAATATACTCGTTTATATTGATTAAAAATATAACGTGCTTCAAACAAGTTCAGTTTATTTTACTTCATCAAGTCGCTTTATTCTTCTGAGATATTTTATGATATTTTCTCCTGGAAGAGCACGTTGAAATAAGCTTAAGATTGAATAAATAAAAAATTAAAAGCATTTATTATTTACAGGAGCTACGAGTTGTTAATTGCATTTCCGTGTTACGGTAAAAATGTACATTACTAGGGATATTATATTTTATAATGAATCAAAAATATAAATCAGTAAATTTTTCGTTATTTTGACTCAACCACATCCTACTGCACAAACTCAAGGCAAATGTGTTGCTTCGTTATGTTTAAATCACACTCAATATCTGATGGACATAGGTTCCTGAGAGAAACGTACATTTAACTTTCGAAAACAACTTGAAATGTAGAAAAATAATGCCGTTCTTATGTATTTTTGAAAAATATTTATTATTTATTTCATTTTGTTGAGAATGCTGTTTTACACTACAGAAATATTTCATATAGATCAGCTAAAAACAGTCTGAGTGGAGTGTGAAAAGATTGAAAATTCTCTTAACTGCGACGTTTATAGGTATTCAAATTGATATTTCCATCTTTGATTCATTTTCTAAGACTTTTGCTTTGGACAGCGTATAGAAGCAAATGTTAACGCATGCTATTCAAGGGCAACAGCAATAATTTTTCAAAAATAAAACACTAGATATCCTTATTTTAAAAATATGGAAATGTAAAAAAAATAAAATGTATCTTATACCCTGCTTATTTTTTTCCTCTGACAGCATTTACGCGCAGGTGTTAATTATAGTAAAATGGCATGTTGGTGTTCTTAAAGACACAAGAGTTTCTTAACGGACCTATATATCAATCCAGTTTATTACTTTACCAGGAGTGAAATCAGTGATACTATGGTTTATATGAACTCCTCCAACATTTTTCATCAAAATTTCCAGAGGAAGGTGACTTTTACTTTCATTTAGCCTGAGACAAAGATCCTGACTGAAGTTTTATTCCATCCTCTTCTGGCGATTTCAGTTTGAACTGAAAGGAAAATTCAGTGGACAAACATAATAAGGAGTTGATTTATATATACAGATAACAAAACATCATCAATTATTGAAGTAGATTGTATTGTTATTGAAGCGTCCTCAGTATTTGAAAGTAGATGTGAAATACGAATGTTTAACATTCTGATTTTTCATTCAGCAATTTTCGGATTCAATTTTTAAAATTTTTTTATCCAATGGCAGGCACACAAGGGTGACTGAACCCTATGCCACAACAAGGCCAGAAAATGCTACTCATTTGTCGTTACCCAGCGAGCACCTGTGAACCAAGTCACGGAGGCGAGTAGCGTTACCCGCGCCATACCACCACAAACCCGTTTATAGGGAACACAAACCATATTCATACAACAACACAGAAGAAAGGACAGAGAGAACAGAGAAGGAAAGAAACATCCATGCCCAAACCGGGATTCGAACCCGGGACCAACAGCTCAGCAGTCAGGAAACCTAACCATTAACGCTAACCCCTCAGCCAATCGGTCGGCTCAATTTTTAATATAGGTGCAGATGTTTGTAGCACTTTCAATCGTAGGCACCAGTCTAAAAACCTCGTAAGCTAAGAATGACGTAGAATAATATGCATGCTATAAACCTCTAAATAACTATATTTTACACATCTTCTCTATGAAATTTAACATTGAACCTCAAGGAATTTTACTACTCATATATCTTCTAAACATGACTCTTTTACTGTTGAGGGTATCGATCCCACTGCCTTGAATGTGACGAATTTTTTCACTAAGTCAATGAGCACTCCAAAATTTTGCTTACCCTAAAAAGAAATACATAAAAAGAAAATTCTGTAATTACATTTACGGATGTAGTTACAGAATTTTCGGGAAAATATTATATTTATTGCGCATTATATATGAACGCTCTACATGATCAAAGACTCAGGAAGAAGCTTAAATATTATACATTGAGATTTCATTTGAATAGAGTTAGCGCTCTAGTGCTCAGTTCAATAGTTCCTCAGTTTGATTCCTATCATGCCGAGCTGGCAGCCGAATGGTTAGCGCTCTTGCCTTCGGTTCAACAGCTCGTGGGTTCGAATCCCACCTTGGGCATGGATGTTTGTAGTGGTTCGGATTCCACTTTAAACCGTAAGTCCCGGTCTAATTAGCCCTCGTGTGCAAAAAATGACCGTTGAGCGACAAACAAAACAAAAAAAAACATTAATTCCTATCATCTGCAGTAGTTCATGACTAGCTTTAGGATATGAATAAAATTAAAACTAGACTTTTCAAGAAGAAAGTGACTCAAGAAAGACTACGAAAGAAACCAAATTAAAGTTTCTATTTTTGAAAATAAGATTTCACTACTAAAAAAAACTATGATATTAAGTTCAAGAATATTGAATACAAATATTAAAAAAAATGTTCTCCGTTATGAATGCAAGAACAGTAAACATAAAAACAGTAAAGATCTAACAGTAAACCTTACTCATTATAAACAAAGAATTCATTTTTTTTTCATTTAAAAATTTAGAAAAATAATGATAAATTTTCCTTTTGATGGATTTTATAAGTATTTGAAGTCATCCGACTTTTGAGTTGAAACAGACATCCGACTTTTGAGAAAATTAGTTGCTTTAAGAACGTTATTTCTTAAGAAACAAGAGAGTCGGAAGAACAAAAAAAGAATAAATTTTTCGCTATTTGAAGCGTTTCTAATCCTCTAAAGCAATTGAGGCAGAAATGTATGTCCATCTTTACAGAGTGTAATTCCCCCACCCCAAAAAAAAATTGTTCCACGCAAATTGATTAAAAAAAGGAAAGAATTTAAAATCGCAATAAAACTCTCATAGGGTGTTTATGATTTGAAATTTAATCACAAGATATATATATATATATATATATATATATATATATATATATATATATATATATATATATTTATATATATATATATATATATATATATATATATATATATATATATATATATATATATATATATATATATACACATATATATATATATATATGTATATATACGTACATACATACATATATATATTTATATATATATATATACATATATATATATATATATATATATATATATATATATATATATATATATATATATATATATATATATATATATATATATATATATATATATATATATATATATATATATATATATATATATATATATATATATATATATATATATATATATATATATATATATATATATATATATGTGGGGGACGGTGTCTAGGGGTAATGATGTATTTAAAAAGAGATGATGGGCCATAATTGAAACAAAATTAATTTATTAAAGAAAGTATTAAAATATTATTAAGAACTATTAGGTTATATCTAACTTACTATTTACAATATTTACATGTTTAAATGAAATAAGTAGACAGCAGCATCATGGCTGACCTACTAACTGCGTAGTAGTTTCTTTGTCTCCATTTCGGGAGAAAACAAATTCGCGGCCTATCCTCTCGGAGTTCAATTAGCAGAGTGCCTTACTTTCACAGATGTTTCTCTTACATCTACAATCAACACGAGTCTGCTCGATGCTGCCATCTATTGACATATGTTATTACGAAAATATAATCCTACAGACTCGGCCATCCTGCAAATCACTGGCCTCAGTGATTATCATAATTTCAAACAATTACAAAATGAGACAATGATAAAAATGAAATATTTTCACAAGTATAATAATTAAAATATAAGCAAGTTAAAGTCTCTATTGCTATAAGCAAAAATGTTCATTATATTAATCTAAATTGAAAATATCATCTGCAAATGGCTAATATTTTATATTTACCAAAAGAAAAAAAATACAAAAGTAACATTAAAATAAGACTCACATTATACAATAAAATTCTATAAATGATAACTGCTTATTTTTCACCCTGGCGAATAAAATTTCATTAAATCCGCGGATGAGGTTGTTCGGTTAGGACCTTCATGAGAACCTATTTTTTCTAACTCATACCTATCCTTAGCATTTGCTTTGACTACTCGGTATGGTCCTAAAAACTTAGGTCTTAGTTTTAAACCTGTCCCGAATTGTGTCCTTTGAATAACCACCAAGTCTCCTTTCTGGTACACTGGGGCTTTCTTGCGTTTCTTATCGTACGTCTTCTTGTTCTCTGCCTGGATCTTTTGGATGTTTCTTTTCGCATCTTGCCGTAATAGATTTCTCTGTTCTTGCAATTCTTCCATTACTTCTTCCATTAGTAAGTTTCGTATGTGAATGTCTTCTTTATTTCTCATTGTTATACCAACTAATAATTCAAATGGAGACCATTTTGTACTTCGGCTGGTGGTGCTGTTAAGGATTCGCTGCAATTTATCCACGAACTTGTACCATTTAGTGGGATCTTCAATTGATAGTTTAGTCAAAACGGGTATAAGAGTACGATGAACTCTCTCAACTTGACCGTTTCCACGAGGTACTCCGGTGGCAATTTGGAGATGTTGTATATCCTCTTCTGTGCAATAATCACTAAATGCTTTGGAGGTGAATGCTGAACCTCTGTCCGTTATTATCCTTCTAGGATTACCGAATGTCTTTTGTTGTAGTTTTAATTTTTCAAGAGCATCTTCTGCTGAAGTTGATTTGACAGGATAAAGCCAAGTGAATTTGGTAAACGCATCTACGATGGTGAGAATATGCTGATAGCTTTTGTTGGTTGATGGCAAAGGACCAATAAAATCAACGTGATAAGTACTTAAAGGTACATCTTCTTTTGGAATAGGATTTAGAAATCCTTCTTTTTTACCACTCTTTTTGTTTGACAATATACAAGGTACACAATTTAAAATTACGTTTTGTATTCGTTTATCCATATTAGGTATGAAAAATTCTCGTTTGATTATTTCCTTCGTCTTCGCAGTTGAAAAATGTCCCTCTTCATGAGCCGCTTTGATGACCTCTGTCTGCATGGCCTCTGGTACAACGATTAGTTCTCGACCATTTACATATTTGTACAGAATGTCGTTTTTAAGGAAAAAATCTGAAGTGTCGCTGCAATCGATTAAGGACTTCCAACTTTGGATGTTTTCGTCATTCTGCTGGGCTAATTTCAGTTTTGCAGTAATAGTGTCATTCGTAATAATGGAAACTGGATATCTGCTCAAAGCATCTACATGTTGCATTCTTTCACCCGGTCTATGTATAATTTCATAGTCAAATTCTTCTAATAGTAGGGCCCATCTTGCTACTCGAGTTATTAAATCTTTCTTATCCATTGTTTTTTGAAATGCTGAACAGTCCGTTACAATTTTGAAATGATTACCTAACAAATAAGTTCTAAATTTCTTTAAAGCGTTAACTATAGCAAGGACTTCTAGTTCGTAACTACTATATTTCTCTTCCGCTGGAGTTGTTTTTTTTGACATATACTGAATAGGATGTAATTTTCCGTCATCACTTTTCTGTAATAAAACGGCGCCATATCCGTGCTGGCTTGCATCCGTATGTAATTCTGTTGGTTTTCCTTGTGCGAAAATTTTTAGAACTGGACTTTCGGTTAATAAACTTTTCAAATGATCAAATGCTTTAATTTGAGGTTGTTCAAATACAAAAGAATTTTCTTTTTTCATCAGGTCGCTTAAAGGTTTGGCTATTTTGGAATATGATGGAATAAATTTACGGAAATAACCGGTCAATCCCAAGAAACTTTGAACTTGTTTTACTGTTGTTGGTACTGGAAACTTCTTGACAGCTAGAGTTTTTGCAACTGAAGGGCGAATAGTTCCATTTTCGATAATGTGACCTAAAAATTCTACTTTTCGTTTTAAAAATTGGCATTTCTTGAATTTTATTTCTAAACCATATTTCGATGCAGTTTCAAATACCTTTTTAAGTTTTTCTAGACCTTCCTTTTCATCTTTCGATGGGATTATCAAATCGTCCATGTAAATTATAACGATGCCTTTCCTCATGAGTTCTCGAAATATGCTGTACACATATCTTTGAAATACGCTCGGACTGGTACTGAGACCGAATGGTACTTTATTGAATTCAAATTGTCCATCTGGAACAACAAAAGAAGTGAATTTTCGACAATCTTCATCTACATCAACGTGAAAAAATCCATTTTTCAAATCTAATGTAGTATATACATTTGCTTCCTGGAGTTTATCTAAAACGTCTTCTATTAACGGCAATGGAAACCTATCTTTAACCAATTTTCGATTTAGTTTTCTATAATCAATGCATAATCTATTAGTACCATCTTTCTTTTTAACTAACACAATTGGACTTGCATATTCCGATGAGCTTGTTCTTATTATTCCTTGTTCTAACCATTCGTCGATTTGCTGATTTACTGCTTTATTTTCTGGAAACGATAAACGGCGAGCATGTTGATAAACTGGTATGTCATCTTTTAAGATAATTCTCATAGAGACGTCTGTTTTTTCGGTCTTCTTTGGTTCATAGTTCGAAATTAATTTCAACAATTCTTGCTTTATTCGTCGGTCTTTAATATTTTCCAAATCGATTTCATCGTCTGTTTTTACTTCGCTTACCGGTGAATTTATTAACCAAGTATTTTCACGTTTATGAACTTTAGTACCTTCTTTGGTAAATTCAAGTGAAGCGTGTTCTAGAATATCTGCACCTATGATAGCTTGAAAATTTAGACGAGATTTCGGTACTACGTGCCACATAAGAGTGTATTTTTCTTCGTCTATCTCCACTTCCTGTTGGAATGAACCTTTGGTTTCTACCTGACCTCCTAAACCTGACAGCATTATTGTTTTATGTGTAAGCTCTGAGGGTTTGACAATTCCTCTACTCAAATCTTCGCGTATGAGTGAGACCGAACTTCCAGTATCGATGAGAGCTTGAAAACTTTTTTCTTTCATAATTATGCATTTTGTCTTCATTCCTCCTTTAAGGGTAAATGAGCAGTTCTGCACAGGCGGAGTAGTAGGCTTATTTTTGCCGCGTTTGGGACAATTTATGGCATAATGTCCTGGTGCTTTGCAATGGCTGCAGTAAATAACTTTCGTTTTTTCGGCGTATCTATTACGATGATCTAAATTAAACGATCTTTTCTCGAATCTGTCATTTCGTGAATATTCTGCCTTTGGCGAATTGTATTCAAAATTTCTCGTTCCTTTAATATCATATCTACTCTTAAATGGTGAATAGCTTGATTTCGGTTTCAGAGTTCTTCGAACATCTTCATATTCTTCGAATCTCTTCGCCAGTTCCGTCGGTGTGTTTATCTTGGACCATTCATCTATGAGGTGTTCTTGAATTTCAGGAGGTGCTTTTCGTTTCATCTGATCTGCTATGATCAGATCGCGTAACTCATCATAAGTCGATATTTTTAACCCTAGTGTCCACCCGTCAAAGTAAGTTTGCAGTTCATGGTGAAAATCTTCCCATGTTCTTTCGGCGTTCTTCTGATGAGACATAAATAACTGGCGTAGCTTTTCCGGAGATAATTTAAATCTTTTTAACAGTAAGTCTTTGACGTGGTCATAATCGTTGGCTTGGTCCGCCGGCTCCCTTGCAATCATATGGGCTACCTCAATGGGTATTAGACCTAGAAGCTTCTGCACCCAATTTTGTTTCGGTAAAAACGTTAGTTCTGCATGTCGCTCGAAAAGGGTTAAGTTGAGACTAATGTCGTCTTTCATATTGAATTTGTGAAAATTCTCGTACACGGGCTTATTTGACGATGAAATATTTATCGCTGGATTTTCCGGAATTATATTTTGTTGGACTTGAATTCGTAATTTCTCGAGTTCGTGCGCTTCTCGACGCTTTTGGTCTTCACGCTCTTCTTGGCGAATTTTGTTTGCTCTTTCTTCGGTTTCACGAAGCATTTTTTCTTCTTTTTCTGCAATCTCACGACGTGTCCGTTCTTCTTTCTCTGCGGTTTCACGACGTGTTCGTTCTTCGGTGATGCTAATTAACAACATTTTCGTATCTTCTTCTACGTAACCAGGGTCAGTTATGATAAGTTCTTTAAGTTTTGGCTTTGTCGTGGGTGTATCTACAGTTAGACCTAACTCACCTGCTAATTCTATTAAATCTTCTTTTTTGTACTGTAGTAAATACGCCATTTTAGTGGTCATTCAGAGAATCAATTAATTTTTAACAAAATAAAACCTTTTACTTATTTAGAAAGTGCTTAGATCAATTTTAGTTTGAAACCTTTCAAAATAATTCAAATATAAAAAATAAAATGCAATATAGTATATAATTTCTTAATATAAAATAATCAATTACCTGAAAATTCTGGCACTGAAAATATATAAATGCACTGAGAATGAAAATATAAAAACAAACTATCTTGGATTTTGTTTAAAAATGAAAAATAATTTAACACAGTATACAATATATATAAAATAATAATATGCTATTAATATTTATGCATGCACCAAAATTTTGAAACCTTTCAAAATAATTCAAATATAAAAAATAAAATGCAATATAGTATATAATTTCTTAATATAAAATAATCAATTACCTGAAAATTCTGGCACTGAAAATATATAAATGCACTGAGAATGAAAATATAAAAACAAACTATCTTGGATTTTGTTTAAAAATGAAAAATAATTTAACACAGTATACAATATATATAAAATAATAATATGCTATTAATATTTATGCATGCACCAAAATTTCATTGCATTTCTTTCTTATTTTTATATGAAGGCTTTAAAATATAAGTGAAAATAAAACTGAAAGATATAAGCATAAAATATGTTTCACCACAAATAAATAAAATAAAATAATCTCTCTTGAATACCAAAAAAATAAAATTAATGCAGTAAGAGAATCGGTTGTTTTGAAAAATGGAATCATTAACAGACAGAAATATTATCAAGAAACTTAAATCACTTGAACGAAACGTTGCATCTGGACGATTGCCAAATCATTAGTCACTCAAATTTGAAAATAAACTCTTGCACTGGTATTGCTATAAAAAATAGATCGTAGTTCTGAGTCAGCAAAAATGCAATAAATTGAAAGAGGATTATAAATGTATGGGTAAAACTGTTAGATACGTTTGAATTGTTAAATATTGGAGCTGATTCTTGATTTTATCACACACATTGAACTGAACGCGCACAAACACAAATTTCACTTGAAGCACACTTTTTTGATGATGTTCTCGATGATGTATTTCGACGGTATTTTCGGAGAATTTTTTTTCGGCACTCACCACTCGCTAACGTAGGTGTGGTTTTTCTTTCGTAGCTCGATTCGTAGATTTTTATCGCTGGTTTTTCACTAGGTCGAAACTTTGCTGGGATGATTTGCTTTTGACGCGATTCGTTGGGTTTCGCTGGAGACACTCTTTCTATTCGATGAAATTCGCAGGAGAACCGGTGTTGAGGAATTGGGAGCGCTTCGCGATCAGTTGTCGCGCGGTTGACTCTCAATTTGCAGGATTGTTGCTCGATGAGTTGTGTCGCCGGATTGTCGCTGGATCTCAGAGATTGTGGTTTCGCTGGATCGTCGCTGGGTCTCAGAGATTGCGGTTTCGATGTTTCGCTGGATTCGATGTGGCTCTGCTTCGGAGATTCTCGTAGTTAAATTCGCTGGTTCCGGAGCTGTTTGTCGATTTTGCTCTGCCCAGTAGCTTTGTCCAGTGGCTCTGCCCAGTAGCTTTGTCCAGTGGCTCTGCTTCGGAGATTCTCGTAGTTAAATTCGCTGGTTCCGGAGCTGTTTGTCGATTTTGCTCTGCCCAGTAGCTTTGTCCAGTGGCTCTGCCCAGTAGCTTTGTCCAGTGGCTCTGCTTCGGAGATTCTCGTAGTTAAATTCGCTGGTTCCGGAGCTGTTTGTCGATTTTGCTCTGCCCAGTAGCTTTGTCCAGTGGCTCTGCCCAGTACTGGGTATTCGATGAAGATAATTCGATGAAAACTCCGAGAGGTTAAAATTTTAAAATTATAATTCAAAATTAAATTTTATCTGAAATTCAGATCTCGGCCTGAACCCCCAAAATTTGTGGGGGACGGTGTCTAGGGGTAATGATGTATTTAAAAAGAGATGATGGGCCATAATTGAAACAAAATTAATTTATTAAAGAAAGTATTAAAATATTATTAAGAACTATTAGGTTATATCTAACTTACTATTTACAATATTTACATGTTTAAATGAAATAAGTAGACAGCAGCATCATGGCTGACCTACTAACTGCGTAGTAGTTTCTTTGTCTCCATTTCGGGAGAAAACAAATTCGCGGCCTATCCTCTCGGAGTTCAATTAGCAGAGTGCCTTACTTTCACAGATGTTTCTCTTACATCTACAATCAACACGAGTCTGCTCGATGCTGCCATCTATTGACATATGTTATTACGAAAATATAATCCTACATATATATATGTATGTATAAAGATTAAATTCTCTTAGATTTAAACAAGAATGAACCAAAAAAATCTGATGATTATGATGAATGACGGTAGTTTAAGTTTACCATAAAGTGAAGGAAGGGAAAATATGTTTCTTGTGCTGGAAACAACTTGCGTGGCTGTGTTTCCTCCGAAGGTATTAAGCATTATGTTTGATGACACGCATATGGTTTCATTTGAGTATGATACTAATTTTTTTCTCTGGCGAAACGTGAAAACGATCTCCTGTCTATGAAAGTGTCATCACGATGGACAATTGTAACTTAACAAAAAACAGGCTGTTTATTGTTATAAGTCAAATACAAATGAGAACATTCTCATTTAATAAATAGCACAATGTTCTGAGGAAATAATTCAACTTAGATGCATTATCAGTGTCAGTTCATACAGTATATCAGTTACGACATTGTTTACACACAAACTGGTACTTCATATCAAACCGTGTTTACGGAAAAGATTCTGTTGTTGTTATTGTAGGATTCAGTTTTTGTAGGAAAGTTTTTCAATAGGTTTATTACTCTTTACTATTACTAAAGGCTTCTTGAATGTTCACGCAAATACAAAAAATGATACTTAAGGATGCTGTTCTATATGTACCATTTGTACTGGAGGAAAATTTTGGTTTTTAACATCAGAGAATTTCATATCTTTTTTCTAGAGAACAACTTTCTGGACTAATTTTTAAAAAAATCATTGTGATTGAATGTTCTACGCGTTGTCCTAACTTGAACTCGTTATCTTAAGATATCAAAATTGAATTCAGTTAATTATTGAGTAAAGTTGTTTTTTTATGTAGAGATTGAATATATATGATTAGATAAGATCTAAACTTAAAAATTGTCTATCAATTGAAAGAAGAATTCTGCTTGATTCCCTTTGAAAATGTAAGTCGATTTAAATTTGATTTATGAGAAACGGACGCATACTCAATTCAATGATTTGGAAACCAGAGTGGTTTTTTTAGTGGTTAGAAATCAAATTACGAATTGGGGCCATCAGTTAAAGGAACTCTCGTGTTCTAAAAACAATTGTGGAACAAGATTGAACCTAAATTTTTTAAAGATAATAAATTCTATATTCTTTAATAACATATTCAAAAATTAAATAAACTCAAATATTACACATTAATTTTAATGGTTTTTTATATTCAAACTGTAAGGATTCTACTTAGTCTTTTGAATGTTGTCAAAGTTGTTTCTTCATTCCATAAATTTTGGAATTCTTTAATAAATATGTTGCTGAGATTATGTTTTTTGTTTGCACGCTTTCATTGGTTTTCTTATATGCATCGTTACTTTGCTAGATTTAATTCTAGATTTGCATTTTTTTCTCCAAAGGAAATTTCATAAAACGCTTTTCCTCTTTAAAAAGTACTTTTCTTAAAACCAGATATTTCAGTTTAGTGGAAGCATAAACTTATGAAATCTGAGGAAAAAGACTCTCTTAATTAGAAAATGATAAAATAACGGCCAAATACAATCATGCCAGTGCAGAATTGCAGAACAGAAATGCTTTTGAACTCACTCTGAAACAAGCAGGCAGAGATTTTTCAACTTTTTCTGTTCTTGTTTTCGAAATCCCGTTATTTTGAAGTTTTATTCACAAAACAAGCACATTGATCTTTTTATTAATTTTTGAAAAAAAGCTATTTCTTTAAGTTTAAAGTAATGAAGAGGAAATATTTTCTTTGAATGCCCACTTCAATTAAAAGCGATACGTACATGATAACAATTTAAATAAAAGTGTGCACATTTTCCTGATTTTTATACGACTTATAATAATCACAAAACATGACTTCCACTGAAATACATATGAGAGAACTTAAAAAGTTTTTTATAAATTTACTTATAAAGTTTACTTATTAAATATAAGAACTTACAAAGTTTAAGTAAAGAAATACATATGAGAATTTATAAAGTTATACAGTTACTAATTAAAGTTTACTTATAAGGATTACATAAGAGAACTTATAAAGTAAGGTTTACAAAAGGAATCCATGCAGCTTAGACACTACTTATTATTCCTCTTCCTTTTTACCGAATTAGAACTTCATTAATAGCTTCCCGTATCCGTCTGAGAATTGTTAAAAATTGTTATGCAAATTAAGACTGCGTTCCTCTGCGGCTTCTGGTGGAACATAAATTGCTCGGGTAAAGTTGAGCTACTCTCGGCTGCATTTGTGTGACCACTTATGGATTCGGAGCCAAATGGCCATTCTGGGAGCAGAAAATTATAAAATGTGCGACAAAAGAGACCTGAGAATGACACTGTGCACAAGCTGCTTTAATGTTGAATTTTCCAATTACACGGAGAAACGATTTTAAGAAGTTTTTGGATGAAAGTCATCGAGTTGTAAGTCATTCATTATTTCATGGTTGTAAGGACAATTTTCTGCGCACATATGCTGCAACAATTCTGCCGAGATATTGGTTCATGTTTCTAAGTGAATACATATAAGAGACCTGTTTAAAAAATCAGGAAAGAAGATATTTCCATGTTACTCTTAATAAGAATTTGGTTTCTTAAAATAATTTTTATTTCGTTAACTTTCTTGTGTTGCGCTATATATTGGGCCTTTTGGGATGGACAGATTATCACTTGTGGTTAAGAATGTATAACTTGTTTGTTTAGCGATGACATTGCCAATTATACTACTAATACGAGGGTTACTCTGAAATTTTTGAGATACGCGCAGACGAGAATTTACAAAATAAAAATAAAGGCTTAATTTTAAAGCACAAAGTATTTTAAGACAGAGGACGGTTTTTTATTGACTTACTTCAACTTGTTTAGCGTGGAATAAATTTTAAACAGAAGAGAAAATGGAGTTGGCGCGAGAACTTTTTCGCGCTGTGATTTTCTACGATTTCAAAGCAGGATTCAATCAAGAAGAATGCGTTCAACGGTTGCAATTAGCATTTGGTGATGAATCTCCAGCTCGTGCTATTGTATTCATACTTTTGTGGCTATAAATGCATTTTTCATCTATTCGAAATGAATGGCTTGAGGCATTTAATCTGTAGAAAATTTGTCTACAAAAGTGCATTGATGCTGGAGGAGACTACTTTGAACACACCTAAAGTTTTGTAAGTATAACTTTAAAAACCTAGTTGTATCTCAAAAATTTCAGAGTGACCCTCGTATAAAATAATAATATAAATCCAAGAAATATATGCCGCAATATTATTTGTAATATTTTAATGCAATTATGTTGTTTTTTTCGGGGATGACTGTTGTAATTGATATTTTCTAAAATATTGATCAAACAATAACAGATTGGAAAAGTGATATTTTGCTCTAAAAATCTTTTGCTGTTTTTTGTTTGGTTTATTCACTTGTGAGTTACAAGATATTTAAAATGGAAGTCAACAAAAGGAAAATCCCATGTGCTTTATAGTTTGTCTTTGATGAAAGCGAAAATACAAACCAAGCAACAAAAATTGTAAATAGTGCTTATGACGCTGACACTGTAACTTCCCCTTGAATGAAATTTGGGTTTCGGTGAAGTATTTTTTATGTTAATGTACCTCTCACAGGTGCTACATCGTTTAAAATGCACATGAAACATAGAAATGATAGAAATTGACTGGCATGTCAGCAGCTGTAGCATTGCCCATGAGCTAAAGATAGATCCTAAACAGTTTCAAAATTTATCCACGAATCAAATCAAAAATAAATTACATAAATTCTTGATTTTTATTTAAAACTAATAGAATTCTTTTTCTCCAACCAAATTTGTGTAATGTACATTTCTTGGATTTTTGTAATTATATTATATTATTAAAATTATACATAAATACTAAAGTCTCTTTCCAAAGCTAATTAATCTTTTTGTTAAAAGCTCAAATGATGTAGTTGACAACTGAGTGGCATAGAAACAATGATTTACTTGTGAGAAGGAACAAGATGAAACTCCATCAAATATACAGACCTTGTTAACTGACATTTTCCAAAATTATTTGTAGCTGTCTGATAAAATTCCTTTTCCCATGTGCTTGGTACTCCCAAACAAATATTGATAATAAATAATGATAAAATGTTAATGGATTTTTCGAAGTTTATCCAAGCGCAAAATATTCTTATGAGCAAAATAATGATATTGTTCAAAAATATATATCTCCTTAAAGAAATTTATTATATAAATAATGTAGGTCTTTAAAATATTTGAAGGAATTTTTCATTTACCGAACCATATTTGACGGAAAATAAATTACGCCCTGCTAATCGAAAATGACAAAATAATTTTTTATGTAATGTAGTTTATTAACGATATTCTTAGAATAAGACTTAAAAAAATTCGCAGCCAAAGAAAAATAATTAATGTAAAAAGAACTAACCATATTTTACGTCATAAGAAAATAAATATTTGTAATTCATTAAAGTACGTATTTCCCTTTAATATCCTTTAACAAAACTTTAAATGATGTAAACTGAACATTATTTAATTGAGCCCAATTATATATATATATATATATATATATATATATATATATATATATATATATATATATATATATATATATATATATATATATATATATATATATATATATATATATATATATATATGTATATATATATATATATATATTATATATATATATATATATATATATATATATATATATATATATATATATATATATATATATATATATATATATATATATATATATATATATATATAGAAAATGACGCAATCTTACTGTCCATTTTATTTCACGTAAAGTGTCTGAATATATAAAGATATGTAAAAATAAACGTTATATAAAAACCCTTTTAGCTATACAGATATTTAAATTTTTCACAGAGAAATTCTTTCTAACTCTGTCAAACACTTATGAGCATTCTGCGCATAAATTTTATTATTGGGAGTATTGCAATCGAGGAGAATAAATAAAATTCTATGTATTATTTTAAAATATATGTAAGTGAACAATGAAGTTTAAAGTCTATTTTCGAACATTTAATTTTGAATAAGTTGTTGGAATATTAAAGAGTTAAATACCTACACACACCTAACACAATCAGAAAAGATTTATAAAAAAATCATCTATTATAAAAAATACCTTTGTTTTTAAAATATATATTCACCTTAATGTTAAGATTATAGTATTAATGTTAATGGTACTGCAGTTGAATTTTTTTGCATAAAATGTACGATCTGTATAGCTAATCTACTAGGCATTTCTAATCTTGACAAAGACGAGGTTGATAACAAAGCCTTCACGCTCTTTTCAACATTATATCAAAGTAGCGGAATAATATTCAGATTCATGTAATTTTTAAAACTTAAATCCTTTTTAACATAAAAATCTGTGGTTTGTTCAGAGATTTTCTTACTACATTTAAAACAATGAATTCTTTCACCAAAACAACCCAGCCTCTTTTCCTATTTCTAAAATTGTCAATTTTATTGAATCAAGAACCTCGCTTTTCAAATGGTCTATCACTCCAACTAAAAAAAAAAAAAAAATAGAAAACGCAAAGGTAATAGTTACATTTAATACACATACACAAGCTGCAATAGGAACAAACTTGTTCCTTTTACGTTCGCATTAAGGGCACGCGTTTACATTTTTTGATGGCTGTAACACGAAAATGCTTTGTGATGTATCATATGCAGAAGCTGAAATTTCTTTTACAGCAAGAAAGAAAATATGTTTGTTTCTTTTCCACCTAAAATATAAAAATATTTGTGTTAAAGAATATTAATATTAACGCTTGACACAGGAACTGAACTCATGTGTTATTTATTGTCCCAAGCCTATTGATAATTTTGTTAAAACTATATATTTTCCCCAATTTTTCCATCAACGGGGAATACTAATTTAGCTTTGAAGAGGCAAAAGAATTAGCCTTGTATTTTTCTAAGTATTGAAAAAAAGAATATAATATGACATTATAACTAATATTACCTATATAATCAGATATATTTTATAGTATATTATTTTCACTATTAACTGTAGATGAATTTACAATACAGTTTCGAATTCATTTCTTGAAATTTTGATAAAATCCAGTAAAAACAATCTTGTAACTTTCTCCCATAAAAAAACACTAAATTTATTCAGTTAACTGGAATATATTGTTTAAAATGTGTTCTGAACTATGTATGTAACTAAATTTAAGACCTAATTAAGTGTCAAACATATTAATTATTGAAATAATACTCAGAGGATTTACGTTTTAACTTAAAATGTCTTTTTTAATTATTAATTAAATTATTGGATCACAGCTTAGTATGTAATCAGTATCATTGGATATATCTACGTAAATATAATATTAAAATTTTTCATTATTAAAACAAGTTTTAGAAAAATGCATTTGAATTTGAAATATTTTCAAACATATTATTGAGTAATGTGTTGTTAAAAATTAATGAAAAAAATTAAAAGATCTTTTACATATACAATTTTATAAATATTAACAATGCTTAAATGTAACCCAAGATATATACATTGTTCATGATAATATTATATGCTATAAGAGTTAGTAATTTTATTTTATATGCTATAATTTTATATTTCTATCAATTTTGAAGTCTTTTAATTGCTTTTCGGACAAGTTTAGATTTTTAGTCAGCTTATTGGTGATGAAACAAGATATAAAGAAAAAAGGTACTTGTCCATTTCGCCGGCGCAGGCGATAAAGTCGCCAAAAATGATACAATCAGTGCTGGAGGGAATATCTCCGCTGGTAACCTTTTACTGCTACGTTTCCAAAACATGTGACGGCCTTTCACTGTCACCGACTTTATTTCGACTGTCGTTTTTTCCCATTTCATAATTTTATGCTATGTTGCTATATATACAAATTTAATAATTTCATAAAATCTCTCTAGAAAAAATCAGACTTTAAAAATGTATCTTAAAAAATGATAATCGTATCAAATTCACATAAAAAATATTAAAAAAAATAATAAGATTTTGAAATATGCATCACCCGATAAATTGTAATCTAATATAATAAGAAAATAAATTGAGGCTTTGGCACCCATCATTCCACGCATAGCGTGAACACGAGAACAACAATTAAATAAATAAATTTCAAAATTTTTATGTAAAACAACATTATTTAAAATTTTTAATGTGCATACTGTGTGTCGTCGCCAATTGGCGACTTCATTTTCGCTTGGCGAGATTTGCACCGGTGAAATGGAAAAGTACCAGAAAAAAATATAATGTAATTCGTAAATGTTTGTTATATTTTTCAGCCCACATTATAAATAATCAATAAATTCTTCTTAAATTAACAATAAAGTTAGTAGAAATCATAATTTTATAGTTGTACTAATGTTATTTGTTAATTGAATAGTATCTATATGTTTCAACTATACATGATTAATTAATGTTTGTTGTTGCGGTGTGATGTTATTCAGTTATTTTCCTAGTTGCTTTGTGTTTTATGTTCACTTGGTCTCTGGGTTCAACCACACTGGGTCAAAACATCCGCTCCTTCTCTGGAGAGTAACTGTTCGGCATCAAACTATGTATATGACCGCCGTGCTAAGAGAGCCTATTCATAGTAAAGTAACAAACAGCCCAGTATCCCCCCATAAGTGAAGTATGGTGTGAAGTAAAAGCTTCCAACTCAAAACTTGCTGTAGACACTTGATTGTAGGTCAAATTTTCAAGTTAGTTATTTTGTCATCCATATATTCTATCAGAAAAAAATAGACTGAAAAAAAAGTGCATTTACAATCACTAGATTATAGATGCAATATTTTAAAAAAGTAAAAACACTTATTTCCTTACACGTTTATTTAAGTTTTTTAAAAATAAATTTTTAGAAAACAGATATATTTTCCACTCCATTATTACATTTTCTTCTCACTGAGCTCACTAAACCATTTTGTGGCGTTTCCTAACTTTGGAATGTTTTAAGTGCTATATTTGCACTTAAAACATTCCAAAGTGCTATAAAAGCAAATATAGCACCTAACTTTGGAATGTCAGTGCTATATTTGCTTTTATCACTAGAAAAAATCTTGTGTACAAATTTTCCAAATAAAAAATAACATTTTTTCTATTATCGGCTTTGTGTATGTTATAATAAATAGGAATGTGTCTATTAGATTTGCTGATATAAGTGTTTTGCTGCTAAAATCATTTATAGAAATATTTTCAGTTCTTCTGATATTTAAGAGTTATACTGAATGTGATTGTTACAGAATGAATTTCATATTGAGAGACAACTTTCTCCACTAGGCTATTGTTTACTTGCACATAATAAAAAACGGAATGCATTTGATTTCAAGATAACCTCTGTATAGTGAATTGATATCTAAAACTTTTTTGATTTGATTTTATTATTTTTTATACATTGATAGAAAATTGTGATGCTCCAACTTCACCATGCATCATTCCTAATAAAATATAGTTGAATTTCAAAGTCTTTCAATAATAGTTTTCTTAACATTATACATAATATTTAAGTTTAAAATATCAGCTAATTAAGTTTTGGGACAGGCTGGCCCTCTTTAAACTTATTACTTTATTTTAAGAGATAATCTGATCTTAATTTGACTTAAAATAAAGTTTAAATAATATTTCATCAGCTGAAATAAACTGAACTTTTAAAACACATGAGAACTTATATACACTGCTAAAAATTGATGAATTTAATTTTGCTCTCATATGCTTAATTAATTTGTTCATAAATAGATGTTTTTATTGTGCCTCATAATTTTGAACCTCGTTCAGGTGACGAGGCCACACCTGAGCTGGCACCCTATTCTCCACATCCACGCCACACCAGCGGAAGGACTTGGGACGTCACAGATGAACGTGGACACGTCCCCAACCCACGGAGTTCCAGCAACCCAGTGAAGGAGAGCACACCGTGGTCACCCTCCCAACCACTGCCCGCGGCAAATGATGCTTCACTTTGCTGAGCTTACGGGAAGCGGCGTGAAGCTACTGAGCCACTGGAGCTCATTTTTATTCATGTAATGAATATTTGAATGTTTCCATAATTTTTTGATTGCCTGCATGCATTGATCATTAAAAGTTTGTCCTGAAGGCAAGACATAGTTTATCAATGTCTTGGAGTATACCAATTTAAAATTTGCCATGAATCAAAAATATATATATTAAGAAACAAGGTTTCTCTTAAGGTGAAACAGATGAAAAGTATTCATTTTCTTCTAGTTGAAGTTGAAAAATTAGAATTGTGAAAAATAATAAGCTTTATTCTCTCATAAAACACTGAATGAACTCGTGTCATTAATCTAGAATTTAGTTATTCGTCTGGAATGCTTTTATGGATTTATTTTAACCAATTTTTAAGGAATATTTTAACGGAGTGAAGAGGAAGTTTTCAAAGCACTAATTTTTGTTGGAAACTTTTACACACCATTTGACGATCGATCGGCAGCTAAGAAGAAGGCGGTGTGCCAAAATCCAGAGCCCACTCACTGTTCCCACCTTTTCAAAGAATTTAGGAAATTTTCTCACGTTTTAGAGATTACTGAGAAGTATAATATTTCACAGATTTATCGATGTGTTAAAAAGAAAAAAAATCCTCAGAGACATATTAATGATTGAGTGATGTTACGTGACATTTTTTGTTATTCCATTATTAACGTTATTTTTTTTTATCAAATTTAAAAAAAAATAGGAAAATTGAATTGGATTAGCAGTGAAACAAGGAAACATTTTGGTTCAACTCTTTATTCTGAAAGAAATTATAGTGCACTCTGTACAATTCATGATATATGAGTTCATGAAGACAGAATGTAGATTTGTTGAAGAGGAAAAATCCTTCATAAAATATGACAAAGTCCTCCTTCTTTAAAATATGTCATTTCTGTGATAATACTTTATTAGTTTTAAATGTAAAAAAATGCTTTCACAATGCAAATTAAAATACTTAACAATATTAAGCATTTAGTTTTTAGATCTAGGAGAAGACATACTGTATAACGACATTTTTCTCTTATCAAACTTTCAGTCGAAAACTGGCAATTAATTGTAAACGTATAACAATAACAACATAAACACGCATAAACTATCTTTTGTTGCCATGAAGAGACTTGATAAAATACATTTTTCCGATTTTATCGTAAAATATCTTCTGTGGTTTTTATAAAATTTGTAATTTCTCTCTATGTGTTCTTTTGTGATTGCTTCAAAAATAGTTTTCGCAGCAAGCGGGGGTTGTTTTTATTCCAACAGCAGCTGCAATATTCTAGAAGACATACTGTATGACGACATTTTTTTTCTTAACAAACTTTCAGTCGAAAACTGGCACTTAACTGTAAACGTATAACAATAACAACATAAACACGTATAATCTATCTTTAGTTGCCATGAAGAGACTTGATAAAATACATTTTTCCGATTTTATCGTAAAATATGCTCTGTGGTTTTTATAAAATTTGTAATTTCTCTCTATGTGTTCTTTTGTGATTGCTTCAAAAATAGTTTTCGCAGCAAGCGGGGGTTGTTTTGTTCCAACAGCAGTTGCAATATTCTAAAGAGAACCTCCTTTGGCATTAGAGGCAGTTATAAAGTGCTGTCAACATTATGGATGCACAAAGAAATGCGACAAAATGTATTTTTCATGAAAATTCAAATCGGAATGTGAAACAAACGTCATTTTGTGTAAACATTCATACAGGACTATCTTCTTCTCCTTCTTCTTCTTAGAATTGGGTTTGTATGTCATTGGGCACCTCTGCTTTTATCAGCATTTTGTACCATTAACTCCAAACCTAATGTTTTCTAGTTCCAGTTGCTCGGGTCACCCACTTTATTAATAAAGTCCGATAACCCTTTAATGGAGTCTAGGTGTAACTCTCTAGTATCGATGATGCCTAAAGAGGTTAATCTAGGGAGGGCAAGAGCCTGGCATTCATAAATGATATGCTCTGCCGTTTCCTCTTGCGTATGACATTTCCAGCAGATAGGGTCTTGCTGAAATAGTCCCATCTGGTCAGAGAGTCAGTCATACTAGGGATAGCTTCCTGACTTTCACCAGAAGATGGTTTGGAGGTCATTTCTACCTCAAGTGAAGGATTCATTACTGCCCCTTTACAAGACAGCCTCTGAGTTCACTTGTCTTTTTCAGCAAGGTCAACTTCAGAGGCATCACCTGTAGATGCAGGAAGGATTGTTATTTCTTGTGTCTTTTCAGCCACAAGATAACAATTTATAAGGTCAGGTAATATAAGTCCACCCAGCATTGCCTGAGATACTGGGCAAGGCAAATTACTCTAGAAGTTTGCCAGGCAACTAGAGGCTCCGTTAAGACACCAATACCGCGGTGCCAATTAGCCCTAGGCACGGAACGCATAACACCAGGGTTTACGGGAGCTGGTTCGCGGCCTCTGATTCTATATTCAAGGCTATCCTGTCATTCCTACAGGACGTTCGGTGATCCACCGCCTACCGACGCGCCTGGTAGCTGCTCAGGCCCCAGGATACAGGACTATAAAAATACATTAAAATATTTGTATTAGGAAATAAAACATGTTTGAAAAAAATACGCTTTGGGAAATATGAAAATTTTGTTAAAAATATGCCTATAGGGAAGGGAAAAAATTTATTTATATATGAAACAATCCATAATGAGGATGAAAAAATAAAAATAATAAAGAAAAAGAGAAGATAATAAGAATCTATTATGAGATATGGCTTAATTAATATGTATGTTATTTAAACGTAATTTATTTAAAAATACCATTACTTCCGTATTACTGCTCTGTATCAACATTCTATAATGATCTCTCACAAACTATAAAATCTTAAATTACAGAAATGTAAGTGCTACAGCCTGAATCATATGCATGCAGTCCATTTGTTCATTTTTCAATTTATTTAGATTCAATTTTTAAAAATGAGAGCTCGAGTGGCTCAGTAGCTTCACACCGCTTCCTGTTAAGGTTTGTAAACTGAAGCACCATTTGCCGTAGTGAGTATTTGGGAAGGTGACAACATTCGCCTTCAATGAGTTGCTGGATATCCGTGGGATGGAGGCGTGTCCACGTTAATCTGTGACGTCCACATTCCTTCCTCTGGCGTGGTTTGGTTTTGGAGAAGAGGGTGCCAGGTCAGGTGTAGTGCGATCTTGATCGTGGTTCAAAATTACGAGGCATTTGGTGTTGGGGGAGTACTTTAAACTCTTTAACCTTGAGGTAAAGTCAGTTGCTTGAATGTACCGGTATATGTATGTGTAAAATTTAGTTCATTGTTTTAAGTGGTAACAGAAGTTAAGCTGATTTCTTTTATCAGAAATGTGAAGAAATAGGAAATCATTGGCTCTAAGCTGAATGTATTTAATACGTCATCGTTTAGTTTAAATAAATGATATCTGGAAAGTTTTGTGTGATCAAGATATTTTAATGTTTAATATATAGTGAATTTTTTCTCTTTCTGTGATCCTTACATTTATTATTGTTTCGTGTTTACCCTATCAGAATATTATTGATTCTTGAGTTCCCATTTCAATTTTTGATTTTACGATACTCAATCGGGATGTTATCATTTCAGTGCTGAATAATATGTGGTGTCTTTCAAAAATATCAACCAAACAAATAATTATTTACTGAATTATTGGCTTACTGAATTATTGGTCGGAAATTCTACGTCGGGCAGCTGCGTCAACATCAACGAAAGTTACTGTGCTGGGCTGGTCCAAACCACTTTTTCTTTTTTTAGAAAATTTCTTTTTACGTGTCGGATTATATAATGTGGTTTTAAAACCATTTTATATTTGGAGACTTATTCATGATAAATTAAGCATGGAAAAATTTGGGCAAAGTCGTGATTCAGAACAAGCACTTAATTAGGAATAAAGAATAACGTGAACAAAATAGCCAGTTTTTTACTTTCAAATAATTACCTAAACAAGAGTTTGAAGCAATGCTCTTTTCAGTGGAATGATAAATGTTGTCTATGACTTATTGAATCATAATATCCTAACAATGATCTATGATTCATAATTTCATACTTTAGACTATTAATGCAGCAAGCAAAGTGCTTATAATGATTTCTCGAAAGTTGTCAACTTGATCATTCAAGATGTTTAAGCTGTTTGTGAGGAAATGAGCAATAATTATGTAGTGCAGGAAATCTCATGTAACAATTAGACATTTTTTGACGTAGTGAGAATTTTAGAGTTTGAATTCCTTAAGGGTTTTCAAATGACGAGGATTTCAAGGTTGGATTATATACGTGTACAAAATGTTTTAAACGGAAATATTATTTCTTAGATATAAGTTATCGTTTTTTTCACTCTTTCAATTAAAGCAGCTGTTTCAACACGTTCAACAGCGAAAAAATTGCACTATTAATAAGGGAAATTTCAAACACGGAATAAAATAAAAATATTAAATTATTTCAAATATCTTATGACAAAGTAGTGGAAATGAGCTCTTTGGAGTGGAGATTTTAGATTCAACCCCAAATACTGTTGAAAAAGAGAGAAAGTTGATACCACGTAGTTGATAATCTAATGGTCGCCAGCTGTTGTAAGGACTGTTGCGAAGATTACATTGATATAATGCATAAAAGATACCCCTGAAATTTGTAAGTCACTCACTCCGTACAATATGCGTGCAAGAAGGAAAGCACCATCTATTTCCCATTGTTAAATTATGGTCAGGATCGAATCTGGTAATTTCCAGTCCAAATTAGTCATGTTGAAATTACAAATTAGCCAGTACAAATTAGTCATTTTCCAGTACAAATTAGTCATCAGAAAGTGGAAGATGGACGTTACTCTTCCATTTTCTGCATGCACTTCTGGAAGGATGAAGACTTGGAAAACTTTCTGAATGCTCTATCTTGTTTGCGATATGCGACTTCCATCTAAAATGCAGGAATAACTCTCACGAAAGAGAAAGGTATTAGATACTGAAATTGCTTTCAAATGTTAAACTATCAATACAATGATGTCAAAAATGCTTAGCCGTCTACGAATTTTGTGATAAGAACACACTCTTTTTATTACAAGATGCTGGGTTAAATGATGACCCAACAATTTTCATAAAATTTCCCTCTAATTCAATGTCATATATATATGCATATATATATATATATATATATATATATATATATATATATATATATATATATATATATATATATATATATATATATATATATATATATATATATATATATATATATATATATATGTATATGTATATCCCTTTCTGCATTCACTTCAGTCGAGATCGTTCTATAAAAATTTTCCGTGACTCATTGTCGTCCTTATACACAGCTATTAAGTGATATGAAAGAATATTCAAGTGAATTTACAAAGTAATGTTTAATTAAGTAATATTTAATTAAGTATTTTTTAATATCATTAAGTAAATCACGAAATAAGAAAATAATCTTGTGGTATAAACTTAATAAGTTTTGTTCGAAGTAATATAATATGAAAACATTCTTTTTGGTTTTATAAAAGGGGTGTGCATTATTTTATATTGAAATGCACATATGTATGTAAGAAAATATTGAAAACGGAAAATATTGAAAATTGCAGAATTATACAACAAATTTTGTTATAATTACCTTTGTTGAATTTAATAAACAACCCAGATGTGTGACTGGAATTTTCAATCGGATTTCAAACCTCAAAATAGTCTTCTTTAAAAAATTTAGACACCAAATTAAAAGTTGTGGTATCTCATTAATAGGAAGTGAACTGCATGCAGATCCAGATAACATCTTTTTACGGTTTCCATGTAAGACTATTTGACATTTTTTAATCGGGTAGTGATTCCAATATTCAATGTTTATAGATTTTGGTAACGTAATAATTTCACTTTCTCTTTAATATCCACGATAAGATTATTACAATGTTCAGTAGATTTGAATTATTTAACTTCCGTTTGGTGAATTAAATTCAAATTTATCTCTTTGACTAGAAATCCGATTATTCATAAAATGAATTCCATCCAGTTTAAGTGCTCACCTAAACACTGAGTGTTTATGATGGAGATGTCAAACTCCTAATGTGGAGGGAGGCATGGCTCAATTCATTTCGGCAGATTGAATGAGTTGGAAGAGGAGCTGAGGTCAAGAAATTGAATGACAGCAGAGGCGATCTGTACAGCAGCAGTTTTTGACCACCCCCATTTCCAGCCCACTTGTAATCGCAATGTTCACACTTCGGGGGGTGTCACCTATCCCTTCCATATATTGGGTGTTCATTTCGGACGACTGGATAGAATTACATTGTTGATAGCCGTCATCCATCTCTTCCCTGCATCCCTCTCCTCACCGTGGTTTATCGGATCCTTTCAGGAACACATGTTTTGCATAATTTGATTGTGAGTGTTGCGTCATTGGGGAGGAAGAAACCGGGTGAGCCCTTCATTTTCATCTTCTTCAAATGCCACTCTTCAAGCTGGGTGCCATTAACATTTCTAATGTCAGGTTTTCAATAGCTCTCACTTAATAAGATTTTATTTACATTTGTTCTTTAGCATTCATGATAGAATGATTTGAATTCCCTCTTCATGGTCACTTTTTGGATACAAGCACTCATTTCACTCTGACATTTTAATAAATTTAAAAAGGATTTTAAACCACTACAAAATGTGTTACGTCATAAAATAGTATTGGACCTCTGTTATTCAGCATTAATTCTGAAGTCCTGATATTTCATGGATTGTTCTTGCATGATGTGAATTTTATATCGATGAAATGTATCAAAAATGTTTGCTCATACTTTTGATTTAGAATAAAATCAAATCTATGAAGTTCAAATGCAATTTCGTACAAAACTATCTTGAATTCCGGACTTCTTTAAATATTCAGAGCCAAGATTGTAATCAAACCCACCAACTATTGTTCGGAAGTCTACATTTCAGCTTTTATCTCGACATGGGGAAGGTAAGTGCGGAAAGGAAATCTACTAATTAAGAATTGTCTGCTACGTGTAACCAATTGTATTTTCCTATTAATGGATCGATGTTTTTTCATGAAGGACAAAACCTTTAAACCTGAATTATAAAAGAAAACTAATTACTCTTATGTATGTTACGAAATTATTCAAACAAATAAGGCTTGTTAAATAACAAGAAGAAATCATGTCTTTACGCAGGAATAAAGAGCTATAGACACACATTATGCATAAGTAAGGAAGGCCATCTTGATCTCTATTGATGGGAAAGTAAGGATTTTGATTTCACAAGAACTCTCAGGAAATTTCTTTAAAGAAAAACATAACATTCTTTATGGTAATCATGCCAGAAAGCATTTTTAGTGATCTAGTTTTTGTTATTCTTAAGTTCATACTTAGTCTACAGGGGTATTTAATATTTATATTTGAGATTATTGATTTGTTTTTCACGTTTGTGTAAATACATTTTACACACAGAAATTTATTCAACAGAGACTTCTAATGCAAAGAGGATTGCAGATCAGAAGAATTAGTTACATTCAAAGAAGGAGTTTTATCAAACAAACTGGGACACAAGTCTGTAATGTTGTCCATTCAGATCGGGGCCTATTAGAAGCAGGAGTAAAAAGGAATCGTCGAGTAAAAGTGAGTATTTTGAATTCATTCCAAAGATGGACACAACAAATGATTTCCTTTTTTGTCAATCAAATTATGTCATTCAAAATAGTAACTTAAGTGAAAATTCATTTACAGTCATTTACAGAAATTTGATTCGTATGAAATACAAATTTCTTAAGATTATTCACTCTGACAAATATATACATCCTATTTCTACGTCTTCTTCATATTATTATTAATATGGAGTGCTTTACTTATGAAAAATCAAACTTTAAATGTATTTAGAATCAAGGTATAGTAAATTTAATTTTTTGTGCAATCAATGAACCAAAATTTGGATTTATATATAATTAAATGAATACAAACTCGAGACTTACACTTTTATCAATAAATTAAGGATAATTCAGAATCACACAGAAACTGAACTCTAAAATAATAATTTCACATGTAGAATTATTATACACATCTTCAAGAATAATATGCAAATTACAAAAAACCACCAGATGGCGCCGATAGTATGTCACAATGACGAGAGTGTAAGAGAGGAGTAAATAAGGAGTGGTTGGAAAGAAGTAAAATTGTTCACAAGCTCTTTAAAAGCCTTTCAGTGCAATAATCGCAAAGTTAAGGCACAAAGATAGCATTTGGATCATGTTTTACGTGGAAGAATTATCAGCCGTCTGTAATGTGGACGTAATCAGCTGGAAATATCCTAGGAACTTGGAATCACCAAAGTGTCACTTCCAGGCTTTGGAAACGGTTCCAAGATGATGGTAATGTGAGTAGACGTTACAACACAGAATGAGGAACAGTATTTGGCAGTTACTGCCAAAAGAAACCGGCGAAGCAAGCACAGCATCAGACCTGTCTCGTCATCTCTCTTCTGCTACCAGTACGATAATTTCAAGGCAGACCGTGTACAGAAGCTTAAGGCAGAATAGTCTATATACTCGTAGGACTCTCAGATATGTTCCGCTTACCACAACTCACCGTCGCCTGCGGTTAGCCTGGAGTAGAGAGCATGTATTGTTGCCACCGCAACGATGGTCTTGTGTGATGTTTTCTGACGAGTCCAGGTTTAGCTTTCAGTCTGATTCTCGCCGGACATTCATATGTAGAAGGCCAGGTACCCGTTACTACCAAGAGAACACCACTTAACGACACCGTTACGGTGGTGCAAGATTGCTTGTTTGGTGAGGAATTATTCTGGGTTCCAAAATTATCTTGCATGTTCAGAATGTAACCATGATAGGCTACATCTATCGGGATGTCATTCTGCAAGAACATGTGACTTTGTTTCGGGGCTCCATCCATGGGTGCAGAATTTCTGTTAATGGATGACAACGTCTGTCCTCACCGTGCAAACATTGTAGATGAATGCCTTCAGTGGGAGGATTTCACCCACCAATATACTTACAGGACTTGAATCCAATAAAGCATGTGTGGGACATTCTTGGCCGACGAATTGCACCCCGTCAACCCCCTCCCACATATCTACTGGAACTTCGGAGAGCATTCCTTGATAAGTGTGGTAATATTAACCAAGATCAGATTGATAATTTGATATTCAGCATGCCTAGCCGTTGTACGGCCTATGTTGCATCATCTGTGGGCATACTATGTATTAACCAGCATATCAACCAGAGAGATAAAAGTACAGTATAGATGGAGTGTCTGGAATCTCAAGCTAAAAAAATCGCTAATTACGTGATATTTTTATGGTACCTTTTGATACAATTTGGGCTATTTTTTTCAAGATATGGTCGTCTATATGTATTTTAAAAGTAACTCTTTTAAGAGCAATTCAAGTGCACCAGAAGTTACTTTTCTCTAATTCAGAACAAGAAAAGTCTCGAACATCTTTTAAGCTTTTATTAAAAAATGCCAAAATATTTTTCAAAAAAGATGTTTACATTTTTTAATTTGTAAAATTATTGTTTTAGGAATGTATGTGTAGTATATTATCGTAGAATGTATGTGTGGTATAAATAAAGTCATTCTATGCTGCGAAAATCAACGAGCCTTGAAAAATTATTTCACCTTTATCACCCTTTTAATTTCAGCCAGAAACTCCAATTGGAATGGTCACTTTTATTTTAAGTATTTGAATATAGAGGATTTATCATTTATAGTGAGCTATATACTTATGTATTACAAGGGAGAAAACCCGTAAAATTATCAATACCTCATTCTATCAGGGGTATATACAAAAGCAAAAACGCAAAATCAATCTCCCGTTATTTAATCGTAGTTGTGATCGAACCTAGAAACATTAATTATGAAGAACATAAACCAACGACTTATTTATTAAGTGAAGAGACCAGTTTTAATATCGCATGATAGGCACTTAATATTCTAATTGCTGCTAAATTCTCTTAATACCATTCATATATTTTTCTGTTTTTGGAGTACTTTTCATTTCAAAGAGCCATACTCACATATACCAAAATTTGAAAACCTTGGAAACTACCCCTCATAAAGACTTTTTGACACATTTGATATTCAACAATGGTTTTGATCTAACCAAGGATTTTTGATTTGAAAAGAGCATCATGAGTAATAAAAAATAAGAAATTAATAAATATAAATTTTAAGAATTCGAAGTAGCTCTTGATTATATTGTAAATGGGACTGTTTCAGCAAGACCCTATCTGCAGGAAATGTCATACGCAAGAGGAAACGGCCAAGCATATCATTTACAAATGCGAGGCTCTTGCCCTCCCTAGATGAACTTCTTTAAGCATCATCCATACTAGAGAGTTACACCTAGACTCCATTAAAGGGTTATCGGATTTTATTAATGAAGTGGGTGACCCGAGCAACTGGAACTAGGACACATTGAGTTTGGAGTTATTGGTACAAAATGCTGATAAAAGCAGAGGTGCCCGGTGACATACAAACCCAAATCTAAAAAGAAGAAGCAGAAGAAGCTCTTGATTATTCTCATAACTTTGCAGTTCATTCTTCATCTACATTTGTATCTAAATTTAGTCCTTTGTGAAAACCACCATTTTGCTTCACTTTCTGTTTTGCGCTTGATAACAGTATCATTTAAATTCCATGTATTTTGACCTTATTCTGCGCAGAAAATAAAGAAAAAAACAGTTTTCCCCTACAGTGATGATATCGAAGAGAAGTCTAAGAGAAATACATTGAAACGTGAGAGTCCATAGTCGCCGTTGCTGTCAATAAATATTCAGACAGATTCATGATCAGAAGAATTTAAGCATTATCCTTGGAAAGTCGCTGAAAAACGCTGAGTACAATGTGTGGACTTTGTATCAACCACTCTCTTTTCGATTGATAATAAAACTTTATTTTCATTGTATTTCTTACCCTAATCTTTCACATTCATCATTCAACTAATCCATTTCATGCCAGGAATGAACAACTGGAAATTGATTCAATTGTGGGGAATACAAGAGTCTAATTAAGGTATGTAAGAATGTTCGTACTTGAATGACGAACGAGCAATTACAATGTTTGAAAACTTCACAGTCAATTGTCTTCTACTTGTCTGAGAGGAATTACTGCAGATATGGAATATAGATACAAACTAACCTTTGTGAAATGAAATATTTTTCGCTGATGTCCATGTTGAAAAATTTTTTGAAATCTATGATTGCTAATCATGTTGCATCTTTAAAATATAACTATCAGGATTAAAAATGATTGTTATTTATTAAATATTATGCATGCAAAAATCATTTTAAGAGGGAAAAGGTTAAATATTTTATCTTGCAATTATTGCGTATGTTTTTCTCTTACTATAATTTGTAAAATCTATGTATACTATTCATTTGAAAAACATTTGGTTTTTACAATACATTGGTGTTTTATACAGTTACAATAGTACTCCATTAACAAAACACAACCTGGAATATTTTCATTGCTGTGTGCACTGACATTAGGGGGAGGGGAGGTTCACAAGTTTACTAGATTGGTTGAAGAAACTATCTTCCATTGTTTAATAAAAAAGTATTACTACATTGCTAAATGAAACAAGAAGGTTCATGGTTTTTCTTCATGTTCCTATTGAATGAAATGAGAATAACTATACAAATTAATGTATGACGAGGTTGAGACACTGGTCAGTCAAGATTGGAAATATCAATAGTAGAGAAGCAGGTCCACCGCGCACATTCATCAATCCTGAGTTGTAGAGTAGTGAAGAGAAATGGGAGTGTCGAAAGAGCTCGTTCGGTGTTGTTTGCTTTACGTCTTCAAGGGGAAGTTATCAGCTGCTGCATCAAATCTCCGAATATGCCAATTGTTAAGGGATAGTGCTGTAAATAAACGCAGAGCTAGGCATTGGTTTCAACAATTCAGATCGGGAGTTTAATTCCTAGGTGATGAAGCTCGCATTGGGTGACCACATGCCTTGAATGACGAAGTACTGCCGTTGGCCATTGATGAGGACAATAGTCAAAGGTGCGGTAGACTTGCCAGAGAATTCGAGGTTTCCAGTGAAACGGTTGGAACTGCATCTGCACCACAGGCTGAACCGGTATGTTCCTCACACTGTGTTCGAATTCCATAAGCAATAACAAGTAGAAACCTCTTCATTTTTGTCTTCTCGCCACATTGGCGCTTCTATATTCAATCAAGTGATGACCAGTGACGAAAACTGGGTCTTGTAAGACACTCCCAAACGCTATTAACCTTGGTTGTCTCTCCAAGATTCTACCCTGCAAAACTTAAAACCACCTATGCAACCACGCAAGGTTATGCTTTGAACCTGTCAAGTTATTCACAATGAACTGCTTCCAATGGACAGAACAGTCACTGCGGACCTGTACTCGTAGCAATTGAAAGGTGTGCAATAGAGCCAGTACTGGTAAATCGCAAGGGTGTTTGGCTGATAACGTGAGGCCGCATATTGCGCGGGTGACCATTAATACCATACAACGACTTAATTGGAAGAATTTGTGCCATCTTCCTGACTCATCTGACTTTGCAGTATCTGATTAACACCTTTTCCTTTCCCTTGACAATCATCTATGGAGAAATCTCTTCACCAATGAAACAGACTGGCGCCAAAATCTTGCGGACTTCTTTACGTCCAAAACTCCCGAGGTTTACCGTAAGGGGATTGCACAAATGGAACACGTTGGTAGAAGGTGTTATATGCCAATGGTGATTACTTCAAGGACTAAAACATTATATATATATATATATATATATATATATATATATATATATATACATTATATAAACTATACTAATATATACATTATATAAACTATATATATATATATATATATATATATATATTACCGACAGGAGTTTTTAAAGATAATCTTTGAATTTAATATTTTGGTGGCTCGGAAAGCTTGGTTTCCTTTCTTCAGAGACTTCAGTGCGTTAATTGAATCTTTAACGAAAGTGAACATAATTCGTTCCTTTTATTGTTGCTTACATTCACGTTTTTCTTGAAGTTAAACTAAGATTTGTATAGATAGCCCTCTAGCCTTTAGTTCATATGGTCGACAATTCATTTCTTAGTATAGGTGAGGTTTGTTGCACTTTAGGAACTATTTTTAAATGTTTTTCCAAAAAATTAGCGTTTCTTTGAAAAAATATAGTGATTTATGAAACTTTGTCAACTATAATTCAAGCAGTAAAACACTTCAGAAGATTATGCATTGTAAGATGTGATGCTGTTTTAAAAGATAATTAGTTGATTATACCTGTTCCATTTAAATGATTTTATATTTCGTTTTATAATTCCATTAAAAGTTTGCGTTTTACTTGCCGCATGCTTTTGCAGCTTAGAATTTGTTAGAAAAAATGTGTATCTATGTTTTGAAACCCCAACCAATTTATAAAAAGACAAATATTAAGCTCAGTAATGAAAATAGAACTTACATTCGATATTTTTGTACCTGTATGGTATACCAAAAAAAATAAATAATATAAAAGAAAAATTATTTTTTCTATTTGAAAATTCATTTTAAACATGAAATCATGAAGTTTCTGAGTTTAACACACAAAAATTTACACATTCGAATACAATTTAATGAAGAGTTTCTCAAAATACACACAAAATGAAGTCTCTTATGCATATAACTAAAAATAATGAGAGCTCCAGTGGCTCAGTAGCTTCACGCCGCTTCCCGTAAGCTCACAAAGTGAAGCATCATTTGCCGCGGTCAGTGGTTGGGAGGGTGACCACGGTGTATACTCCTTCACTGGGTTGCTGGAACTCCGTAGGTTGGGGACGTATCTACGTTAATAAGTGACGTCTAAAGTCCTTCCGCAGGTGTGGCGTGGATATGGGGAGGAGGGTGCCAGCTCAGGTGTGGCCTCGTCACCTGACCGTGGTTCAAAATGACGAGGTACCTTAAAAAGAGCAAACTCGTTTTTTCACCTAAGTGGTGCTCTGATCCAAAACGAAAGACGTCCGTGGTAGCCTAGTGGTTTGGGTATCGGCCTTCCATCCGGAAGGACGGAGTTCGATTCCCAATGCCGCCAAAGACCCACCGAGTACATGCGATATACGTGCTCGTTAATTCTGTGGAGTCGAAAGTCCTGTGGTCGATCGTTGAACAGTTACCATGGGTGCAATGGTCTGGAGAAAATTTCCTCCCCCTTCAGATCAACGTCAAAATTCAGGGAGTGGATCCTCTGGTGGTGCCATCTATCGGAGGTCCCTAAAAGAGCAAAGTCGTACTTTAACCTTCGTGGTGCTCTGATTAAAACGAAAGACGCTCTCTCTTGACTTAATTCGCAAAGCCAAATGCCTAGCGAGCTTGGCTTGTCCAAGTGTCATAAGCAACAACAACACACAACAACTAAAAATAATTTGAATGAAGTTCATATTGCTTAAGAAATCTCTTCAATCACGAAGATATTAAATATTGATTTTGGGACTCACTTCATAAATCATTAATAGGATTCGCCTCAGCAAAACATTCTGTGAAAATTGTTACAATATTTCAAACAATATTTTTACAAATATCGAAAAATTAAGCATAGTGTATGTTTTTGGTTTTTTTTATTTTTAGAATTACATTGCAGAGATATATATAAAAAGTGATAGGAGATTTGTTACAGCGAATATTTTTTCTTTACTATCAGCAGTAACGCATACATGACAATTTTACGAAAGAGGGGGAAAGCCATTTGCTTCTTTTTGAAGCGCAAAGGAGCTCGAGCACTGAATGTTACGTCACTTAAATGAATGATGTCGCAGCTTAAGTAACTTTACACTGAGGTCAAATCAGCGTTCATTTGCTTCAAGTTAGTTATAAGGTATTATAATTAAATTAAAGTCCTTTGTTTTATGCGTTTATGTTTTATGTTATCGAGAGATTAACATTAAGATTTAAGTTTCATTCCATTCCGTGCAGCCTTCCTCAATTCATCTGATAGCAATTTTGGTGGACAAGCAGAATAATAATTTTATTTGTAGAGATATACACCCTTACTATCTCAGAGAATATAAAAAGAATATCTAAGGAACTGATAAGGTGTGTGATGTGTGAATTTGCTTACGAAAACTCATGGATATCATGCGCAGGGTATCTTTGGTTGGAAGTGTATGCATGGACGATCTGAAAATCATTCAACAGGTCAAACAGATAATTTCATTTAGACAACATAGCATGTATAGTGGAAAAAAATCATATTATATCCTCTAGAAATTCGATAAAGGAGAAATGTTCTTCCCAGGGTATCCCCAATGGAATGTGGTTGTTTTTCTCCTTGATGGACCTCGTTATCTTGTTATCACCGACTGTATACATCTGTCTCAATATCTTCCCTGTGAAATCTGGGATAACGTCATCTGTGACATTACACTGTCATTCAAACTGAGAATATGTGAGCTTTTAAAATGAATTTGATCCTTGACGTCGCAAGAAGTAGTCTAAGATAAATTAATCTAGGAAAATTTATTTTCATATAATGTATCAGAATAACGGAGGTCCAAGTGATCCACCTGCCTTCATTGTCATGAATAAATGAGTAATATGTATATTATATTTTATTTAGAAAAATAAAATATTATTTTGGGACACAAAAAAAAATTTCCTATTTTTCCTAAAATAGCAATTATGAAAGAAAAAATAAGCAAAGCTTACAAATAGGGTACCCTTCTATTTTATATCCTGTAAAAATAAAACTGTATCTAAATTACAGTAAAAAACCAGCAGCTGGTGGACAATTTCTTATAAAGTATATTTTTCCAAAATAATATTGCAAATTTTAGTAGGAAGTAATTGTTAATTTCTAGAAGAAACTTTTATTGGAAAATTTATTTTATGCAAGCTAAAACTAATTTCTACAGAAAAAACGTAAATGTGTATATGAAAAATCAGAACTTTTACCAGAAAATAATGTTGCTTTAACAGCTAAAATTTAGATTTTTGGTACTTTTTATTATGTCGCTGCTTTTGATCCTAAAGAAATGTAAGTTTTTTTTACGGAGAAGTGAAGATAATATAACATAGATATGAGAGAGACATGATTTTACAAAGTGAAAATTTCATTTTAAATTTATTATATACTAAACAAAAATTTCTTGTGAAAAAATTATCTTAAATATGATAAACAATGGTAAACAAGCCGATTGCTAAAGAGATAATTTGTCGGTTAAAAGAAACATTATGGTCACAAATCATCAAAGACAAAAAACAACAAAATAAAGTAAAACTTAATTTTGTTTGTTTGAAAAAGGTACTATTACATTATATTTATGCAATATATCACTGATGCGATTGTTTAAACTTTCTGCGTCAGAAATAAACATTGGCCTTTATATAAAAGATAATCGTTTAGTTTATTAAATGTAATTATAAAATGTTTGTATAATTTTTTCAAAATTTATGAAAACGTAAACATTTATAAGCAATACACGATGTTAATTTAATTTAATCAAACATTTAATAAGAAATTATTATTTATTCTAAAATATAGGATCCAATGCGTGCTCCTCAACGTCAATTACAGCTTTTGCAACATGGAGTGGAAATGAAGGTGAAGGCTCTGGTGTCAATCATTATTCATCAGCGAATCAAAATGTTGAGAACGTTACTTATAATTTAGCAGCTGCAGAGAGCAGCTGAAAGGAGTTGCAATAATTAAAACAAACTTAATACACCCTTGCATGTATAGCAAAGTCCTGAATTAACATACATATATATTTTAAAATGTTTGTGTAATTCCTTTGATAAAACTAAGGCTACATTTTACAATAAAATGAAATGCTTCTTGCTGTATAAGGGAAAATGCTGAATTATGTTTATTTTTGTTGAAATTGTATTTTATATTTTGGTCATACAATTATTATAATGCATAAAATATTGCAAAACAGCATTTAAATCTTATTATTTTTTTCGTAAAAATCATTTTTTCTCAAGGAAATTTTAAAAATAGACGTTGGAAATTTATAAAACGCAAAAAATACGAAATACTGAAATAGAAAAATGTGTTTTAAATTGTGATGCTTGCTAAAGTTTTATTATAATGATTGAAAAGTAAAGTTGATGTGGTTTGATTCGGAAATGCATCGTTCTCAGGACCAGGAGGTAATGATATGTTTATTGAACTCAATCGAATGTTTGGCATATTTATCAATTATGACTGAGCATCGTGATAGCAATGTCCCTCTGCTAGTGTAGCCTGTCTTAAAGAAGAGAGTGCCAGCTCAGGTATCGACTTAAGCATTGCACCATAATATTCACAATGATTGAAAATTATGGAGTAGTAGGCTGGATTTAAGTGGAATTTTAGTTGTATGTAAAAGGCAGCTGAAAACGTATTGTAAGAAACACAAAGTAATATTTTTTGTTGCTTTATAATATATCTTAAAGCAAGAATTAATTTCTCAAGATCTCACTGTTTGAAAGGGATTCCGAACCACTGTAAATGTCAGCATTAGACGTAAATATCATATCTTTGAACTTAAATTCTATTCTAAAACACTAATAAATAAACTGCGAGCTTGGCGACATAAAAACTTTGAACTGTCTATAAATGACAATAAAATAGATCCATGACAAGACAACTCATATAAACTTCTGCTGTCTGCAAAATTTGAAATTTCAAACTTTATTTATGTAAGGATTTCTGATTTGTGCTGTTTTGTCCGTTATTTTTGTTTTAGTTTCCAATAGAGACTGATGGAAAAGTCAAAGTAAATAATCGGGCATCATTATGTGGACCCAAAAAAAAAGGGAATAAATCTCCTCTCCCGCAAGTAATCACGGGAAGACATGTCACGATGTGTAACACGCCCTGAGGAAGGCAGAAAAGCCATCCGCGTGTCTTTTGGGTCACCAGCGAAAGAAAGAAAAATGACCTTAAGAGGAGAGGCCTTTGCAGAAATCATGAAAAGATTGGCCTTCTGAAGATGAGATTATGTTTGTTTCCAAAGCCTTATTTGATGGAGGCATTTGAAAGTTTTCTAAGGACCTCTCTCTGACTGGACATTTGAAATGTGTCCAGAGGCTGCTCTGTTTTCCTGGACGTTGCTTTCTCAATTTTATTTTTCAGATTTAATTTCAGAATATTTCCTAGAAAGAGGTTCTTTACATATAAGCTCAAAAGTATTTCAAACTCACAAAAGTGTCAAATGAAAAGTTTATGAAGTTAAAGATTCGGTTGTTATGCAAACTTTCGTGGATGATAGCATATAAAAGTAAGAGCATAGAATTATATATGCATAAAGCAAATGGAGAATAATAGTTAAAATTTTGCAAGTTTACTAACATTAACTACTAACAGTTTACTGCTAAGTTTATTACTAACAGTTTTACTAACATTTTTGTGTTTCTTTAATAAGGTAATTTTTGTTTTCCTGTACCAACGCTGGTTTAAAAAGAGACTTTATGATTGAAGTAAAATTCTACGGAATGGTCATAAATATTAATTAGCTGCAGTTCGAATTATTTATCTGTAAATGAGAATACCATCTTTGTTAATCGTTGAAATCGTTGATACATTAAAAAGACAAGAAGATCCACAACTTCCCTCCTGGAAGCGAAGGTAATTTTGGAAAAATGAGCATCGCAACATGAAATTTTGCAATGAAATGTTTGCAAATTAGCCACTGATTTTCATAGAGCTGTTACCCATTAAACGTTTGTCTAAAATTCGAATTTTTAGACACACAGGTTAAGTATATTATTTATATAGATATATGTCAGCAAATCCTGGTGACTTAGCGATACAGCTTCCTGTCCGCATGGCACGGGTCTGAAGTTTGATACTCGGGCTCAACAAAGTCGCTTCATTTTTTGTGGGACGATAAACTGCTTGGGAGCTTGCGTTACTCTGAACACATAACCATGGCAAATGGACCCCCCGATCTATAAAGCAGATGAGGGCACTGAAAACGTTCTTCTTCTTCTTAGAGTTGGGTTTGTATGTCATTGGGCACCTCTGCTTTTATCAGCATTTTGTATCATTAACTCCAAACCCAATGTTTCCTAGTTCCAGTTGCTCGGGTCACTCACTTTATTAATAAAGTCCGATAACCCTTTAATGGAGTCTAGGTGTAACTCTCTAGTATGGATGATGCATAAAGAAGTTAATCTAGGGAGGGCAAGAGCCTTGCATTCGTAAATGATATGCTCTGTCGTTTCCTCTTGCGTATGACATTTCCTGCAGATAGGGACTGAAAGCCTTAGCCCATAAACGGACTCTCATTCCACCATTTTAGTTTTAAATATGTCAACAACTTCCAAACTTTTAATTTAGTAAACAATCTTTATATATTTTGTTTCCTTTTTCCTCAAACAGAATATGGTTTCAAAAAGAGTGCAAAATTTCTAGTGCAAAAAATCTAGTGCAAAATTTTAACTATTATTCTCATTTGCTTTATGCAAATATAATTCTATGCTCTTACTTTTATACGCTATCATCCACTAAAGTTTGCATGGCAACCGAATCTTTAACTTTACAAACTTTTCGTTTGACACTTTTGTGAATGTGAAATACTTTTGAACTTATATATAAAGAACCTCTTTCTAGAGAATATTCTGAAATTCTTTCGATGTTCTCAATATTATTTGAAAATAAATGCTGTGAGAAGTATATGTTCATGCACATTTCTGTGTAAGTGGGTCTGCAGTCATTACTTCCTGTAACTTTAGATTTCTCTGGTCTAGTATTCGAAGAAGGAGGCGTACAATGTATTTTGAAAAAAAAATTAAAAAAAAGTAGAGCATTATATTTTAATAATACTGTGAGTATTATTAATTAATACAGTTAATAATACTTATGCAAAATTTCATAAACTACATACGAAGTTTGTCCGAAAAATACGTATAAAAGTTGAATAATAACTTTATTTTACAATTATTCAGGTATTACAATATGGTCTCCTTCAAAGTACTCACCCAGAGACGAGATACACTTCTGCCAACGCCGTTTCCACTGTTGATAACATTGCTGAAAGTCTTCAGTTGTGGTGCTGTTCAGTTGCCGTGTCGTTTCTGCCTTGATGCCTTCCACATCTCCCAAGTGCCGCCCTTGAAGCACCATTTTGCATTTAGGGAATAAGAAGTCACAAGATGCTAAATCGGGTGAATAAGGCGGGTGGTCTGTCTCGGTAGTTGAGCTTCGGGCCAAGATGTCACGCACAACGAGCGACGTTTGAGCGGGTGCATAGTCGTTATGAAACATCCACTTTCCCCTTTTGCCAAATCCGGTTGAACTTGGGCCACACGAGTTCAGAGACGTGTCAAAACTTCAATATAAAAATTTCCGTTCACTCTCTGGCTCTGTTCCTCAATCAGAGAAAGAGCTCCATGCCGACGGCAGGTGAAAAAAGGTAACTTTCAACAAGCAGCCGCACAATCCTACTTACACGCAGAGCGGTCTGACTCGAACTGAGCGTTGATGGGATTGGTTACAGCAGTAGTGCCACCTGGTGGTGACTGAAAACAGTAAAATAAAGTTATTCAATTTTTATACGTATTTTCCGGACAAACCTCGTATAATGAAGCATAAGTATCTAATAATGCGCAAAATATTCGGAATTAAGACATCTAGTTTATTTTCAAAGATTTTAAAAAAGATATATGTTTGCTTATAATTTATACCTTTATCCCAGTTGTCGTAACAGGAATTTGAAAAGAGTTTTGGCTTAAGAGAAGGGAGAAAGAGGATTCTTTACGATGAAGCAAATTTTCGGCTATTTTGAAGAAATTGACTTTTTATATTGCTATTTATTTTAATGTTTAAAGTTTGCTCTTTAATATCCTTTAATTAGTTATTTTGTTTGATTTACTATAGAAAATTCGAACAAAATTCAATTACACTTTTCGGACATTGGAATTATATGCGTTTTCTTGAATAAATTCTACTGTGATTTACGTTATTTCAATCATAATAAAAAGCCCCCCAACCCAAAAAAAATAACAGAGTCACTGGTCACCAAATTGGCGATATTTGGCAAAACAAATAGGCGACTTAAGGCGTATCTTTCTTAAAGCTTCTCCACCAAATGCTTTAAGATTTTTCTTTTAAAGGTAGGGACAATTTAAGCGTGCTATTCTAGAATGTGAAAGTTATTTGACAATGCTTGGCTGTAAGACTTTAGTAAGTTGAAGGCTAATGAAGTTGATATCGTCGGTATACTTTTGTTACGTTTATAACTTAAAATATTTTTTTTTTAAATTTTCCGTAATTTTGTGACTATTTGAAAATGAAGTTTACTTGCCTACTTTTTATGAATTTTCATTCTAAGACAGTGAGTCATAATATACATTCAAATATTTGTGCGTTAAAAAATAACTAAGAGAAACAATTGGAATAAGTAAAATTATTTATAGAAAAAATAAATAAAATAAATCCGATAAAATAAAACTAAAATTAAATTTATTCTTACATATACCTGACTTTTAAACTGCCTCGAATATTTTAAAATCATTTTCTGAATGCAATGTCATTTAAAGACTAATCCGATTTCAATTTCTAAGGAAACAATTTTCTTCCTCCTCAGGTTGAATTGCAAGATAAAGAGACGAATGAAATTTTCGAGGAGTAATTTTTCATGAGAGTTCCTTTTTGTTCTAAGATAAATATTCTTCCACCCTCGATTTTTCCTAAATAACCCCCCCCACCCTCATCTGTGGCACTAATAGAGCCGATATTTTAATGGAATAAGAAAAATGATTCCACAAAGTAAAGCAAAAAGGAGAGTTCAAAACAGAAAAGTTCCTTTTGATTTTTTTCTCTTATGAGGTCATTTTGTGATACGGTTTCTGACACTCAATTTATTATTTATACAATTTATCAAAAATTTCCTTTATTTGTTTTGAGTTTTCTTAGAGGAGTTGAAGTATTTTTTTGGATTGGGTATTTTCGCGGAAGTAAATTTTTAGAGAGGGGTAGTGTTATAGAAAGAGAGAAACACAATTTCCAGGTTCAAGTGAAACATTTGGACTTCAAATGAAACAAGGGATTTTTTTCAATAAAGTTTTTTATTGGATCGTTGTATAAATACTTTAAAAACCCCTGAAAAGATCTTTTATAAAAGAATTAACACAAAATTATTATATTGCTTTATTAGGCATTCTTTCAATATATTGATGTAAAGTAAAATAAAAATAAAGATTAATAGGAGAAGAAAAAAATTTTATCTTCGCATTTTTATCATACAAAACAGATACCATTTAATTTGGTTTACAATTCAATTTTTCAGTCCTGCGATTGTATGTTTAATGTTTTTACTCTTTATTTGAACAATCTGCGTGTTTGAATCATTTCTGTCGTGGTTTTTTTAGTGACTTGCAATATCTATTTTATAAGGAATAATATATATATATATATATATATATATATATATATATATATATATATATATATATATATATATATATATATATATATATATATATATACATATATATATATATACAAATTTTAATAACGGCGGGGCACTTGGGTGACTAACCCTTCGCCACAACAAGGCCGGAAACTGCTACTCATTTGTCGTTACCCAGCGGGCACCTGTGAACCAAGTCACGGAGGCGAGTAGCATTACCCGCGTCATACCACCACAGACCCGTTTATAGGGCGGACCACATTCATACATCAACACACAAGAAAGGACAGAGAAACACAGAGAGATAGTAACATCCATGCCCGAACCGGGATTCGAACCCAGGACCCCTCTCAGAAGTCAGGAACGCTAACCACTCAGCCATTGGTCGGCTTATATATATATATATATATATATATATATATATATATATATATATATATATATATATATATATATATATATATATATATATATATATATATATATATATACGCTAATATATATATGCGTATATATACATATATATATATATATATATATATATATATATATATATATATATATATATATATATATATATATATATATATATATATATGTATATATATGCGTATATATACATATATATATATATATATATATATATATACTTTAAAAAACCCTGAAAAGATCTTTTATAAAAGAATTAACACAAAATTATTATATTGCTTTATTAGGCATTCTTTCATGTTTAATCCCTAGTTAAAGGGATTAAACATGCGGAGATACTAATCATTTTCTCTGGATTCAATAAATTAGAATTAGTCGATTTCAATAAATTAGAAACACAATTTATTATCGTATAAAATATAAGCTTTAGTTTCATAGCCTCTTATCAATATTGAAATACTTTTCCTTTTAGTTCAGGACTTTCCACCCGATCCACTTTTCAGAGCTTCTCTAATTACTCCTTACTTATGGTTTCATATTTCTTCTTTATCTAAATTGGATGGCAACTCATTTAAAAAGTATATACAAGGTAATATATAAGTATATATACGAAAAATTTAATTTAAATTTTATGCCTACTTATACATATGAATTACTTAAGATAGTTAAAGATTTAAAATGGAAATATTTTAAATTAAAAAAATCTTATTTTATTTAAACAAAATATTACATGTTATTCAGAAAAAGAAAGCTTTTTCTCATAAGTAAATTTGATGCTTGAGTGAACCCGTCACAAATAACACAGATAATATTATTGGAAAAATAGACAATTTCAAATATTTTATCATTTTCTAATTCTGGAAGGGCTGAATTAAACATCAAATGGCGCCAGAGAATCACCAAGCAGATGATTCCATACACGTGCTAGTTAAATCTGCGGAACTGAAAGCTGTGTGGTCGGTCGCGGAGCAGTTAACATGGGTATAATGGAATGGAGAAAATCTCCTTCCCCTCCAAATAGAAAGTCAAACTAGAGGCAGTAGATCCTCTATTGGTTCCATCTATTGGAGAAATCACAGGGCAACGATGTACTTTCACCTTTGTCAAGCTCTGATTAAACGAAAGATGCACCCTTCAGAATTAATTTCGCATAGCCGTGGGTTAGAGACAAGAAGGTTCGTAAATATATATATATATATATATATATATATATATATATATATATATATATATATATATATATATATATATATATATATATATATATATATATATATATATATATATATTATTTGTGCTAACAGCTGTGAAATGGTACCAGAACAAAATACATTTTATGAGAGAAGGTAGAGAAGGTTTCGTATAATTGATTCTTATATTTATACAAATAATTTGCTTTTATTAATATTATTATAAATGTTTGTAAAGCAACGCTCTGAAGTTATCAAAATTTCTTTTTGATATAAAATTACAGACTAGTCATTGCAAGATTTATTTATCAATTAAAACTCGTCAAAATTAAATAATTTCCTTTAATTTTTCAAGACAGAATTAAAGTAAGTCTCAGCTTGGGCATGGATGCTTGTAGTGTTTCGGAATATGCTTTGAAACTAAAGACCTGGTTAAATTATTCCTCATTTGCAAACAAATGAATGCTCAGCAACCTATAAAACAAATCAGTCATGTTGTTGATAGATTTTGGTTGACCAGTAATTTGCAAGCACTACATCACTCTTTTTAGCAGAAGAGATTTTACAATAATCCGTGGTCTGAGATATTTACCTGCAGAATTAAAGATTACACTTTTGTAAAGTATTCTTGAAAAAGGATGTCTTGGTAACCTTTATCGATATTTAATTGAAGAAATCACGACAATAAAGTAGCAGTTTGTGTCGAAATGAAGAATGTTCATTTCTTATAAAGAAAAATATTCCTTAAATTTTATGTATTTTAATTCAAAATTTATCAAAAAATCGTTTTTATTTTTTTTAAAAAATACATTTAATAAACATGAGAAATGAAATGAATCCACGTGTTTTTTCCATGTGTTCATCAGTTATTATTAGAATTTTTTCCTCAATTTCACGTTTTTTAAGAGTATATTGATTTTTTTATAAAATTAATCTAAGAAAGTTATGATTCTGCAACTAAAAAGAAAAAAATTAACATGCAATTTAGCTTAGATTGAATTGCGTCAGCAGATAGATTGCAGACTTTGAAACATTTCTATCCTTTCATAAATTTGAAATAAAAATGAGTCTTTTAGTCACAATTGATTATTTTGTGGCAATCATAAAAAGAAGGGCGAGACAGAGGTCGATGAAATTAGAATTCTCATTTTAATGTTTTTTTCTTCTAATTGACTCCTATGTTTGCAATAGAGTTCAATTAGTTTAATCCAAAATATGTGTCTTCATCATACATTGTCCAATTTACAATTTATATACAGTTTCATCATACATTGTCCAATTTACATACAATATAAGGTTTTTAAGTGAATTAACCACAAATATTAAAAATTCTAAAAAGAAAATGAAGCGATATATTGTAGCAAATATTCTATATTAATCTATCCTACGATGTATTTAGTAAAACTTAATAAACATGTACGAGACACAAATATTCTGAATTTTACTAATAATAAAAATTTTAATTTTAATTAAGCTGAAAAATTTAAAAAATAACTATTATTTCTCGGGCAATCTTCAAATAACATTCCTGCTAAATTTAAATAGGATTAAAATTGTAAGGTTTTAAAGCAGCAATTTTCCGAGTACAAATGTTTAGCGTTCAGATTTCATTCTAACTACTTGTTGAACCAATATTTATCTATAAATTTGTAGTAGTTCAAAATCCACCTAAAACTATAGATCAAAACCGATTTTATTTTTAAAGATTTATCAATAGATTCATTTTTCACTCAACGATCTTTTTTCGCACACGAGAGGGCTAATTAAACCCGAACCTACAGCTGAAATTGAATCCTAAACGACAACAAACGTCCATGCCACAAGGGGATTTGAACTCACATGCGTCGGGTAAAAATAACCGTGGAGCGAAAATCATGCACTGTCACTATCTACATTTGGAAGATAATAATTACAGATATTTATGAAATAAATAATTAATCAAGGAATAGTTGAAGCCAGAAGAACATGAAAATCTGTAATATGCTGTTGTCACTTATGACACTTGTTGTTGTTGTGGCTTCTCCTCTTTTTGTCTGACTTCGTCAGACAAGGTCCATAAGACCACTGACCCGAAGATAATCTGAAACAAAAAGGGAGAAAGAATAAAGGTCCTTCTTGGTGTGCCCCATGCAGTCAAGAACATGTTCAGGGGAGGCCTGTTGGGCTCGGCATTTTGTGCATAATGAGTAGATCTTCCTCCCCTCTAAAAAGAGAGACTTTTTGTGTGGCCGCTTTTGAGTCTTGCTATTGCAGTTTGAGTGGCTCTGTCGCAGTTGAGACTGAATAATGATCCAGGTTCACTGCTCCCATACCAGTGGTGCCTGGGTGGGTTTCTCCATTCCTTTGAAATATCACAAACGACTATGTAATGAAGTTCTGAAAAGGTTAGGGCTGTGTGAAAAGGTGGACAATTGCTACAGCCCTGCTTGGCTAAGTGATCCGCTTGCTCATTGCCATAGATGTCAACGTGGGATGGAATCCACTGTAAATGAACATCGTGTAGCTTGGAGACATCTTTTAGCTGAAGAAGGATAGAATGCTGGTTTTATCTCCAACTGTGAACAAGTTTTGAAGGTGCTGAAGGGCGCTGCGACTGTCAGAAAGAATCCAGAGTTCTCCGAAGTCACATTCATTGCGAATAGACTGAAGACCGTGTTCTGGTGCATTGAGTTCACTTTTAAAAACAGAGGAAGAATCAGGGTTACAGAGAAAGTAGTATAGTTTTTCTCCTGGTTTATCAATGTAGATACCACTGCCTGCGTTGTCATTCAGTTTGCTACCATCTGTAAAGATTTTAATGGCATCATCCGGGATTTTATTAATAACCTCCAGTGCCAACTGCTTAAGATGAGCTGGGATCCAGTACTTAATGACACTTGGACAACCCAAGCTCGGTAACCGAGAGCTTTGCGAATTTAAGTTAATAGTGTGTGACTTTCGTTTAAACCACAGCACCATGAAAGTAAAAGTGCGTACTTGCTTTAAAACTCTTTTGATAGCGCGCATCTCCAGAGGATCCACTCCCTAAATTTCGACTTTGATCTGGATGGGGAGGAAATTTTCTCCAGACCATTACTCCCATGGTAACTGCTCAACCATCGACCGCAGGACTTTCGATAACACAGATTTAATCAGCAAACATATCTTGTGCATTCGGTTCATCTTTTGCAGCATTTTGAATCCAATCCAGACCTTCTGTAGCATGCCCTAATCACTAGGCCACCACCTCCCTATCTGCTATATTAAATGCCTTAATATTCATTTTTGAAATTTAATAATCTTATGAAATTTTGGTCTCAGTCTGAAAAAAATTAATGTCGTGTTTGAGAACTTATGAAACTTTTAAAAGACACTGGGTATGATGTTCCTCCCCTGATTGTTAATAGAAGATTGAAGAATAGGGTTTTCAATTCAGGGATTAATCTTCTCCCTTTACCGTGCCTCAAAATAATGATTTTATAAATATAAGCGGGTGAATGCAATTTTACTTTCTAAAATTATTTAGTTTTCACTTGACATTGAAGAATGCATCTCATACTCAGAACTTATCTTGAAACTCTCAAATTATCAGATTTCATATCTGGAAAAAATGATTTGAGATCGTTGAGAAAATTTAAAGGCTCGATAGGGGAATTTTCTGTGGCAAAATGAAAAAGAGATAAAGTAAAAGTATATTTCAAATTATCTTAGAAACAACGATTGTAAAGTGAGTAAGGAAATGTCATAAATGCCGAATCATATACTTTTAAATTCAATATAAAATCAATGACAAATATTATTCTTATAAATTACTCAAAAATGAAAGGACGAAGCAACTCACCAGATTTGATATACATTGTTTCCATTCCCTCCCATTTTTATTTGTTTGCATTTTTTCATTGAAAATTGACTCACTGTGAAAAAGAATTTTTAAAATAAAGGAAATATACAAATTCAAGCATGTTTTTTGGATGAACATAAGGATAATAAAATTATTTTACATGAAAGATAAAGATGATATGAAAAATTATATCATTTAGTACTAATATAACAATTTACTAACATTGAAAACATAAATGTAGTTTAGACTGGCGTAACAATGCATATGTAATGTAATTGGCAGATTCAATACTTAATGTAATGTGATGAAATAGGTATAAAAAATCAAAAATACTAAATGGCTATTTGAAATATTTCATTTTTTATTGATATATTTCATCAATTTTGTTCCAATGGGTTGAAATTTTCATATTCCACACAAAAAAATCACGTTGAAAAAGATCGCATAAAAACAGTTTTGATTGCATATTGCATTATTTTTTGTTTAATTTTTAATTTGCTTCAAATTATTAAAAATTCCAATTGAAAAATAGAGTATAAAATAAAATATCTATGCACTTATACTTATCATTCATAATAAATGTCTTAGTGGCAGCTTCCTATAAGAGGTAAGTTTGTTTATTTTGTTTCTTTTATTATTCTGATTTTGCTGTTTGATATATATATATATATATATATATATATATATATATATATATATATATATATATATATATATATATATATATACTTGTATGTGTGTCGCAATTTATATTCTTGTACTAGGATGATTCTATGATTTTGCTCATTAGTATGAATTTCTCTTTGGATTAATTTAACGAAACGAGAAAAAAGTGCTGTTATTTCACCACTAATTATCTCTGACACGCGTTGCCTTACTAAAAGAATGGCTAGTATAATATATATTTAAAACAACAATAATGCAAGTTTAATTTTACGTAAGCTATTTGTGAAGAAAATCAATTTCATATTCTCTGCTACTGATGTTTAACACATTGATTATTTGTCACTTCTCGCTTCCACTGAGTTCAAAGTTTTTACACATGTCATTTCCGCTCCACGGTCCAACATTCATTATTCATTACTAGCACAAAAGGTTTCTGAAATTTTAATTCATTTCCTTTAATTAGCGAATGTTTTGTTTATGATGAAATTACTTTGTACCTCCTTTATCTTCCAGCGATTTGTGGAACCTACAGAGCACATGCAAAATAAAAGACGTTACATGGGATTCATTAAGAATCCTAGTTAAAAGTCATCTAGTAGTAAAATCAATCACTTGCAGCTGAAAAGATTATTCCAGGTAGGAAATTATGGAGATTAATTAGCATTCGTAAAGCAATTACAGTTATTGAAGTCGAAGGGAGGAGGTCAAAATCCGATAATTTAATCTCATTTTCCTCCACATTGCATTATTTGCTTTTTGAAAATAGCGAATACTAATTATTTATTGGAGTCTTACACAATAGCATTGTAGAACTAGAACAAGTTTTATCGCTGTTTGAAACATTCTTCTGCAAAATAAGTATTGATTTAAAATATAAATGTGTAACTATTAATCATATTAAAAGCTCAAATTATATTTATAATTTTATAGTGATTAACACTGTTTAATAAAGTTATTAGAATTTGTATCAAAATCGTTGTTTCTTTCAAAGAGTTATATTATGCGGATTCCAGAATAGGATACCGAAACATTTATATTTTGCTGCAGATTGTTCATTTTACGATAATCAAATTTATATGTGAATATATATCGATGAAAATGAATTTTGTAGACAAAAGACGTTTCCACGCGAATGGATTCGGAGACGAGAAGTTAAAGAAACATCTTGAATTGGTTATTTGTTTTACTCTTTTCCGTCTTTATGAAACACTTGTGATCGTATAAATATTTAGAAGAAAACTTCAGTTGTATTCATTATCATTAAATTCAAACACCATTTGAATTTATTGTGCTTAAATGGCAATTATACAAATATCTCTGTACCATTGAATGGGTAACTTATATAATGTCATAATTTATGTTACTGATAAATCTCAGCAAAGCTGCTGAAGATTTATTTCAATTTAAAAACGTCTTTAAGAAATTCCTGAAGACATTTAAGCTAATTTGCAAGTAAATCTTTCTTTGTTAAAATGTCTCTCCTGAGAATAAAAAATTAGTGTGAACGCCATAGTGACTTCTTTGCATAAATCTTGGTAATAAGCATTTTTTGTTAATATTTCGTGTTTGACACTGAGTGATAAAACTGATTAATCATATGTGAACGTATCAAACTGCAATTTCACCTTGAAATGAATTCATTACAGACATCGTGGAAAATCCTACACTATTTAACAATTAGGTTTGAAAGCACCTTTTTTCTAAAATAACGGTATTTAATGATAGTTATAAAAATATTCTTCAAGAATGGTTGTTTGTCGGAGATAAACCACGAATTGTGAACTGACTATTGGAAGGGATTCCTAGTGATTGCAAGATATTATCTTAAGTAATTGTGAAACCTCAAAGTGGATAGTTTAGCTGGTGAAAATTAAGCTCTTTCAAGCATCGACAAAAACAGCTTGAAGTTTCTTGAAGCCTCAAACGTATGTTTGTATAATTGGACAATAAGGATCATATAATACAGTTTCAAAGCTGCAAGCCATTCTAAAACAATAACTACACTCATGTCGATAAATTAAGGATAATTCAGAATTACACGAAAATTGAACTCTAAAATAAAAATTTCACAAGTAGAAATATCACACACATCTTGAAGAATAATAAGCAGATTACAAGAAACTACCAGATTGCGCCGATAGTACGTCACAATGATGAGAGTGTAAGAGGGGAGTATAAAAAGAATAGTTGTAAAGAAGTAAAATTGTCCACAAGCGCTTTAAAAGCCTTTTAGTGCCATAACCGCATTGTTATTACACAAAGGAATCATTTGGATGATGTTTTAAGTAAAAGAATTATCGTCCGTCAGGAATGTGAACGTACCCAACTGGAAGTATCCGAGGACCTTATAGCCAGGTACCCGTTACAACGAAGCGTACACCATTGAACAACACCATTACGGTGGTGCAAGATTGGTCGTTCGGGGAGGAATTATTCGAGGTTCCAAAATTATCTTACATGTTCAGAATGTAACCATGATAAGCCACAACTATCGGGATGTCATTCTTGAACAACATGCATGTTTGTTTCGGGGTGCCATGGGTGCAAAATTTCTGTTTATGGATGACAATGCCCATCCTTACCGTGCAAACATATGTAGTCGAATACCTTCAATTAGAGGATATCACCCGTATTGACTGGCCAGCATACTCATCTGACTTGAATCCTATAGAGCTGTGGGACATGCTTGGCTGAAGATTCTTCAGCCAAGCATGTCCCAACGGTCAAGCAGCTAAGCAGCCAGGGGTTGACGGTTGCAGTCCGTCAACCCCCTCTCACATGTCTACCGGAACTTCGGAGAGCATTGCTTGATAAGTGGTGTAATATTCCCCAAGATCAGATCGATAATTTGATACTCAGCGTAACTAGGCATTGTACGGCCTATACTGCATCGTTTTGGATGCATACTATGTATTAATCATCATACCAGCCATGTTATACGGGTTTTTGTGAATAGGTTATTTTTTGAAATTTGCTCCAGAGAGTAAAAATCACAATTTTTATTAATGATGTCAAACTTATAGCATCTTTATTGCAGTTTACTTTTTGTTTAATAAATAGACTTTACAAATAAGTCCCATTTGTTTTGCTTCTGTCTCTTTCTTTGCCTGCACTTGCGTTATCCTTAATTTATGGACACGAGTGTAATTGAATTCAGCAAGGTCATTTTGGAAACCTCAAAATTTCCAAGAACTTATCTAACAAGACTTTTTGGCAAGAACCAGAAGAACAAGCTACCATCATCCATTGTTTTATTGAGGCTGTGAATAAATCTAGGCCATTTCACTTTCAGGATTGGTTTGTTTGTAACTCAACAGTCATTTTTTCATAAACTAGAAATAGTTAGCGAGCTACTTACTTAAGTGGTTTCCGAAAAGACTAGAAACATCCAAACCCAAGGTGGGATTTGGAACCACGAGCTGTAGTACCGAAGGATAGAGCGCTTCTACTCTGAGGAGAGAATGGTCTTAATACGAAGGCAAATAACCTAATTCGAATTATTATGTAAGTTAAACCAACCTTTATTAGCCACAGAATTTTCCTGCTACAACCATTTTTGCATAGCAGATAGCTTAATGGAATTTCAAAAACGAAAACATGCGATCCATATATGATTAATAACAGCACATTCATGCTATTCTTACAACAAAAATTTCTTACTATATTCATATAAGTAAAACATTTTTCCTTTAGATAAAATATTACAAATCAACCTATCGATACAATCATCAATCAATACAATCAATGTTTTATATTTGTGTTTTAATAGATTCTTAAACTAAATTAACCGTATGTTTGAGCAAATTGATTGAAAGACAGATAAGCACAACAAAACAATAATTACATGGGGGCTACTTGGGGTAAAAATTAAAGAAGATTATGCCATGTTGAAGTATAAATTAGTTGCGGGAAATCATTGATTGTAGAAATGAGAACAGAAACGATCTATCATCAAATAATACGATACGCACATTGTTGATAAGAAAAGAGCGCATTAAAATATTAAAATGATTAAGTAAATGGTATATTTACCGTCTGAGCTCACATGTTTGGGCGAAAGAATCCATGACTTGTGACACACAAATCATGAAGTGATCTGTTGAACAAAAAATCATTTTTCTAGTGCAAGACGTGACGTAACTATGTTGGAACTACGAGTTCAAACTAATGCGTGTTGCAGTTATCTTTTTGTAAATGTTGGCGTGCAAAATATTCTTAAGTACTGCTCAGTTTCATATGAAAAGTATCAGTATCATAGCTGCTAAAAATTTCAGATGTTTGGTTTTCTCCACATATATTAGTTTTTGAACTAGAACCACTGACTTACGAATGTTACCTCTAGCAAGAAAAACATATTGTTTTGTTATCTTTACCTCCACACATTTTTATGACCATTTCTTATGAATTTAACTGCTTAAATAGGAATTTGTTAATCTCGAGCACAAAAACTTCATACATATAACACCCTTTTGGGTTTGAGATGTATTTATTTACCTGCATGTCTCTTTTGATAATGTCAAATTTGAATTAAGCCTAGGAATTGTGTTCTTCCATTATGTCAAATTATAATCAAATTCTATCTCAACTTTAAACCAATGTAGCTTTATTTAGAACAGTAAAGAAATTCAAGCGTTTTATATTTCGACTGTGAAAGACTAGAAAAAATACAAGATGAACTTAAATTACCAATACTGAATAAATTAAAACTACTTTTGATAGATATGACGATATCTTTCGCAATTTACCAAACCCACTTACAATGTTTTATAATTGAACTAATTTCAACAACCTAAATATATTTCGAATATTCATTAATAAATGGTAATTCGTTTTAAAATCTTTAATAATGGTTGAAAAATTATATCACGTTTGCAGTTTTTCTGATAACGATGCATGTCTTGTTTATTTCATTAAATATAACATCTCCCCAATGTATTGGCTAAATTGCTTTTTTTTTAAATTAGGAACTAAGCACTCTTAGGGAAAATATTAATCTCGCATATTATTTTTAAAATTGTTCATCAAAAATTAACTTTATTAGAGCTAATTGAAAATATTTTAACCCGATTTTATTTGTTCTGCTACTTCACCAAAAGGCTTTATGAGTGAATGGAATATAAATTTCCGATTCAGTTTTAGATTTATTCAATATTCGGTTTTTGAAATACTAAATACTTTACCTTTTTCCTCGCCATTTTATCTTCTCATGATTCCTTAGTATATTCTATTTTTATTAGAAAACTTCTAAAATATTCGAATATTCATCTTTATTGGTTGCCTGTCAGCCACCGTCTGATCGAGTGGTGCATGGAAAATGTGGAAGTGCTTCCCGTTTAATAACCTTCCTCATAACTTTGCCTTTTCCATATTCATAAGCAATTCGTGCTGAATAATACCTTTCCAGTTAAAAGTGCATCGACACATTCCATCCATCCAGGGAAAGCGCTGCGTCTGAAATGATCTCAAGCAGTAAATTCATTCCTTCCAACTCGACAGTTTTTCAGTTTTGAACTGCTTTCATTTCTTTTGATCTAATTTTGAAAGATTTCTAATTGTGTCACAGAAATAAATGAAATCAGGTTTCCATTTGGGTCTCAACGAATAGAATATAATCATTATTTCATTATTTTGCTTACGTAATTATTAATGAAGGTTGTTACAGGATGAATGATAATTGTTTTGTCTTGAAACCTGCGATAAAAATATTGTCTTATTATTGAGTGATTTTAATATGGATGTTGTTCTAATGGATATTCAAAATATATATAAAATGATGTCTGTCAACAAATTACTGAACTGAAAATTGTAGATTAGTAATAATTTTGGAAAACAACTTTTGTGTCATTTTATATATTAAGTTACATCGGGTTCAGTATTCCATACGTTTATTGTGACGTACATAAGAAGACAAAAGTTTTATATCTAGTTTCATGCACAAAAGACATAAATCTACCACTTTCTTTTCCCTTTCATTCCACAGAAAAATAAAAACTCAAAAACAACCCCTTTCCTATTTGAATGTTACCTGAATACTAGTATTTTCACTTCATGGCACCCAATAAGTGCATTAGTATTTGCTATAGAAATATCTTCGTAAAAATTCATTTTCAAGATTGTACTTGTGTTATTAAACTGAGAAACTGGAAAAAAGTAACATTTTATTTTATAGTCAAATTAGTGTTTTTGAATCTCATTTTATTGTAAATACTCCACGTGCGGTTTAAATTCAAGAACTTCTGAAGACTATACAGTTATTAATGTAGTAAAGAAACAAGCATTTCAGTTAAATAATGAACGATTATATGGTTTCTCTTTAGTAATTTATTTTAAAATTAATTTTAATATCTTTCCTAAACAAAAATATAATATTAATTTATATTCACCAAGTATTTTTTGTTTTTTTCGCGAAAAAATTATGAAAATTTTATTGTAGTGCTGTTTACCACATGATTATTTAAAGGAACACATAAATTAATATTTTGGAAGAAAACAACAAAACAACAACAACAAATTAATGGAGCATACCAAAAAGAGCATGTATATTTCGAAAAATCCACAAGTATATGAAGCGAAAACAAAATATTGGGGAAAAACTAAATAAATGGTTTCCTATCTTTCAGATTTTTTCAAATATTTTATGATGTACCTTAAGAATTTGTAATTTATATATAATCACTGCACGTTAAATTACCTAGAAGCTTTAAAAAAATTGAAAAAAAATCAACATGACTATTGTATATTTTGTTGCATAACATTAAATGTAATTCTATAAGTTGGAATTTGAGTTCTTTTTCGTTTTGACGTATGAACAAAATTGAAACAAGCGTCGTTCTTTTAAAAATAACCTGTATATAGATTTTGAAGAAAATGTAAAGAACGCGCGCGTATTAAATTATGTTCAATTATTCTAATTTTGAGGGTTTGTCGCTCAACGGTCATTTTTTGCACGCGAGGGCTAATTAGACTGGGACCTACGTTTTAAAGTGGATTCCGAACCACTACAAACATCCATGCCCAAGGTGGGGTTTGAACCCACGAACTGTTGAACCGAAGGCAAGAGCGCTAACCATTCGGCTACCAGCTCGGCTCAATTATTCTAGAAGCATTGCAATTTTATCAATTTATTAGTAAAATATAAAATACCAATTTAAATATTCGGTGCATTGTTATTTCGAATGTGATATGAAAAAATAAGAAATGCACTTTCCTTAATCAGGCGCCGATATATCATTTGCTTTTTCTTGCATCGTTTGTTCTACCGTATTTTTGAAATTTGTTTCCATTTACTCTCAGCGTACCAACAAACTTTAGTTCTTTATTTTGAAACGAAAGAGAGATTTTCTTCTTCATTGTGAATATGTAATTGAAGATATTTATAAGTGTAATATTTTTTCTAATGCCACAAGCTGCCGCTAGGCCTCTGCTCTATTCAGCTCTATAACAGGGGAAGTGATGGCATTTCATATAGTCGGTGTCATCATCGACCCGCCAATCCTCCCATCCAGTGGGCCGAGCTGGCAGCCGAATGCTTAGCGCTCTTGCCTTTCGTTCAACAGTTCGTGGGTTCGAATCCCACCTTGGGCATGGATGTTTGTAGTGGTTCGGATTCCACTTTAAACCGTAAGTCCCGGTCTAATTAGCCCTCGTGTGCAAAAAATGACCGCTGAGCGACAAACAAACCAACCTCCAACAGTGCACTTCGCCAATCCAGTGTTAACTCCAAGTGACAAAAGTCTTATTTTGATTATACAGAAAACAAACTGATAGGGAAAGAAGTCCCTTATCGTCAGGCGGTTGGCAGCCTGATGTACCTTGCAACTGCTACAAGACCTAATATAGCTTATGCTATAAGCATTGTTTCGGAAAATCTTGAAAATCCCCTGAACCTTAGATTGGTGTGCTGTAAAACGAAACTTTAAATATCTAAGAAGAACTGTACATTTTGGCTTGTTATATCAAGCTAAATGTCATTCCAATGAGCTTTAATTGTACAGCGATGTTGATTATGCAGATGATTTAAAAACAAGATGCTCAAGAAATGGAATGGTCTCTAAATTTTCATCTGGAGTCCTGTCTTGGATGAGCCAAAAGCAGAAGAGTGTGATGTTATCTACTACAGAGGCCGAATATGGTGCTGCCAGTGAGAGTGCTAAGGAACTATTTTGGCTGAAACATCTGCTCAGTGACATAACAAATCTCAAAACTCCCTCTCTTCTGGTAGATAATGCTAGTGCTGTGAAACTCGCTAAGAATCTTGAATACCATAAACGGTCCAAGCACATAGATGCCCGTTATCACTTTGTGCGAGAAAAATTCATTGATGGTGAACTGTTCATCAAGCATGTTCCAGGCAAATTGCAATTAGCAGACATCATGACTAAATTATTGCCTAGTGTTAGGTTCAAAGAACTGTGTACCTTGTTAGGACTGTTTTCATTAAATAGTCTTGTTAGTGAATGTTAATCTAAATAAGTTGTGGCTTGTTGAAGAAGTATTGTAACAATTCAACTTTCAGAATCTTGAATCAGACAAGAAACTCCTCTGTTTACTCTGCATCTTAACTTTAGAATGTTTTAAAAATAATAATAAAACGTTTACGTTGCTTGCTCATATGCATCTACGTCTTTTATTTGTACTTAATTGCTTTTTGTTTTAGTCTTTATTAATCAATAACCTCAACACTTTTTTCTACCACTCAGTTACATTTGCAGTTTTTAAATGCTACAAATACAGTTATATCTTCTTTAGCTGATGCGAAAAATATCACCTTTTACCACAAAATGTTTTTCTTGCCATGATCTTCTGACTAAAATCTGCTGGGAAAAAATTGTTAATTTGATGATGTTTATGATCTGTCCGATATGGCACAGCTTTAATTTTGTTTTCATAAAGAAACTTTTCTCTACAGACGAAAAGAGAAACAATTCTCGGGCTATTGATTGTTGTTTTGAGAAAATATGTTCAAAGCGGATATTATTTTAAATATCGAATAAACCACTACTTACAGATATTTTCTCATACTCCACATTCTCCACTTAATTGTAAGTGATGAACTACCCATAAATTTTATTGCCCATTTCTTTAAATAAGCTCTGTTATTCTACGCATCAAATTCACACCTCTGTAGCCATTAACATTGCTTCTGACGAAGATAAAATGGCCAGTTAATTGCATCAATAAATTTTACAAACATGGAGAATGATAGCAACATTTGACGGCTGGCAGTTTAAAGCTTGCCTTAAACTGCATAGCTGAATTACATCATAAGCACCATCTAGCGGAGAAAATTCAATCTGCTATTTTTTATGCACCTTCACATTTACTTGCTAAACATATGTTTCAAGACCATCATAATCCCATCGCTAGATCTGTGAAATTAATTGGGAATACGATCGTTTTACTTTTATTGACCTTATATTTATTAGAATAAATAGCATCTGTGTTTAGTTGAATAAGGTTAACTCTTATTTTTGTATTTTTAGTTAGAGTGAAACACTCAGGAAGGAAATTTAAATTTAATGAAAACTGTATTTTAGAAATGAATAAATATTGTTTAGATGAATTTATTTTGAAACAGAATACTTGAATATTATTTATGCAAATATAATCATACACAATTTGTGAATTCAATTTCAATATATTTAATATAATCTTATTGTATAGTTCTAAGGCTATTTTTCTGTATTATTTTATTATTCGTTTCAATTTTTCTGGTTGGAATTCACATTAAATTCAATTTATAGTTAAAAAAATTTTTCTTCATTACAATATTTGAAAACAGATATAACAATTATTATACATTTTTATGGGATTATGTTTTATGAGATATATGGAGGAAAGTTTATAGGTGAGAGATAAATATAAAATAATGATATTTGCACTCAGGCTTTCTATTTCCCGACCATTTTTTAACTTTATTCTCAAAAAGAAGACAAAGAATTTTATGAATTCCTTTTGAATTTCCTCACGAGTTCTTTAAAATACTGATACAATTGTGTTAAAATTTTTTCACCATGCAAACTATTACATACTTATACTGCCACAGAAAATCAGTTTGCACTATAAAATCCTGTATCGCTTCTTTAACTTCAATACATCGGTAATGATGGTCATAAAAAGGATATTGAGATACAAGAGTGTATGCGTTATCACAGAAATTACTTGTTTGTCACAAAAACTAAACGAAATACCAAAAATAGTCACTAAGTTGTAAAGTATGTTGGTTACCAATTTGTAGAGCAGCAACAATTACTGAACAATACTACTGAACAATACTGAACAACTACTGAACAATTACTGAACAACTACTGAACAACTACTGAACAATTACTGAACAACTACTGAACAATACTTTTCCTGCAGACACGCGAAGATACAATGTATTATTGCGTGTACGCGAGCTCAAACTTTTAGGAAAATACAATGCGTACACGGTAGTGTATACATGTGTGCACGGTTAATAACACATGCATAAACGTCAGAGATAAGAGTCAGAGAGAGAGATAAGAGAATGACAACAAATGGCTCTTTCTGTATCGTTCTTAATAATATAACTGTGTTGGAATTTGAGTGCAAACTAATACATGACGAATGTTTTATTTGCTTCACATGTCTGCGGTTAACATGTCATTTTGATAATATAAACACGCTCTTGAACAGTTTCTCTACAACTTTGTAGTTGATGTTTTCCTTATTTCTTTTCTTTCTCTTGATATAACATATATCTTACGAAAATCAGATTTCTGCTCAGTGCTGCTGGGTTTAGGAAATAAATCCAATAGGTTGATCTATTTTCTTTGATGCACATTTTAATCTATGCAGTGAACCTGTAATGCTTGCAACAGCTCGAAAGAAACCGAAGTAACGTAAGCCGCTCTCAACATGATAAAATGATATCATGATAATATATTTTTCGGCTGCGTAACTCGGAAGATGGTAATCGAGACAATGCCGGAAAATGATTTCCCTTAAGAGGATTACTAAAAGAAGAAAGATAGAAATTCCCTCACCAGGAGGAATTGAACAGAGGCTTTCGCTAGCACATCAAATATACAATACGATGTGGGATTTTCTGGACAATCCTTCAGAAATCTGTTGTATTTTCGCCTACGGATTACATTGTTTGCGGTGGGGAGTAAAGCCAACGACTGGGATTCGTAGCTTTGAACAATTGAATTTAAATGGTTTTTGGTGATCCTGGCTCTACTGATGAAGAATTTCCTTTACATTTTTATCTCAAGAACATATATTTCATTTCCCCGTGAGCGCATTAATAACGACGTATACTCTGAGCAGAAAGAAAGAAACGAAAATTAAAATGAAAAAAGTATCGAATGATATTCTAAGAATGAGAGAGAGATATGAAAATATTGCATACGATGCAAGTATTTCTGTTTCTTCATTGGAAAAGCATTTATGAATATATAAAATAAATCGGTCTTTCGAAGTGAAGTGAAATTTTCTTACCAGTGAATAGGATCAAACTAAGCCAACGCAATGTAATTGTCTCTATATTCTTACAGTGAATGTATAGAATTAAAATCCTTATTCTCCTTGCATCAAAAATTTTTCTGCAGATGAAGTTGGAATGCTCCAAAGAAGAGAATTATTATTCGAAGATTTTCTCGAATCTGGCTAACTTAAAATGTCAGCCATGTTTCATTTTAAAGTTTTGATAACAAATTTTCGGTATATTTAAATCGTCATTTCTGATGATTCTAACTTACCATAAAGGCATTTCTAGTGATGAGCACCGTGTTTAAGAATTCTACTCGCTTCAACAACAGAAACGCATAGTCATTAAACCTACAACCTTGATAAATCGATCAGCATATAGAAACATATTTAAGACTCAGGATTCTTCCTTTATCTGACCACATTTACTTAATTTCTGAAAAAGTATTTTCACTCATTGCAGCAAACGTGTTTATGGTTTTTTTTCAGTGCTCCACCATCAGAAAATGCATTTAAATGCAGACTGTTCAAGCTCTTAAATATTTGATGGTTTCGTAATTAAAGGAAATTCTCAAGCATTTTACACCTTATTTGAGTGGATTTTTAATTACCCACCCATTTGACCTCATTTTGAGCAGCAAAACAGCATTTTGATCAAATCAAATAAACTATAAATATCGTTATAAGTATTTCTGAATCGCAATTGTTTCGTAACAAAAGTTAAGGCTTGATCTATTCTTAATTATAATGTTTGCTTAACGTTGTAACAGATGCAAGTTTTGGCTCTATTAATATTAATATTTTGTGTATTTAATACAAAAATTATTAAAATATTTAAATGAATAAATTTTTTGTTTAATTCTAAATATTTTTGTTTGTTATTTCTTTATTAAACTCTACCTGTCATTGTCACATACAAGAAAAAAATTTAAACTGATTGTAGGAGCCGTCCTACTAACTAATAAATTCAAGTGGACTGTATTTTTTAATAAAACAACATTTATTCAAACATAACAAAACATTAAAAAAAGGGATAGCGGAAGACCGACGGCAGGCCCGTCTGTCACCTTCCAATGTTACAGCTACTCTCTAACGAATTACGTAAACAGCTCCCTCACTTGGGGTGAGTGGGGGCGCCATCTATATGATAAGGGAGGTCTTGACATACTCCCCGGGTTGAAATGTTAATTTCAAAACAATATCATAAATTTACATCGAAAACATAATTAACATTATGCAATTAATAGTTCCAAATATTTGAAAATTCAAATATTTAACACTTGACTACATAAACATTATACAATACAATAAACACACATTACAATATACATGACAAATACATGAAATGTATAATATATATGAATAATAAACAGATCATTTTGTTGCATTTTCAACAGTGATCAATATTTTTTAATTTATAAGTAAAATACTTAAACTTCTGACGTTACGTTTTACAATTGTACCATTTGGTAACCTTACGTTTACAACTCTTATTTTAGAGTCATTACCTGGAAAAACCTGTTCTATTCTACCAATTAAATATTTATTAATAGGAAGATTATCTTCTTTAATTAAAACTAAGGAGCCTATCACTACATTGTTTTTTTCAAACTGCCATTTTGTTCTTTCTTGCAAATTGCTTAAATAATCTCTTCTCCAGAGATCCCATATTTGTTGAGTGGCCTTTGTTGTTTTTTTCCATCTATTAAGATTACTTTCCTTTATATTAGTTAAATTGGGTTCGTTAATGCTTTTTAACTGTCTGCCAATTAAAAAATGACCTGGACTAAGTGTTTCGAAGTCATCAAAATCAGAACTTAATGGAGTAAGGGGTCTAGAATTTAACATCCCTTCGATTTGAATAACTATAGTTAAAAATTCTTCTAGAGTGAAGTTGTTGTTCCCTACTATGCGCTTTAAGTGATATTCAAATGACTTTACACCTGATTCCCAAAGTCCTCCAAAATTAGGTGATCAAGGAGGTATAAATTTCTAATCAATATTTTCGTCCAAGAAAAAATTACCTAATTTATTATTAGGATTTTTCAGAATATCATTAAATTTTTTCAGTTCTTTATTTGCCCCAATAAATGTTCTTGCATTGTCAGTGAATATTTTAGAACATTTGCCTCTTCTAGCGATGAATCGCTTGAAAGAAGCTACTGACGACAAATCAGTTACGATTTCAAAATGAACTGCACGAGTAACTAAACAGATAAAAATTGCTACATATACTTTATTAAGTGTTCCTTTTCTTTGATTTTTAAATCTAACATAGAATGGACCGCAGAAATCAATACCTGTAATATTAAAGGGATAACTCTGTTCAATTCTTTCTTTAGGCAAATTACCCATTATTTGATTCTGCATTATTGGCTTATATTTTTTATTGTTTAAAACATATCAGGCATTCATGCACTATTTTCCTACACAAATTCCTACCATTAAGTGACCAAAACTTTTGTCTTACACAATACAATAAGGACTGTGGATTGACATGCAAATATTTTTCATGATAAAATTTTAGTATAATTATAGTTAGTTTATTAGACTTGGGAAGAATGATTGGATTTTTCTTATCTTTAACAAAATTTGAATTATTTAATCTACCTCCAACTCTAAGAATATGTTCTTCATCAATATATGGATTTAAAGATTTTAATTTACTATTACCTGAAATGGGCTCATCTTTGACAATTTTACTTATTTCTTCAGAAAAGTCTTCATGTTGTATGGCTCTTACCATAAACTTTTCTGCTCTCTCAACTTCTGAAGACTCTAATATACCTGATCTTTTCTCCGATGGAGATTTTAGATTGTGTAGAAATCTGAAACAAAAACTTAATACATGGATTAATTTTGTGTAATTGTTAGAAATTTTCAACAAATCGGATATGACTGAATTTTGAGATATTAAATTTAAAAAATTAGAGTTCTTATTAGAAAAATTGTCAGTTTTTCTTAGTTCGTGTCCAAATTCTTCTTCATTCAATGGAGCAATGGATTCATTTGGAAATTCATCTTGTAACAGAAATGTTGGTCCATGAAACCAAGTAGAATTCTGGATCAAAGAACTAGCATTTTCTCCTCGAGTAACCAGATCTGCCGGATTGTTCTTTCCAGGGCAGTGATACCATGAGTTGACATCAGTCAGGGCTTGAATCTCTGTCACTCTGTTGGCTATAAATGGTTTCCACTTTCTTGGTGAGCCTTTGATCCAGTGTAGCACAATCTGCGAGTCGGTCCAGAGGTAAACTTTGGTTGTAGCCTTTTCTTGAATGATCTTTTTTATTTTATCAGCTAAGCGTGATGCGAGGAGAGCTCCCATTAGCTCTAATCTAGGCAAGGTCAGTTTCTTGACAGGTGAAACTCGACTTTTCGAAACAACAAGATTTACTTCTACTCCATTATGCTTATAGACTTTAAGGTAAATTGCTGAACCATAAGCTTTGTTGCTGGCGTCGGAAAAGCAGTGTATTTCCACGTGTTTATTGAAGATATTGTCCAGGATAAATCTTGGAACTTTCAATTCTGCAAGTTGAGGAAGTTCCGTGAACCACTTAGTCCACTGTTCTTCTAGATCTGTTGGAAGCTTTTCATCCCAGGATACATTTCCCCGCCATAATTCTTGTAAGATACGCTTAATTCTTATGGTAAATGGAGTTAGGAGTCCTGTAGGATCGAATATCTTCCCAGCAGCTCGTAAAATGAATCGTTTCGTATTATTCTTCGTTTTAAGGAATTCTATTAGATTTCTCACTTCCACTGTCAGACAGTCTTCTGCAGTATTCCAAGCAATACCTAATATCTTCACTGAATTGGCATTCAATTCCACAGAAGAGGCTGGTGGGTGAGTATCAAAGTTTTCGTTCTTCCATCTGTTCATCAAGCTTGACTCGTTGGAATTCCATTTTCTTAACTTCATACCAGCTTCCTGCATTATTTCTTTAGCGTTAGAAGAAATTTGGAAGGCTTCTTCAACATCATTTGCTCCAGTAATCAAGTCATCAACGTAGAAACAAGTGTTTAATGAGTGAACTGTGGTGGGATATTCATCACGATATCTTTCGATATGATGCTTTATCGTGGCGGCTAACAGAAAAGGACTCGAATTAATTCCGAAGAGAACACGCTTAAATCTGTAAATTTCAATTTCGTTATATTTTTGAAGAGCTTTACGATTTTTCCAAAGGAATCTTGTTGCATCTCTATCATCACTCGACAAGGATATTTGCAAAAACGCCTTTTCGATATCGGCTGTGAATGCTACTTTATTGAAGCGAAATTTAATTAAAAGGTCCATTAAATTTGGACTAAAATTTAGGCCGGGTAACAAACAATCATTTAAAGATATCTGACCATGATCATGATCATCGAACACAATGCGTACTTTGGTAGTGAGTTTATCATTTTTGCAAACAGGTTGATGAGGAAGATAAAATATGTGGTTATCCGAAGAGTATTTCTCGGGTAGAACCTTTTCTATAACACCTTTTTCCAAATAATCTTCTATTATTTCACTATACTGTTTGTGTAAAGTGGGGTTTTTATTAAGTCGTTTTAAAAGAGTATTAAATCTCTTTTCTGCAACTGCATAATTATTACTTAAATCAAATGAATTGGAAATCCATGGTAAACACACTTCGTAGCGATTATCCTTATATGTTATTGTTTCATTAAATTTTTGTAAAGCAACATTATGAGAATCTAGCATTGGATCATTTTTTATACCTAAGGATTCTAGATCCCAAAACCTTTCTAAATCACTTTTCAAAGAATCATGATCATTTATTGCCAAATAGCACTGCATCTTATTTGGAATTTCTGTTTCGTTTATCGAACCTGCTACTATCCAACCGAATACTGTTTCGCGTAAAACAATATTTTCATGTTTTAATTTAATTTCATTTGATTTTAACACGTGATAAAAAAGTTCGCCTCCAATTAAACAATCTATTTTTCCTGGCTCATTAAATTCAGGATCCGCATAATTTAAATTCTTGGGTAAATCTAATTTTGATGTATCTATTTGTTTTGAAGGAGTGAGATCTGTAATTTTTGGTACTATTAGAAATTCAATGTCTGTTTCGAAATCTTTATTAGGATTAGAAATTGTTGTAGATATCATTCTTTTAACTGTTAAAGTAGATCCGTTAATCCCTGCAAAGGGTGCGTTAACGTATTTTTTCTTTATTCCTAACAAGTCGGCAACTTCATTCGTACAAAAGGACGATTGCGAGCAAGAGTCTAGTAAGGAGCGAAAAGAAAATAAAGTTCCGTTTTTTCCTTTTATTTGTATTTTGGTTGTTGAGAGTATAACGTACTTGGGTGAAGGAGAAGGGGAGAGACAGCGGTTAGTCATCCTAAGTGAATTTTGAACCTCGTTGTAGAGTCGCGTTGTCTCGAGGTCAAAGGATCTTCATTTTTGGTTTCGCCGTCCCTGCATATGAGAGTGTGGTGTTTCCGGTGTAGATTTTTCTTTTCACATATTTGGCAAGTTTTTTGATTTTTACATTCCGAAAGCTTATGAGATTCGAAACAATTAAAACACAGATGTTTCTTTTTTATTTCGTTATAGCGATCATTAATAGACATTTCATGAAATTTTTTACATTTATAAATGGGATGAGAATTAATTGAACATATCGGACAATTGGAATTTGATTTTATCATCAAACTTTTACTTTTAAAATAGTTTTCACTTTTAGGCTTTACGTATGAAGGTTGATTTCTTTGTATATTTTCCAATATTTGACTACGCGTTAACAAAAACCCAATAAATTCTTCCCAATTTGGAAGCTCGTTTGTGACCTGAGTCATTTCGTATTGTTTACGCGTTTCTTTATCTAGTTTTTGGGAAATATTATTGATTAGCATTAATCCCGATAATTTATTCAATTCTAAATCTAACAATTTCAGCGCTCTTAAGTGTTTTAAAATAGTATCCGTAAATTTTCTCAATTCTTTTGATGATTCATGAGTTAATTTCTCTAAAGATAAAATTGAATTTATATGTGAGTCTGCTATTAATTTCTTGTTTTCATATCTTTCTTCCAGAGTTTTTAATAGAGAACTAAAAGTGTCATCTGTTGTTTGAATCGATTTTGCTTCACCTTTTAAAGAAGCTTGTAAATAATATAGTTTCTGTGTTTCATTTAAATCATTATTTTCAACAATCAAAGAATAAAATTGACTTTTAAAAACGTTCCAATCTTCGTAATTACCAAAAAATATGGGTAAAGGTATTTCAGGGAGTTTAACTTTAGATGCATTTTGACATTCATTTTGTTTCTTATCAAATTCATTTGTACTTTTCAATTGAGAAATAAGGAATTTCAGCCTTACCTCAATTTTATCCAGGCTTTCTTGAAGCTCCTCTAAGTTGTTCAAATGTTCGTCAATATTTACTTCTTCAGGTAAAGCACAATATTCACTTCTCATTCCATCAATAGTCTTATTTATAACTTTAACGTTATCCATCTTTTGTAAAAGTTCTATGTGACTTTCAGTTGTTTCCTGATAGTCCTTTGTAGAGGTTTCTAACTCTTTAGGATTTTTGTTTTGATGGCACTTCGCTGCCGATTCAAAACAGTTATTTGTTGCTTTGCCATAATTTTATTATCTTGTTAGCGCTGATTAGCTCCGGGTCGCTAGGACCAAAATGTAGGAGCCGTCCTACTAACTAATAAATTCAAGTGGACTGTATTTTTTAATAAAACAACATTTATTCAAACATAACAAAACATTAAAAAAAGGGATAGCGGAAGACCGACGGCAGGCCCGTCTGTCACCTTCCAATGTTACAGCTACTCTCTAACGAATTACGTAAACAGCTCCCTCACTTGGGGTGAGTGGGGTCTCCATCTATATGATAAGGGAGGTCTTAACACTGATGTTATTAAACCGCTATAATCAGCCCAGAGTGAGAAATTGAACTTATGAAATACTGAATTGAAGATCAAAGTGCTAACTTTAACAGTCACATTTGAATAAATCTGTAACTCTCATTGGTCCTCATTTACCCTGATTTCCTGTTCAAAAATGGAATCTGAACTACTGCAGACATTTTTACCAGAAATGATAATCGAACCCATGAGCTAATGAACTGATTACAAGAAAGGCACCATTCATTTGCCATCTCGGTTTTTTTCTTCTTTTTTGGTAACACTGTTACAATAAATAAAATCTCATATATCTTCCAAAATCATTAATTACCAGTAGGCTTTCTAATAAAGCAAGATGGTAATTTTGTGTTCTTGAAATGTATTCTTCAAGTTTAAATGTAAACAGTTATTTGCAACAATTCATTTTTATCCAAAGAAATTTCTTAATAATATGTAAGGAATGTGTACATAATTCATAAAATGCGTTTGTTTTTAAAGTGTAAAGCATAATATAGATGTTTCACTCATTAAAAAGGAACATTCTCACCATTCTAATAAAAGGAACTAACCATTCAATTGCTATCTCGCTATTTGTATGTTAAAAACAACGCAACTTTTTGCGCCAAATTTTCAATGAATCATGATAATTTTTTCCAATGACTCAGTCTAATTGATTGGTTTGATAATCGCGTCATGCCTAATTTTATTTTTTTCCTTTTTTTCCTCACTCTATCGTAACATTTTGTAGTTTAAATTGTAATAATGCTTTTTTTACTTCATGCTGTAAATTTACTTAAAACATTATTAAAATATAAACAATAATAGTAACGTATAGACAACAGAAACTAAATGAATATTTTTTCTGAAATCAAAAATCTGAAATTTTCAAGACATTTTAACTTCTTCTACTTTGTAACATACAATAGTTAATATTCAAATAGCATTTAATTTTTGTTGTGAAATTCATTAGATTAATCACTTAACTACATAACTGTAAACTGAACCACTTTTCAAGTAACATTCTCAGTTTAGAAAAATTAAAGAAATACCCTGTCCTCCAAAAGTTAAGAAAGAATCAGTTTTTTGAGCCACATCTTCAAATGAATGAATGTACAAGCCCCAAATTTAGATCACATAAGCACAAAACAGGTATGTATGATTGCAATGTGCCAGTTTTAATAAGAAATAAAAACATAAATGATTTAGAACAAAAATAATCTCGCTAATAAAAACCACATTTGGAAATAATGAATAATCAGAGTTTTATGAGATATAATGTCTCAAAAGCATAATTAAAATGAGTTTTAATGAAGCATCTGCACAACCTAATTTTAATACATTGGTAGCATCGAATTTCTATTTATTTTTTATTACATTACATACATTCAGACTTGTATGCTTGATTCTTGAGATCCGCTTGTAAGTCTTCGTCGATATTAGGACAAATAGCACAATGACAGATGTACAACCACAGAAAAATAACGAAGAAAACACCCAGGGCCACGGTGGGAATCGAACCCACACTCCTACGTTCTCAAGCGATTAGCAGTGATGTCTTTGACCACTCAGCCACGTAGCGCCCATCGAATTTCTATGCTGTCACTTATGTTTTCAGATGCCAGAACACGGATTTTAAGATAAGAATACTATTAAAGTTTATTTGTTATATAATACTTAACTTTTCACCAGTTTTCTTAAAATTGTTCAATATTTAAATGTGTTTAAAAAGTGTTTTTAATCCCGTTTTAATTAGTTAAATGCAAAATAGAAATTATTTATTGTTCCTAAATATAATCGAAGAAATACATCTAGTAGTGTATGGTCAGTGCCCTGACTTCTATTTTCTTGGCTTCATCTCTTGCCTTCGGTTCAACAGTTCGTGGGTTCGAATCCCACCTTGGGTATGGGTGTTTGTAGTGGTTCGGAATCCACTTTAAACCGTAAGACCCGGTCTAATTAGCCCTCGTGTGCAAAAACCGACCGTTTAGCGACAAACAAACCAAACAACCATGGCTTCATCTCTGTCACCTTAGTATAGATAATTGTAATGGCTTAAGGCTTATTTCATATAGTTATCACTAGTTTATTGAGATCTGAATTAAACTTAAAACTAAGCTAACTTAGTCTAAATTTAAAATGAAAAAAATAAATAATCCCCAATGTACATTCATATCTCCAGTTTTTATGGTGGATTTCCAAACATTTTAAACATACATATATTCATCAATTTATATATATATATATATATATATATATATATATATATATATATATATATATATATATATATATATATAATTTAAATATCAAAATCTCTGCCTTCTTCAGAGTGATAGAACACTACTTTACCTAACGAAAATTGGTTGGGCATAATGTTTAATCGGTTGTACGTACGTATTCAAAACTAGACCTCATCACACTTAAATCTGAATAAAAATAATGCGGCGTGGATTTTATTCAGCGACTTCTGACGTCAAAAGAAATAGCCAAAAGCACAAGATAATCGGAGATTTCATAAATATGTTTATACCAAATAGCGTTTATGAGTAACAGATGAAAATGTATTCAAATTGTGCACAACGACATACAGTCTAAGAAAATCTATGATTTTCATGAGTGTGATTTTGATTTCATGTGATTCTCCCATTTGAATCTATGATTTTCATCAATTTTGATGAAATTATTTATAAATTTTGGCTATTTTTTTATCTTAAATATTTTAAAGTTGTAAAAGTTAATTTACAAATCAAAGAGGAATATTTAATGTGTAAAGAAAAAAGATAACGGATTGCAATGTATGAAATTGAATTAGTTTTGAAAAATAAAATCATTTTAAAAATAATTTCCAACAACTTCATTTGGAGACTGCGAAAGTGGTATTTTTTTCCTCTAGGAGAGTCTCTTTTCCATTAGGCCCAAAAAGAAAAGAACCGTAACATTTCCATCGAGCCAATGAACCGTTCATCGTAACGACTTTTCTTGTTTTCACAACAAAGCAGCACTAAGGTTTTTCTGAGCTTTTTCCACTAAAAATACTCGATTTGACCTTAAATTCCTTCAGCCTTGTTAAATGCTAATTGAGCATGCTTAGTGCGTTACTGAAATCGTTGTAATTTCAGCATTTCAATTGTCTTACTTAATGAATTAATTTGGTAAATGACATCGAAATTGTATACCCCATATGTTCTTGGTATATTTTATATGAGTGACAAACACTTTTCATAGTGTAGTCATTCTTTAAAAATAATTAACTTTTTACTACTTTATTAAATTTATAATTTTGTTTATTTTCGAATGCTTACTTTTTAAGTCATAAATGGACCATTTAAGGACACTAGATTAAAATTTAAAGTTAAAAATGCTTACAACAATCAAAGCTTCTTACTTAGGAGTTTCCATCTTAACCTGATACTCAAAAAATCCTTAATATTTTCAATTTTCGAGACCAAGTATCTCAAAGATTACTAAAATAACTTAGAAAATCCTCCAACAGGAACATTTGCACAAAAATATTTTGAAGTAGTTAAGTGAACTTGAAAATATAATTTTGATATGAGGCATCGTAATAAAATTACCCCATACTGCAATAACTTCTGAAGAAAAGAATTACATCAACAGATGTAAAACAGCATTTTTGCTGTTAGAAATCTCACAATCACGTGATTTAAATTTTTCAATTGTAACTCAAAAGTTTTAAAAGAAAAAATTTAAACTCAAAAGTTTTTTTAAAGGAAAATATTTATCTTTTGTTTTTAATTACGAGTTTTCATAGTGTGTGTGTGCTTCGTGGCTATATATATATATATATATAGTTAATAGTATATTTTATAAAATACAATGAACATAATGAAACAAAATACAATGAAAAATGCCAAATGTAGAATATTAAATGAAAAACAATATATAGAAAATATTAAATGGAAAATAATACATAGAAAAAATACATTGAAAAGAATTACATTGAAAATACTTGAAGGAAATTTCAAAGAAGGATAAATAGATATAAATGGAATAAAGTACCAATATGGCCAGCTTCGTCAGGGGGTGTTGACCACATTGGCACCATTATGGCTTTTCTGCAATGGCCCAAGACATAGTCTTAAAGAAGCCAGTACACCCCAAAGTCATACCAAAAATTCAAACCAAAGTATCAAACCAGAATAAAAGAAGTAGAATTTAATCCAAAATATATAAGTAGAATTTAATCTAAAATATATAAGTCAAAATCCAATGTTGCCAAAATACATTTAATTTATAATAATCAAATTAAAATCATATATAATTACAAATCCAAATCTGCAAGAACCTCACCAAATACATAAATTAGTGACTAATTGTAAACACTGTCGGCATTTCAAACTTCTTATAAGGTCTTCAAGGCATGGGTGACCCTTCTGTAGTATAAAACTACGCCTTACATCACTCTCATAAGCAATGCTCTACTAGCCAAATAGTGTTTAATAAATTTAGTTGGAATGCCATTATGAGTTTCTAGTCTATTTTTTTGTTTATTGATGTTATTTAAATTATTACATATATTGTATATTCTACTAAGTTGATTAAAAATAATATTTTTATAAATTTTAATTAAAATGTTTGAATTTCAGAAAATCAGTTTATTAACTTTGAAATTAAAATTATTAGTTTTATCGTATATATGTCAGTAAATGTGTGGTTTTCTTTTATAGTAATTGAAATATCTAGAAATTCAGTTTTTAAGTTATAAATTTTAATTGAAATATATATATATATATATATATATATATATATATATATATATATATATATATATATATATATATATATATATATATATATATATATAAACAATCTTCGTAACAAGTTGCTTAAAGAAACTTCATCGTCACATAAGCCATTGTTGATGAATCAAACTACAGAGCTTTTCCTTCTTGGCAGCAAATCGAAAGCCATTCGTGGTGCGATAAATTTTTCCGGAAAAGAATCAACATTTCGGGATAATGGGCAGAAGATATTCCGGGGAGGAAGGAATCCCTTTCAGGAGACGGGGATCCTTTAGTAGCGTGTTTTATCTGCAGAAATTCATGAGGCCGCTCTGCTTTAATGGAGATTGCTTGCGAAGAAATTGCCTTTTCTCGCGTGGGAGGCTTTGGGAGAGGCTTACCCGAATCAATCTTGACTGTTACGGATATTTATTTGTTATCAAAACAAAAAAGTTATTTAAAAAAATGTGAATGTAAGGAAATTTTGTAAGATACATTGTTTTTAAAATTTCCCATCTCAATTTCTCGTTAGTACTCAGGGCTATTTTGTGCTCTTCATTTTTATAGTTCTATCATTATCTACTTAATGTTGCAGAGTATCTCACTTTCTCTTATGAATGGCACAGGCCATAAATATATAAACATCAGAGTTACTCTAAAAATGAGAAATGAGATTAGAATGTAATGCATTGATGTTACTTCATTAGTTGAATAGCGTATAAGTGATTTCTTCTATTTTACTGCTAATAAAATATAGAAAAATAACGCTTTGATAGAGAGGATATTGATCCTTATTAATGCAGACATTCTTTAAAATACTAATTAGATTGAATCATATTTTATATAATCTGAGAAAATCTGCAGATTGCATCAGTTTAATCTTTTTTCATAATTTATTTATAATTCCTTACACTTAACTACCTCATTCTAGGATTTTTTACGTGAATGAAAAAAAAGTCATTCAACAGAATTAAAAAAAAAATAGTTCATAATCAGCTACTTTATTGCATATGTATGCAGAAGAATTAAACGTAATATTTGTCAGCCGTTGATCAAAGGTAGCAGAAATCAAAAGTTGGACTTCTTTGATTTCAGCTACCTTTGATGTTTAAGGAATTTAAACATCTAAACTGATGTAAAATTAAAATAAATGTGGTATACGAAGTAATTTCAAACAGCACGACAACTAATATTTGGTTATATTGGTGATTCTTTTACAAAAAAAAAAAAAAAAAAAAACCTTTTGAGTCCGGCGTCCCCGTTTCAAAAAACTGCTCCTAGGAAGGCGCGAGAAGATGACATTTCCTACCCCCTTGACGGAGAGGAGAGGGTCATTTTCAGTGCTCATGTTTTCACTATGACGAATCTTTATCTTTTCAGGGAGATACGCCGCGCTAGGTCTGCCGTAATTCTCATGAAAATGTAAATGTGTTTACCATAAATACTATACTTATCGACAAGCTATTGATTTTTTTCTATTCGTTGTTTTACATACCACATTAAGAAATGTCTTAAGAATTTTAAGATTATATACATGGATTTGTGAAACAAATCTAGTCTGTTTCAAAAACTATATGGCGTAAATTAATTTATTACAGAGAATTTTCTGAAATAATTATTTAAAATAATTACAGACTTCTTTAAAGTAATGAATTTGCAATTAGTTATAATAAAAATGATAAGCAATAAACTAACTAAATGTTTCAAAAACATTCATTAAAGCAGCCTGCCTAATATTAATATAATAAATTAATTAATAAAGATATTTTGAACAAATATTTTCTTTTATGAGTAAGTACAAGCAAACTGCCAAAGTTGCATTTGAAAAAGATTAAAGGTAATCTGTGTGTTAAATACAATAATGATTCCAGTTTTCTTTTGATTTAAGTATTTTTATTTATGACAAATTTCTATATTGAATGGATTAAAATATATGCTTTTTTATCTTTCACTTTTAAGGAAAAAGCTTAAAAATGGAATTTTCCTTTCTGCGTGTTTCTGTAACTAAGTATGAAACGTTTTGCACAATAAATGTAGCCAGACGAATCTTGAGTTTCTCCTTTATATGTAGCATTCAGGTTGATTGTTTAATAAAATTACATTTGTTATACAATAAATAGTAATATTCAGTTCATTTCTCAATGACTGAGAATTTGAAAATGTTCATTCAAATAGTACATTCCAAAATATACTCGTATTCGTCTCAGAAAATATTTTTATAAAATTCTTATCAAAACATTAGCAAGAAAACATTAGCTTTATATTGAGAATAAATTCTTATCTTCAGAATGTTTTAAGCTTTTATGAAACTATGCTTATTAAATTATTTTTAAAAATCAAAATCGTGGTTAGTTTAATTTTATACAGAAATTAAAACTACGTAGAAGACTGACACAACTAAAAGGCAACTTTTTTAAATATCTACCGCATCTCAATTTATGATTGGAAGTATTTTCATTTTTATATTTATTTTATTTCTACCTGCATGTTTTTGTTGTGAGATTAAAAAATACAATGTGGCCCTGGAATATTTTCCATAAACAATACTTCGAAAGGAAGAAATCAAGAAAGATGTCTAGCATCTATTCCGATATTCGTGCACGTCAGAAAAAAGATACATTTAGTATTCATTATTCAACAGTGAGCAACATCGAATAAAATATATTTCACCTTGAAAAGAAAATTTTTAACACTAAATCAAAATTATTTCTTTGTAAAAAATTTATTTCATTAGTTCATATAAAAATCCAGAATATGAAAAAAGTTCTTATATTACAATAAATGCAGTTTCTTAATGAAAATGTTTCTAAGACTATTAAATCTTTGAATTGGGATTTTCCTAACACATACTTTTTCATGTGTAAATTATTATGAAAAACTTTTAATATTACATTAAGATTTTCTTATTTTAACTGATAAAATATCATTCTCAAAACCAGCAATGTTGGTCAGGGTTAGACCAAGAATAGTCATGTTTATAGGGATTATAAATGTCAATTGATTTTCTTTTCTAGCAGATCGCAGAAAAGTTCCGTTGAAGAAAAAGAATTATCCATACATAATTTATGGCCTTTATTCTTCATGGAATTCGCTCATTTTGATACCACATTATGGGAAGCAGAAATTCGTGGATTCATTTTATTTCTGTCTTTACCTAAATGCACTTCCATATCAAAAGTATAGCCATATTTGTCTGCTAATTTATAAAGTTTAATTCCCCACTGTTTTCTCTTTTTAGGATTATATTGCTTCAAAATCACTCTTCCTTTTAATTTCATAATGACTTCATTAACTACAAGTTCTTCAGACAGATGATAGTGCTCCATAAAAGATTTAAAAAAATCAAAAGCCATTCGTATAATTTCCACAATCTGTCGTATTCTTCATCAAGTTTTTGTTTATTCTTATTGTCTGTAAAATGTAAAAAAAACTCTCAATACATTAAAAAATCTATCACGGGACATAATTTTTCTAAAAACAGGAGTTTCAATCAATTCATCTGTCCACCAATAATATTTGATGTTATTCTTTTAATGGGTCGTATAGATAAAGATAAGTCCTAAGATTTTTTTTTAATTCTGGTGCATCAATATTAGTCCACTTTGTCCCATGTCAAATGCTTTCTTTTATTATTTCCCGGATGTAATTCTAATATTTTGGAAGCATATCTATTTGTTTCATCTGTAATAAAGTTTAAAATTTCTTCTGAAAAATAAATAAAAAAATTCGTGTTCCTCAACTAAATCCTTTATTTTGGCTCAGAAATACTTAAATCCCCTTAAATTTAAAAATGATGGGCTTATCATCTGCTTTAGCCTAACGACAATCAAAATCAAATGACACAGAGAAATTTGCATCATTATTGCCGTCAAAAAAACTAATACCCTTGCATTCAGATTCATCACAGCAATCAAAATCACTGTCTGCAAAATTTTTCTTCTTCTAATTCTTCCAATAAATTTTTAATTTCTTCATCAGTCAACCCTTTACGACATGAAGCCATCAAAAATATTTTTTCTAGTGACGAAAAAAGTAACTGATTACAAAATGAAAAAAATTTGCTAAAGTGAGGGTGAATATGCTTCCCTTTTAAAAAGAGGAGCCAATAAAACCGTTTTTCGCCAAAATTCACCGCTCAGACAAGTCCCCAATTTTTACGACTTTCATACACAAAAGAGCAGCAATTAAATCGCCCTCAACTGCCCGAAGAAAGTTTAGCGGGAAAATGTCAGGCGCTTGAAAGGGGAGAAAAATCCATGGTACAACTGTTGTACCACAGCCGTCTTCTGAGACACTCACTTTCGTGGTACAACAGTTGTACCGCCGGGACGAAAAGGTTAATATTATTTACTCCACATAAACAACATAACGGTATAAGCAACATAATTTTTTAATTTTGTTTCTAGAAACAAACATAAATCTACATATATGATCAATTATTTAAATATTAACCATTTGAAAATTCAAAAATTTAAATACTTCTTTGATCAAAATAATTATAAATCCAAAAATACAAGTATTCTAATACCAATAACAAAATGCAATGCTTAGATTATAAAATAATTTCAGTTAGGAACCTTCATTGAATGAATTATTTATTCCATATGTAATTGATTGTATAATACTTAATTAGACATTTTTTTAGCTTAAAATTACAGTATTGAATGATTTAAATATATGTTCCAGTATATAAGTATTAACCATTCAAAATAATTAACACTTCTTTAATAAAAATAAATTCAAAAGTGCCATTTTATAATAAGCATTCAATCAACAAAAATCAAATTAATGCTTACACACTAAATACTTTTAACTATAAATCTTCATTGAATTATTATTCAAAATGTAACTGATGGTACAACATTTAATTAAACATTTTTTTCTTTCATTTCGGAATTTTAATTCAACCATTAGATAATACTAATAAAAAAATTAAATACAATGAATATTATTTTACATTTTTAATTTCTACACAAATAATAGCATTCTTATTATGAAAGTAAGTAATAACCCGTAAAATAATTACAGATTTTTCCACAATTTAATAAAAATGTATCAGTAAATTCTTGTTTATATAATATTTGAACAACAGTAATACTATTATACCTGTAATAATATTAGCAATATATTAATAATATGCACACAAAATAAATATTAAACATTATAAACACAAAAATAATATTAAACAAATAATATTAAACATTATTTTTTATTTTATGTTTATATATATATATATTTACATATTATTATTTTTTTTTCGTTTTATATAATTTTAATTTGTTAGTAGAAGGATAAAAAGGTTAATTGTTAGTATTATCATGGACGTATTGCTTATGTGTGTAAATCAAGGTGGCTGGTGAGGAAACTTAGGGCAGTAACGAAGTAGTGAGCGGGGACGGTGCCGATTATGGGTGCTAAGGTCATTATATTGTGGCAAGTTTATAATTTATGGATTCTCAGTTTTGTTAATATTTTTATACATGTTATACATAATTTTGGCTAGATATTCCCTGATTGTTGGTATATTTAGTTCTTCTCTTATCTTTTTATTTCTGTAATACCAGGGAGCTTTTGCTGCCTGTCTGATAATTTTATTTTGTAAAGTTTCTAATTTTTTAATTTTACTGTCATGGGTATAGCCCCAGAGGGGGCAGGCATAGGACAGAAGTGGTCTGAGGTATGCTTTGTAAATGAGCACTGAACCAGTGACCTACTTCTTTGAAGTTAGGGACGCCAACCACTCCGTCATCGGTTGGCTGACTGATCTGCTATTGATTTAGTTCTTCATTGTTCACCTCATACTTCCGGAAGTGTGTTTCTTTCGCACAACTCCGAAACAGTAATAAGGAGTCAAGGCATTCTTGTGGTGTGACTCCTCCTGCCAAGAAAATAAATCGTTCCACCGGAGGATGAGTGCATCTCTGATCGACAAGGATCAAGAACGAGGATGATGATAATGATGAGTTTTACTTAACAAGATACTCGATGCCGAAGAAGGAGATTTTCCCTTTTACATTTTTAATAACGAGTGCCTCGCGAAGGTCCCCTTAAGGACAATTTTAATCTCGCTTTCTTGAAACTGTCACAACGCTTTTGATGACGATGGTGTGGAGGAATGAAAAAAGGATGATATCTCTCACATCTGTTCCCACGATACGTTTCTTTTTGTTTAGTTCACCCTTACGATGCAATGGCGTTTTTTTGGTAGTTTAATTTTCAAAGCAAAAGCATCAGATTGAGGGAAATGTAAGATCACGTAACCTCATTTATTTTTGTGGTGTAAGGATAACAACACTTGTGGTGGCTTACAACTGTGAAGGGGGCCGTGGTAGCCTAGTGGTTAGGGTATCGGTCTTCCATCCGGAAGGACGGGGTTCAATTCCCATTGCCGCCAAAGACCCACCGAGTACATGCGATAAACGTGCTCGTTAAATCTGTGAAATCGAAAGTCCTGTGGTCGGTCGTTGAGCAGTTACCATGGGTGCAATGGTCTGGAGAAATTTACTCCCCCTTCAGATCAATGCCAAAATTGAGGGAGTAGATCCTCTGGTGCTGCCATCTATCGGAGGATTTGAAGAGAAAAAGTCGTACTTTCACCTTCATGGTGCTCTGATTAAACGAAAGACGCTCCCAATTGACTTAAATTCGCATTGCCAAGGCATAGCGAGCTTGGCTTGTCCAAGTGTCATAAGTAACAACAACAACACAACTGTGAATGTCCTTTGACAAGATGTAGTTTTAAGTTTGCATTACTTAAAAAGGATGCCTGTCTTCTAATAAATGCATAACACTAACTTAAAACTGTATGCTTAAGGCAAATAGTTGTGAAAAAGAGCAACCATTAATTTTTAAACCTTATTTACATATAATGTATTAATTAATTAGGAAAATTACTGACCAGGAAGATTAGTAATAATCAGCGTAACACCACTGAAACCATCAAAAATCATCAAGTTAGCACGTTTGTCATCGAATACACATTTATGACAATCATAAAAACTAAAAGTAAATGTTTTGAGGCAATTTTGGAAAACATTTTTACAAAGAGTGAACGCTCATGATTTTAAATATTTATTACACAATCCTTACTTAAAATAAATAATAACCATTGATGTGAAGGAAATGACAACTCGATAAGAGTATTACTTACAAAAGAGAAATGCGTAGTTAAAAGATACAAAATTATAGTTTTTGGAGAAGCAGTTTACAAAAATTAGGTCACGTGAGCAGATTTACTAGATCAATCATTTGCAGTTAAATTCTGTTGTTTAAATGATGTGGTTCATTAACACAGTCGATTACATTTCCCTATTTTTGTCAGGAAAAAAGAAGGTGGTCATAAAAATAATTGATTGTTTAGACAAAGCGTAGTTAGAAAACCATTAAGTATTGTCTAATTATGAACTAAACTGAAAATAAATTTACTGTGTGTGAATAACTTCATTATCAATTTTCATGTATGCTTAATCATTTGTAGTGTGCAACTTGAAACACACTATATTTAAGTGTTGTACCAACACTAATTAAAAATTAAAAATTTTTATGGTTTCATAATTTATTCCAGTGAAACTTTGACATGATTACTTAAAGATTACGTTTTTATAATCATGAATTTCACTATATGAAAAATAAATTATTATACATTCTATTTGCTTAATACTATCTTGTAAAATTGTTCTTAAATATCTTGATCATTTGACATTTCTGTTTACTTCATTATGAAAATGTATCACACCTGTATTTTTGAATAATATCTGTTGTTTAGAAAAGCATATCTCACGCAAATTTTATAAACGATTCACATCAAAATTGTTCAGTGACACATTACATACATATAAAGGGTGTATACAATAAATTGTAATAAGAAATATAATTGCTCTTCAATATAAGAAAAATTGAGAAATTCTTTTGGTATGATGAAATTTGGTATGTTTTTACTCAGAAACAAATGTCACTAGGAATATTAATCTTTATATGCTGCAAAGAAGAACAGAATGCAAACGGAAGACTGATTCAGATCATAATTATCATTAGAATAATTTGTTCATATTCATCAAAAAGAAGAGAAAGGACATTAGTTCAATTG